>VDFB02000003.1:95681685-96281685 GCA_007258455.2 Sequoia sempervirens
TGTCTCCATCGCAAGTAAGTCCTAGGATCTAATTCATGCTAGTTACATTAGAGGGTGTATTCACAATTGGATCAATAAAGCTGAAAACTTTATCTTCACTAAGGATGACCATGCATGGGATTGTCTAGCTGATCTTGAAGCAAAAAGCAGCAGCCATGGTGGAGAAAGGAAGAGCATGAGCAGATTCCTTGGATGATGACTCAACTATAGTTCTACTTCTGATTTTTCTTTTTTGCCATGGATATCATAATCCTAAATAACTTGTGAATATTTATATATTCAAAAATGTTTTTCCTTCAGCCAGTACACATGCAAAAACAAAAACAAAAAAATACAAAAATCTACAAGAGAATATAGAAATATAGGAGAAATCTGTACAAATATTTTACTGGTTTTGAAAAATAGGTGTCTATAGCAATTAAGTTATTAATTAAGGATTCTGTGGACTCATGAGAAATGACCGACAAGACAAGGAGGGTGTACTGACTTGAGAAAGTTCAGCACAAGAAACAGTTTCGAAGAAGAAACACTAAATCTAGAACTCCATTACCCATTTGAAGATAACTATTGGAAATTCTACAAACATCAACCATCTTGAAATAGGAAGCTTTCTACATAAATCACCCAAGCCTCACACTCCACTAGTGCATCAAGATGAATATCCTATGGAAAGGTCATCTCCTCTATGCTTTGCATTGGCTCTAAGTTCAATCCATCATCTTTTTCAATGCCAACAACAAGACTTCTTTAAAAGTCAAAGTGGTCGTAGAATTCCTTGTTATCACCAAGTCACTCAATTTCTTTGAATGGAGAACTATCTCTTCAATACTCTATTCTCCATTTGATTTCAAATATGACAAAAGACTTGAGACTTCAAAGGATTGCTTAATGTATTCTCTGGAAAGAAAGCATCTTTGCATTTGAATTCTTCTACATTAGGAGACATCTATAAGACAAAACTCATTTATAACCTAATATTCCTCAAGATCAACTTCCATGCATCAATCTACCATAAGTTGTATTTCTCCTCTATTCTTGCATCAACAATTCTAAGAAAGAGCTCAATTTTTGTGATAGTGAGCTCAATTTTTGGGAGAAAATGATCTTTAAGGCATTCTAATTCATCCCTTTGCAAGTGTATTCTCCAAAGATATCTTCAATAATCATCAAATTGGAGGTCCACTAGGCCACCTCATTTGCATGCGGATTTTCATATTGATTGATGTTAGATTGTGTATTACATCTTATTTATTGTCTAAGAGGAATTCATTTAGAAACTAACTCGGAATATAAACATGACAATGTAACTCTTCAATGGCCTTTGCTTTTGGCTCAGATTCTTGTCCTTTCAATGATATTTCAGGCATGGGTTTGATGAAACACACACTTATACTGAGAGGAGGGGTGAATCAGTATAGATTAAAACTTTACTTTTCACGACTTAATTAATCACAGCAGTATTACTTCAAAACTTAATCATCCATAGCAATACCATACATGCAAGATCTAGCAATTATGAATACACATAAGAGACGTGATTTTGCATGGAAACCCTTATAGGAGAAAACCATGGCAAAATAATGTTTGTATTAATCTTCTTACAAATTTCATAGGCACCAACCCAATGGGTACTCCAATCCCCAATTTTGAGCACCAACCCAACAAGAGACACCAATCTCTTCTAAGAAGAGGCACCAACCTCTCAATCTCCTCAATTAGGAGGCTCTAACCTCCAAGTGAATAATATGGGTACTCCAATCCCCAATTTTGAGCACCAACCCAACAAGAGACACCAATCTCTTCTAAGAAGAGGCACCAACCTCTCAATCTCCTCAATTAGGAGGCTCTAACCTCCAAGTGAATAATATGATAATTTGGTTGCAACTTCCTCTTAGATCTGCCCTTAACAATTGCTCACAAATCTGTAATACACTAAATCTACATTATAGTCTTCAATATTTCTGTTCATAGAAACACTATGATCTTGCGTTTATCTCTCTCACAAATTGATGCTACATACCTTTCATAGATCTGCTATTTTCCTTTTTTAAGATTTCTCTACAAATCTGCTACAATCTTCCTCTTGGATCTGCAATAATTTCCTCACAAGATCTGCCATAAATATATTCTTCAAGTCTGCTGATATATAGAAAGATATTCGTTAAAAACTTGCCTTCAAAGACATTTCAAAATCTCTTATTATATCTTCTCCAAGGAGGTTGACCACTTAAAAAGACATGTCCATTTCCAAGAGAGGCAACCTCTTCATTTATATGTACCTCTTCATATGGGTCAACCTTCTTTGAATTAATTTCTTTGATATTAAAAGAGGGTACCAAGATATAGATCGGCCCAAATAGGATTTAATTTTTTAATTTTATTTTATTTATCAATTTTCAAGGAAGGGTGCCACATTTAGGAGGGTCAACCCATAGCATGAAGACTTTTAATTTTATTTTTATTTTAAAGTTATTTCCATTTTATCTTCCAACCTTCAAGGGGGCGACCAACATGATTATACACTATATTTATTTTGGAGCCACCAAGACACCACCAAAATACCTTTGACATCAATGACAATATTTTCCAACAGGGTTCATCACCAAAGATGGTAAAATTGAAATTATTATGAGACATGAACATTCTATTGGCACCCCATTTTGATGTCTCATTTTTGCTTTGTTCTGCTCTATAAGTGTGCATTTGACCCTATCCTACCCATTGTTGATAACCAATCTGAAAGATATTCTAAGTTGGGTTCACGTGTTGAAGTACTACTCAAGAGGTATAGAAAATGTTTAAAGATTTTGTTAAAATGAGCAAGTTTTTGGCTTGTGGGTTTTACCTATCCAACCAAACTAGCTCTGGTTCCCTTAGGTTTCCCTACAAGTTCTTGACCAATTGGAAGTCCCTACAAAAGGAGAACAAAAGAAGAAATAAGTTGTAAGTCTTTTTGAAGGATCTCGACTTCCAACCAATCCAAAGGCTAGTTTCTGTGGCTTTTCCCACATGTCCAGTTCAGTTGAAATTTTCCACATATTTAAGCTTTTGCGGGATTCTGATGCCCATCTGAACTTTCCCATTTAAAAATGAAGGTTCTATTCACTTCACCTTTTCCACATAAGGTCTTTTGCAAGAATCTGGCCTCCATCTAAACTATACCAAGCAAAAAGTGAACATCCGATTCACTTGACTTTCCCCGCACCCAACCACTCATAGATCAAAATTGAATGATTGTGAAGTCCAAAGTTTGTTTGAACCCGGTTGATATCCGCTTAACATTAAACCAGTTCACTTAGCTTTTCCCACACAAAAGCCTTTTGCAAGAATTTTCCCCCATCTAAACCAATTCACTTATCCTTTTTTGCATCTGATCCTTTATAAAGCCAAATTTAAAGTGTTGCAGAAGTCCAAGGTCCATCTAAACCCGATCCTTAACATCTAAACTTATGTCTGGTTGTCATAACCTTGACCCCCTTGGACCAAGATTATTAATGATTACCCAAGTTTGACTATGTTATTTTGTCAAACTAGTTTGATGGTCTGGTCTGAAATGGTTTCTTGTATATACAGAGTAAAATAAGCAACTCTTTGCAACTCAATATTCACAGCAACTTCAAACCAATATCATCATTTCAAATACATCACAACACTTGCTCAGATTTGATACAATTATATATTCAAACATTACATAACAGATGTATATGTAAATGCTTTTGCACTCAGGAGTTTACACAGTGGTATATAACAATCTGCATATAACATTATTAAATGGCAATCATAATTTCCAGACCTGGGAACATCCGACCTAGACTGCAGATCATGAACTTTTCCTTGCATATACAAGAGTTTCTAGCACTTGGGATAGTTGCTGTTACATCCCCCCCTCTAACTTAACATGTTTATGGCAATGAAATTATGGTCATTATGTTAGCTGCAAGTAACTGCTTTTCATGAGAATGTGAAATTGTGGAAAGAATAATTGTTTTCTATGTCATAAATGTAAATGAGAATGATTTTCTTTTATATGCAAAGATGTATATGATGAGGATGAGATTATATTTAAACATGTATTTATATACGTCGTGAATGGTCTAACCCTAGTCTTTTTGTCAAGTGGTTGCAAGATCATCAACACTCAAGGGGAAAAGGAAATATCATCAAGGAGAGGACGTGGTTAACAAAGGATCAATTTTATCATCAAACCCTCAGTCAGTGTAAGACAGTTGTATCAAAGTCATAACCTTGGCCATAAGTAATTAAATATAATTATTGCAAAACAAATTAATTCAGAATATTTATTAATAATCTCCTTTGGAGTTGAGCAAACCTATTCTCAGAATATATCTTAGGAGGTTGCAATGGATTATAAATTATTAAATTAACAAAAATAGCTATAATTCTTATACCATCGTTTTATATTTAAAATATAAGAAAGGCTTAAAGATTAAAAATTAATCAAATAATAGCTAGAAGTCGTCAGTGGAATGAAATGGAGTAATTTCCCACCAACTTCTCATCGTACCTCTAGAAGAATCTGCCAAGATGGAAGCCATGCAGTCGCAGGGGCTCTTGAAATCTTGGAATAGAGGTTTCTTAGAAGGTTGGCACTTAATTGGAGGTCTCTCTTTTTCATTCACTTCCTCTTATCATCGCTTCTACTCTATTCTAGCTCGTCTTCTCTGCAAACACCATCGGCTTACATTGAGAATCTTAGTCATTCTTTCCTGAAACGATTATCATCTGGTCTCAGCTTCATTTTTGCTATTCTCACACTTTGTCGAGCTTTTCCATCCTACTCTCTGCCCTTCGTATCTTAAGACGATTTTAGGTGGCGGCAACCCTAGTCAATCATTGACGGACTTGGGTGAAATACAGGACTGGAGTCTGAGTCATTAGCACCAGTCACTTGGAGAATCCAGAGCGAGCTTCATCAAGTTTTAAGGGATTCATTATCAACTCATTTTTCTCTCTTCTAAATTGTTGGAAAATACTCCCGTAGCCACATCCACTAGATCAATGCTCACTCCTTTTCCCCCACTCTTCTCCATTTTTGTCGGCGTCTTCTTAAATTGTCATTCTTGATTCTCTTTTGTGGAAGCTGTGCGAGGTTGGGTTTGGCAAATATTTCGCATCTTCAAAACTTCGGGAAGGGAAAAGAGCTTGGATCTTTCGAATTCTTTGATCTTCATCTACAAGCAAGTTTAACGTATAATTACTTCAATGTATGAATGCAATGACGATTCTATCTTGTTGACTACCTTTTGTATTGAAAGTAATACTTCAATCTTTCTCGATTATCTGAAAGAAGATGAAATCGGGTCTTATATTATCATCTAGGATTTAGTCTGATAAAGGAATTTTGTAAAGAGAATTTGAACCTTTCTCTTCTCTTGCAATCGAAATTATCCCTAATTATGATATGCTTCTGAATCAGGATTTAGTTGAACTATTTGAAAATTACCTAAAGAACTTGATCTGTCTGATTAGACCGAATCTTCTCTTCTCTAATTAGAAGTTGGTCTAGGGCATTTCCTTTGCTCACCCGAATCTTTAAGAGATATGTTAATGTGAGTCTTGAAATCTGCAATGTCGTATTAATCCCTTCTCATATGTATAAAACCTTGTGGTTAAGATACAACCTTGAATTAAGAGGAAATGACAAACAGAACATAATGCTTATAATTATTGGAAAAGGAAAAATTGGTTTGAGCCTCTTAACCCTTGTTTATCTCTGTAAATCTGAATAGGAAATTTCATGGAAAACAAGTCTTTTCCTTACCTCCTAACGAGTCTAAGAAAACCGAATGCTCTTAAGATGTGAATTGATAATGAATCAGCTCTCTCTTATAATATCTATTATAAATTGCTAAATCGGGGATCTAGAAGAAAAGATTTGGAAACATGTCATGGAAATATAAAACTTTGAACCAAGTGTTATCATGTTGAGCAAGGGTGAGAGTGTTGATGGCATAGGATTGTCAGAAATAATAAAATCCTTGGCCAAGGTATGATGCCAGTTAGGCATTGGTCAGCTATCATGAACCAGATATACTTTTGGTCAGAATGATCCTTTTGGTTAGGAGGTACCTATAGAGGAGGGATCAACCAGCGGTATAGGTTCATGACACCAGGCTCAGAATGGCATGATGAAATTTGATCCTTGTTGATTACCCTCATGAAGGATCAGGTTCTTCAGTTGAAGAAACTCAGGAGACCAGTAGGTCTTGGATGGGCGGAAAAGCCCTTGATGATATTTCTCTCTCAAGATAAAGTTGTTCAAGCAATTCAGCATAACGATGATCTCATATTGTATTCTTTTCTCTCTCTCGTAATTCCAGGCACATGCCTTTGCTTATTTAAGTTTAATATCAATGCTGCACTAAATGTTATCTCCTTTTGGTTAATTGTTTATATGTACAAATCTGCAGTTGAATATTTAGACAGTTGTTTGTTCTTTCAATTGAAATGGAAAATTTGAAAGTTACTTAATGTTCTTTTGTGATTTTGGTTATTTGAAATCAGTTAGTTGTTTCCTTTCAGCTGAAACTGAAAGTTTAAGAGTTAGTTGTGAAATCGAATATGATGTTATTATTTAAAAATTGATTTTCTTTTTTGTTCAAAAATCGAATATGATGTTATTATTTAAAAATTGATTTTCTTTTTTGTTTAAATTGCAAAGGAAACCTAGCATGAAAACAAGTTAGTTAAACTTCAGCTGAAACTGGTCGTTGGTTTACATTTTTAATCTGTAGAACAAGTAGAGTGTTATAGTTGCAACTCCTTCCAATATATTAGTGGCTCCCTCTTATTATTCACGGTCTCCTGAAAACTCAACAGCAATCTTCTAGACTCGAGGCATACCATCACAAATAAATAGTTTGTCCTTATTCCACAAGCATCATATCCTTTGCATGATGTTAGGCAACTCTACCTTGTGCGGCTGTCAAATGAACTAAGGATCATAAACTATGCATCGAAAGACTACCTCAAGCTTCCACGTAAGCCTTAAAGTCTTCAATCTTGAATTCCACGATTTCTCTAAATGCTCCAAATGATACCTCTAAACTGGCGGCTTCAATAATCTCCACAACTTGTCTTATTTGGCTTTGACTAGCGACCTTTGTCCAATATAATATTCTTCCTTAAATCTAATATCCTTAGCAATACCGCTATTTCCTTCAAATAATATCTGGTGGCTAGAATCTAATAGTACAGGTAACAATATGAGGGTCCCACGAATTTCTGAGGTTGACTGAAGCTGCCACAATTCCTTAGACTTTGTCTTTTCCTTTTTAGCTAGCTGCAGCTAATAAGATCAACCCCTCAAATTATATTCATACCCCAATCTGGACAACTTATATTATATGTCATATCTGCATTCGGACTCATTTGAATTTTGTCTTATCTAAAGTTTGACCTCTCTCTTTGCAAATGTAAACACCACCAAGCTATAATATTATCAACCAATAAGCATTCCTCCTTGCTAGTGCGCATTCTTTGATTTTCGTAGGAATTGCTCTATATTCCTCTACCGTCCTGTTTCGTCATTATCTATTCGCATATACTTTAAGAAAATAGTAGCCAAAGAATATAAGTTAAATCACCATTTAAACGCTATCAGCCTTTGCATTACTCGACCCTCCAAATATTAGCCTCTACATAAAATATGGAACTAAGAAAATAGTAGCTAAAGAATATAAGTTAAATCACCATTTAAACGCTATCAGCCTTTGCATTACTCGACCCTCCAAATATTAGCCTCTACATAAAATATGGAACTCTCTGACGCATAAAATGCCTCTAGAGCAGTAATAATATCTAAATTTTACAAAATACCTATATTCTAAAGTACTTTGATTAATTCCACAAATCGAGACTATTCTAAAACACATCTTCCAAACCCTAATACAATTCCCTGAACTTTATCATGTGTATTATATATATGACAATTACCGTAAAACTAACTCTGCAATTTCAAACCTAGAATACTCTGAAATTTTGTCTTCAAAGAAGACTCACGAAATTTCCTTTTATCACCCAATGTGAATCCTAAAGTAGACCCACCAAAGGAATTGGGTTTTCGTCCAATCCTCCAAACCTTTCCAAGGGTTTTCATTGCCAAAAAATTAGTTGAACTTGTAATTCAAGCTTTTGCAATAATGCAAAGAAATATCAAGTCAATAATAGATGCTCAAATGTCTTACTTTCATCTCCTTTTAAAGGCTCGACTGAGTCTTCTATAAGAACCCAATTGTAACCACCTCCAACTTCTAGAAGAGCACTTTATTAAATAAAGTGGCTTTAAAACATTTAATAAAGTGACTTATAATATTTTATTATTTTTTATTTGTCACTTTAATTAAATTAATTAAATAAAGTCATCCTTTCGATATTTATTTAAAATGGACAACTTTAAAATAATTAATTTAATTATTATTCCCTTATAACTCCATTATTTAGCTTATGGGAATAAAATAAGCTAAATATCAATATCTACAATTACTCAAAAAAATGGGGACATTACATTGGTTCACTTTGAAAATTTTGCAAGTTGACATCATCATAAGAACTTTTCATCTACATTGAGAAGTTAGAAGGTTCGATTAAATTTCCCCACGAGTTCAACTTGAGTGGTTTTCTCGGAAAATTTGGTTCAATGGCTATTTCCTACAAAGTTCAGTTGCACACCAAATCCCACAAAGCAAACTGTTCTTGCAAGGCACCACAAAACATCCAAAATTCGTCTCCCACATACTCTCCTACCCTTAAAGATGCCATTAATGCATTTTCAACATCCGCCAACCACCAGATCTAATCTAATGATGCTCATCCATGCCTCAATTATTGTTGCAAGACCCAAAGATTGACACACCATCTTCAGGCCATTGTTTCAACAAATTTTTCGACTAATTTCCTTGTCCTTGCACGTGAATCCACAAACCATTAATAATCAAAGGTGACATTGGTTGAGGATTGAAGGCCACCCATACTCCTTGGGAACACAAATACGCAATTATAGGAGGATTCAAGTTTAAAATATGATTAAAAACCTGACAAGAAGGTAAAAGCACCTGCAGCACTAGCTAAAATCATGGGTTTCCATGTTCCTAGATAGGTGTGCATGTTTCCTTCCATGATCCGACCTGCATTTGGTATAAGAGCTTCATTTTCATTATTCAACAGCGAGGTTAACATTAGATTGGAGAAGAGCGTAGCAAAGGGAAAAGCTTAGATAGCAAAACCAAAGGGTTCATAGTTTCCAAGTCTGAGTATCATAATTTTGCTATTGTAATGATCTATGTTCATCCCAAATTTGTAATAAGCACTTGTAACATAGGTAGATTGAATGATCAATGGAAAAATCAACCTTTGTTGAGTGTTTCCATGTGGATGGTGTGCATTTCTAGATGTGTGTTGTTTAGTTGGCCAGCCAAACGACTATAAAATCCTTGCAAAGCTTTTGCAAGGTACCTTTTCAAAACAATAAAGGAAATGTACGAGTATGCTCATGAATTACTAAGTAGACTCACTTAATATTTTGCAACTATCAATTGTTTTTCTCTAAATGTATGTGTAGAGCCCAACTTGCTTGTGCATTTTGAAAGGCATAGTCTTTTGTGGCATCTTGATTAAGGTATCACCTTGGTTTCAGTTATTGCATCTTTTGTATGAATTCAAAGATTCTATTGCCCAACTAGATAAAGGCATTGGTCTTTTATTGACTCCTTCTCCCCATCATCCTCTACACACCAAAACAAATCAATATACATTCTCCCCATCATCCTCTACACACTCTAAACAAATCAATATACCATCTCCCCACCATCCTCTACACACTCAAAACAAAACAATATAAACATCTTTTTAATTTTATATTTTTCTAGTGTATTCCAACTATCATGTCTAAATGTATGTAACATTGTAAGGGGCTATTATAATAACACATTCATTGACATTTATATGGAAAATCATCTGTTTTAATAAAGTGCTTAACCTTGAGTTCCCCAAACCAACATAAAGGCACAAAGTAACAACCAAAATAGGGGTGCACTATGCAACAGCTATGGTTTGTGTCAAGGCGAGTGTTATACTTTTGTGGTGATATCTATTACAACACCTTAGGAAAACCCCTCTTGCTATCATGGGGAACAGATCAATCTGGTGGAATCTGGTGCATAAGCAGAAACCCCTTGCATTACTACAAGGCTGCTCAGCTAAGGCCTGGGCCAAAAAAGGCATTAAATACTTTAATAATTTGCTCATAGAGGGCCACCTAAAATGGTGGAATGATCTAAGTACTGAACTCAAGCTTCCTCCAAGCAATTGGAGAACTTACACAGTGTTAAAGGAAGCCTGTAAAAGCATACAGTTTCCAGTAAAGGATGAAACAGATAGTCAGGAGTATCTGCAATATAAATGGAAGGATGGTACCCCAATTCAAAAAATCAAGGCAAAAACAATTTATGAGACCCTAACGGAACATGTTAACATTACTGAGCATATCAACAAAATCTGGAATGTTAATTTAAACAACAAACAGTCGCAAAAGATCTTGGAATTAATCTGGAAAAAAGAAATAGAGTCAATAAAAGCTTGTATGAGATGGTCTTTATTACTTCAAAAGCTCACTTACAAAATTAAGCATGATGACATTAATATTTGTAACTTCTGCAGAGTGCCTGAATCTGTTAAACATATTTTCTTTGATTGCAGTTTTGCTAAGGAAGTATGGAAACTATTCTGTCAAGAAATGAACATTTGGGGAAATGTCAATTTGCCAAGTCCTGAAAAAATTCTATTTGATATTGAAATGAACAGAGAATGCTCTATATTTTGGCTTTGTTTCTCTTCAGAAATTTTATGGGTGATATGGAAGGCTCAGAATGATGAACTGTTTAATGGGAAGAGGAGAGTGCTCACTGAGTCTTGTAAAAGACTCATGGTGTACGATGTGGCTGTGCAGGTATATATTACTGTTGCAATCTCAAGGGACAAGTTTTGGAAGTTTTTAGAAAGGCAAACAGTTGACATTAACCTACAGGAAGCAAGGTATGGGCACATGTGGCAGGAGGGGCATCCGGGAGTAGAGGTCTTCTAAAAAGCTCTCAAGTATTTTCAGAGGGAGCTCAATGATGAGGGTGGTCTCAGCAGGGAAAGGGCACAGGTTTCCAGTAACAGGTTGGAGATGATTAATCATGAAGAGCAGGAAGTAGCAGAGGTTCTTGTTAGCATGAGGACTTCAGGGAAGGGTAGTGCCAGGAGGGGCTATCCCTATCTTAATGGCTATTCAACAAGACTTTTGTGGTTTTGTGATTGAGGCTGTATGCGGCAAGCTTAAATGTAATCCTTTTGCTCTCCTCAGATATCGGCATATGTTTACAGGCAGGCTACTGGCTACGGTCAGTAAGGTGCTCTGGCTAGTATGGTTCCTTTTTGGCAGGGTCAGTACCTTGTTTCCATATGTTGTGCAATGCAAATGGCGCTGATTTTGGGTGCAGGTCAGGGGTCCAGATCACAATCAGCTTCAGAATACTCACAGGCAGTCTCTTTTTGGGCTACAGACAGTCCTTTTTGGCTTTACAGGGTGTATTTATTGTATATTTGTATTTTGGTAATGTAAAATCTGAAACAAATATATAGCTTTGTAAAGGGAGGGTTATTGCTGTTAGTGGTGTAGGGGGCGGGGGGGAGGTGGTAAGTGCAGCAAGATTGTTGATCATAATCTTGTAATGCTGTTGATTATCTATATCTTAAAAAAAAAAAACCTCTTGCTCTTGCAGAGCAAAGAGTGAAGGAGGTCTTACCCACCTAAATAATTGGTTCTCCGTTGTCCAACCTGGACATAGGTTTTGTGATACTCTTCCCAAGAAATTTTTTGTTTGAGGATTTTACTTCCCAACATGTAAACCCCTTTGTTTCTCACTTGTTATTCACTGAAAACCTTCCACCAATTTGCAAGATTCGTATTCAAATTCCTAAGTTCTTCTTCCCACCAGTTGGTTGATAACTGTTCATTTTCTTGTTTCAGCTGAACACGGTCTTCCATTAGACCCTTAACAGATTCTACAGTTCCATATACAATTCGGACAGTGTCTAGGAATTTCCTTCATTCCATTGCTAAATATTGGCAGGTGAATGTTCAAGACACCACACTCCCAAACAGTACTGTCAAAAAATGTTGGAATTAAAATTTGTTTCTGCAACCTTTGTTGATTTTCTGACTCTAACTCAACAGACAGTCACAAAGATATGTAACAAAGGTCAGAAATCATGTAGAACAGGAGATTTCCATCTGCTTTTGAGAGGGGCAACTCCCCTCATCTGATACATGTTTTTGACAATTTTGGCACACTCTTACCTGAAATTATGTAAGTAGGAACAATATTGTGGAAATGACTAGAAATAGTAAATAGGTGACCCTCATGTAAAATTAGTACAGAGAAAAGCTTCAGGAAACCCTGGAAGTGATGAAATGATGAAGTGCTTCTCCTCGCTTCATTGTTGCATGGAGAAAATTATCATGAACTATCAGAACCCAAACTTTCTTAATCAATGTCCATTGCTGCAGCATGGCTCAAAGACCACCTCCTTGAAACTCCTCTGACACACAGACCTGTGAATTTCAAAATATCTCCATATTTCTCTGATATATGGACCAGGAACATGGTTGTTCGTGCAGCTGACAGTGCACTTGTGAAAAGGTTTTATACACTGGATAAAAGACAATGAAGATTTCAATTTAGAAGTGTTCATCTTCACAATAATAAATCTGATATTTATTATTCTACACAATTTATACACATACTGTTCAATGATTGAAAAATCCAAAATCAGCTCACAACACATGCCTTAAAATCACATAACTAATCAACTGTAAATGAAATGTAGATTGTGGTTACAAAGAAAACAGATTTTGCAAGGGCAAAAACAGGCCTGGAGAAGGAGAACCACCCTTTCTTCTTTAATTTTATGTCTTTTGTACAATTCAGATGGCATCGTAGAATTGTAACTGTCCCCTCTTTTCTTCTTACTTTTGGATAACATTCACACATTATTAAATAATTAATTCAATAATAATTAAATGGCTCCCAATATTATTATATCTTGACTATTAACCCACTTTATAAACAAGGACACATTCCCTTTTTAAATTTGACATTGAACACAACACCATAAAGCATTTGACCTGATACTATACATCACACCACCATGTGTCCATATGACAATGTAATTCTAAGATGATTAGACATTGAATCTCAATCCCAGATTAACCTTTATGAATTTGTATTGATCATCTCTCAAGAGAATGTTAGCTTTGTTTATAATGCAACACTAAACACTGGCTCCATTTACTCTGGGAAGGTGTGTAAAGGTGTGTTTTCTCCTACTGACAAACAAGGGATAACAGTCCAACTAAACACATTTGATCATTTATAGTGACTAGCATGGTTTCTGTTGATGTTCATAGCAGCGTCGGGTGTATCCTTCCAGCCGATCTCCTTACATGATGATAAATTAAATAATAGCCAATGGCTATTTAATTTATAGAGATTCTGATTTGATGAAGAGGCACGATTTATGTTAACTATATTTAATTATTGAAGAGGCACGAATTAATGAAGGGATGTAATTTTTGATGAGGCCGACCTCATGCTCCTTGGACGCGATTTACAAAGGGACATACTCCTTCATTGGGATGCGATTTAAATGAAGGGTCGCATTCTTCTATGTAGGCCGACTTGTTTTGAAGGGTCACATCCTCCTCTCCACTTAGTATATATATTCGATGGCACTTCATTGTTTGTCATTTTCAGTTTCATTCATTTCATATTCATTCATTCAAGTTCAAGTGCAAATTTTATAGAGGAGAAGATTGCGAATTCTGTAGAAGAGCAGATTGTATTCATTGAAGGCTGAGTTTCTAATCAGCGAATTACATCTGGTTGTAGCTTTGATTGCATCAGTTTGCGGTGCTTCTATTTGGCCTTCATATCGGCCTCTTGTAAAGGAGACAATTTGTGTTAACATTCAATATATAAGTGATATATTGTTGCTGGGTTTTTCTCCCTCAAGTGGAGGGTTTTCCCAGGGTATCTGCTGTGTTATTGTGTTGATTTTGAATTAAATTTCTGTGCTCTAATCTGATCATAAAAAAACTAACAGTTTCTATATGGTCTTCTTCCCACACATGCTATTTATTGGTCAACATAGAACATATAAAAAAAAATATAAAACAATGTAATGAGGGAATTGGAATTTCTTCCCTACCTTTGCCTGGATAAACTTCTCCTTTGTTGGAAGTGTATCTCTGTAATTAGGCTTCCTGAAGGGCATGCAGTGTGTATCTTCCTCGAAATCACCTTGTCTGCAACAGAGAATAAGATATCAAAGATTAGAGCTATATATCTTCATACCATGCAATTTATAAACAAAGCCATATTGGAGCCCATCCTAATTCAGATCATAAGCATACACATCTATGCTATCTATGAAATGTGACTTTGGAAGTTAACTACCTGCCACAGATGCCATCACCTCTTGCATATTTTCCAGATTCTATAAGCTCCTCCCACACTGAGTTAGCATATGTGTTACCAAGAGATTGGAACAAATTGAGAACAGAAGGCTCCCAAACTTTAACATCAAGAGTTAGAGATCTAACCTGCATAAGATAAAACACTGCATTAGATGATATACATAAATGTGCATTTCAATATTATTTTTCATTTCTCAAATTGACAGAATAAAAGCTTATTCTATTCAAATTTAAGTCCAACACTAAATATTGAAGCAGTCAAAAATATAGATGCTGATAATTGATGAAATAAAATTGAAACCGATCTCACAATCACTTAATAGATAAACAAATAAAGTAAGCTATCTCTACATGGCAGAAAAAGCAAACTTTCCTTTCCACTTGATCCCAGACTTAGAAGTACAAATGTAAATTGAAAACTAGTGAGATTGAGCACAAGATGTGCTAATTTTCATGGTCAATGATGCATAAGAGTCTAGCACCAAGTTATGTCTCTCAAATTTAATGCAAATTTTCAAGTTAGAATTGAAAGTTGTAGTCCCAAATATCAAGGTGTGATTTTATGATATATTGCTGTTGCAGGTTCAGGATTTTGTTTTGGTGGTTTGCTGATTTTTGGTTTTCCCCATATTACAGCTGGGTCCATTTGTGCAATACATATATAAACCATAGTTCCACAGGGACAAGTCCCCCTCGAAAAACAAGCCGTCTAGGAGACGCGGGGACGTCAAGGAAACGCCCCCCCACCATCTCGCTGTCCCTCCGCCATACACTGAACGTTTCCCTCGGAGGGAGACTTCTTCGTGTCTCGGAGTCTCCTCGGAGTCTTCTTGGCGTCTCCAAGTTTCCCACGTCCCCCTATTAAAATAATGATTTTTTAAAAAAATTTAAAAAACAAAGCTTTATCATGGTTAAATAATTAAATTTAAAGTTTAAAATTTTAATATGATTAGTTTATTTGTTATTATAAATTAAAATATAATATATTATATTATTAAAATTTTAAGACTTAGACTCTAAAGTCAAGTCTAAATTAAAAAATTTTGTTTCACTTTCATTTCTTCACCCGTCCGTGTGTGCCCTGCGACTAACTGCATCTAGCGTGAGAGTCTGAGAAGGGAGAACTCAAAACTAAGAAGTTGAGAACCGAACCAGGATAGCTCAAGTTTTCAAGTTCAACTTTTCAATTTGTGTGTGGATTCAGCCCCAGGTATTTTTAGTTTGCATAAGGAAAAAATTAAAATCGTTTTAACTTTTAGGTTTTCCGTTTTACCGTTTTTATTTTTTAAAAATTCATTTCAAAATGCCCGACATGGGCAAGGGCAATGGCAGACTATGAGTTGTGAATTTGCCTAGGCCCTAGAAGTTGGAACGAATGCCTCAAAGGGACGGCAGCTCATGGAATGCGATGACTTCATTGCATTCCATGAGTTGTCGTCCCTTTGAGGCATTCGGTCCATAGTCCCCGCAATGGACTGTGGACCGAATGCCTCAAAGGTACGGCAACTCATGGAATGCGATGAAGTCATCACATGCGGTGGACTATGGACCGAATGCCTCAAAGAGATGGCAGCTCATGGAATGTGATAAAGTCATCGCATTCCATGAGTTGTCATCCCTTTGAGGCATTCAATCAACAATTCACTACGAAGACTTTATTAATAATTTAAAAAATTTTAATTTAATTATTTTCTAATAAATTTTATAAATTTATTTTATGTTATAATATTTATAATTTATGCTTGCAAAATGTGGAAGCACAGGTAAGGCATGTGAACTGTTTAACACTTCCACATTTTTCAGGCATAAATATTACAATATAAAATAAATTTATAAAATTTATTGGAAAATAAAAAAATTTCACAAACGCATTCAGTCAAACAGTTCACATGCCTTACCTGTGCTTCCACATTCTGATGCATTCAGTCAAACAGTTCACATGCCTTGCCTGTGCTTCCACATTTTGATGCATCATGCATTTATTCAAAGATTCAAACAGTTCACATGCCTTGCATGTGCTTCCACATTTTAGCTTTGCAAACCACCCTTGATGCATTCAGTCAAACAGTTCACATGTCTTGCCTGTGCTTCCACATTTTGCATATCTTGCAATATTTCAATCCATGAGGCAACATTTCTTTCAACTTTCAAGTTTCTAAGTTTCAGTTTATAGGTCTGATTTTTTTTTTTACATCATAGGTCTGATTATTTTTTATTTTTTAACATTGTTATTGCAGCATCATCATCATAATGAGTTCACACAACAGAAGTGATAATGAACCAGAAATTCAAAGT
Source organism: Sequoia sempervirens (assembly GCA_007258455.2). NCBI lineage: Eukaryota > Viridiplantae > Streptophyta > Pinopsida > Cupressales > Cupressaceae > Sequoia > Sequoia sempervirens. The sequence continues at coordinate 95,698,520 of VDFB02000003.1, forward strand.
GCAAATGATTCATCAGATGATCTTGACTTTCAAATAGGAGGGGAGGCCGAGGGTGAAGTTGAACCACAAGTACAACATGGCTCAACCTCAAATACTCAAACTACCACAAGTTCCATTGGTAGTAAAGATAATAGCTGCCCTTCAGAACTCCTTCAAGAATGGGCCAAGGGCTCCTTTGATCCAAAAAAACCTTTAAAACAATTTGCATCCAAGGTAGCAGCAAAGCCTAGAGCAACTAGGGGCACTAGATTATGGAAGTGTCACATGTGTGAGCTTACATGGTTTGGCAGCATTACAAGAACTAATGCACATTTTCTTCTTATTTGAGGCAAAGGTGTAGATGAATGCAAAGTTGTGCCAAGTAACTTGAAGTACAGGACTGAAATTTTAAAATTATGGGGTTGTAATGAGGATGAAGTGCCTACATCTGCTACATTGCAGCATAAGAGTATGGGTGATCAGATTTCAGCAGTGTCTACTACTTTGCAAAGTCAAAGGCCACCAAATCAGTTCAGTTCAATTCCAGCAAAGCCTAGGGGGAAATGTAAGATGGCATCTTCACAACCTTTAGCAGATTTACTCAATGTGCAAGCAAAGGATGAGGCAAATGATGCCATTGGCAAATTCTTCTTTGCCAATGGCATTCCATTCCACGTGGCTTGCTCTCCTTATTATAAGGAAGTTGTGTCAAAGATAATAAGGGTAGGACAATCATATGTGCCACCAGGCGAGAATAAATTGAAGACAAAAATCTTGGATCAAAACTATTCCAAGATTAGTATTTTGATAGAGAAGATGAAGAGAACCTGGGTTACAAGTGGATGCAGCATAGTCATGGATGGGTGGACGAACATTAGGCATCGTCCACTCATCAATATCATCATCACATCTGTAGCAGGCGCTTATTTCCTTAGGGCTATTGATTGTTCAGGGCATAGCAAGGATGCCCATTATCAGTTTCAGATCCTCAAGGATGCTATAGAGGAGGTTAGGCCACAAAATGTGGTGCAGGTAGTGACAGATGTGGCCCATGTGTGCAAAGATGTAGGGAGGTTGATTGAGGCAGCCTATAGACATATTTTTTGGACTCCTTGTTGTGTGCATGCTATGAATAATGCACTTAAGGACATGGGTAAAATCAGTTGGATCAAATCTATTGTCAGTGATGCTAGAGATGTGCAGATGTTTATCTACAACCATCATCATTCCCATGCACTTTTCAAGTCCTTCTCCAAGAAGGAATTCTTGAAGCCTATAGAGACTCGCTATGCATCATACTTTATTCTCTTGGAGAGGATGCTTGAGTTGCAAGAGCCATTGCAACTAATGGTAATGACAACATAATGGAACAAATGGCCTGAGTCGAAGACACAGCAGGGATTGAGGGTTAAGGAGGTGGTGAAGAATGATGTCTTTTGGGCTGATGCCAAATATATTGTTCCATCATTGAGCCAAGCTTCAAAGTTATTAGATTTGGGGATTCTAATGCACCTTCCCTTGGAAAGGTATACAAGTGCATTGATTCCATGCTTGATCAAATGAAGGCTAAAGTGCGAGAGAAGGACCCCACAATGCAATTCTACACCGAGCATATTTATCCAATCATTCAACATAGATGGGAGAAACTCAACACTCCCTTACACATGGCTGCCTATGCATTGAACCCAAAGTGGTATATGCCATGTCCCGGCAGAGTGACACCTATAGAGGATGTTGAGGTGAAGGAAGGGTTCATGAAGGCCATTGACAAAATGTATGATCCTATAGAGGCCAACTTGCTTCGTACTAAGTAGACAAAATTTGCTACTCTTTGGGGATATTCAGAGGCAGCCAAAGTAGATTTGGAGACTATGTCACAGGAGGACCCCAAGTTGTGGTGGACTATGCATGGGCCTAGATCTTTGATTACTACTCTAGCCATTCGTTTGTTGTCCCAAGTTTCTAGTTCTTCTGCTTCTGAGAGGAACTGGTCCACTTATAACTTCATCCACTCTGTTAAGAGGAACAGGCTCACTTCTAGGAGGGTAGAGAAGCTTGCGGTTGTCCATAGTGCCTTACGTCTCATTGATCGCAGCACAACTACATACAAGGAGAGTCCAACAGCCAGATGGGATGTAGAGCCAGAAGAGTCAGAACAAATAGATGATGATGCTACACAAACAGGGCTGGTTGGTATTGGTTTAGATGAGCTTGAGCATTTGGGGTCCCCGTCCAACGGTTCCCGTGATGAGGAGATTGGCATGGAGCTTGGAGTTGGAGATCATTAGATCATTAGAGGCATCAAGCCATTAGCTATTTAGTATTTAATATTTTGTTTTTGAAGTTTGAACATTGTTGTGTTGATAACTTGCTACTTGATTGTAATTATAAATCATGACTATGAAATTTTGAAATTCAAATTATGAAACAGTTGGTTCTCGTTCCAATCACAATGTCTATTAAGTTACAAGCATATTTTCATTGTTTCAATGAAATCATTGCAATGTGTTTAAACTCTAAAATTTACTTATTCCTTAGGCTTTTACAGTTATACATCTTTTTATTACTAATTTTTCAAGTACTATATGTATTTCAGCGCACCGCGCCCCCGCGGCCCCTCCCCCCCCCCCGGCGTCCCCGTCCCCGTGCCCGTCCCCGAAACTCGGTGGAACTATGATATAAACATAATTTGAACAAAATGTTCAACATTAAATGCAGAATTGGAAACATAACTGATATATGACCATACAATGTCAACTACAAAATCTTCAATGATAAAGAGAAACCCAAACAGCTTATTTTAGTGCAACTGCACATGGAAAATCAGTACAAATCAGTAATCATCATATTGATCTCCATAGAGAGCAATCAATATCATTAGTTGGTTTGTTAGAACCATAAGCAGCCCCATTGCCACTTCCACTAGCTCCATAATCAAATCCTATGTAGCAGCCTTCTTCCCCTCATCCTCAATCAAAAGATTCAGGACTAAGAAAAGCTATGCAACAAAAGCATCCAAGTTGGGATACTCAAGAGCTACATCACAATACCTCATTGCCCCCTCATTATACTCAACTTGCTTGTGTGAGAGGAGGCACAAATTGGAATGCACTTATACCAACTCCTTTACCTTTATCACAGCCAACTAGTTGCACTTAGCTCAGTGAATAAAGGAGAGTGCGCTCCAGTTCTGCTCAACTGAATAGAAACTTGCCAACTTGCAACCTGTTGAGATTCAAGAAAAAGTTGATACAACATTTAAAATTATAGTTACCAAAACAAAAGTAACAAAGTTAAAAAAGAAAAAATGCATACCAGTGATAGAACTTTGATGGCAACAAGCTACAAGTAAGCAAATACTTGGCCACGGAGGTGCCATCATATATGAGTGTCCTTGTTGTACTTATCTCGAAGAGCACTAAAGCTAGGATCAGTTGAAGCTATAAAATTCCCGAACCCATCCATGACTATGCCCTCTACATCTGAATTAGAAAAGAGTCTATTGAATGTCGCCTTGTAACATTTTTAATTTCAATGTCTATATACAGTGGCAACTTCATTGGCAGAGGAAGCATCTTTGTGATATAATATTTAGGAGTCAAAACAAATGCTAAGAGATGCAAGGAGGCAGTCACCTTGTTCAACCATTCAACTATAATTTTGTGCACCTATTTAAAAAAAGCTTTGAGGCATCTTTATCCTTGACTACTATTATGCCCCTTATTTTTTCTATCATGGAACCAATGTCGTTATATATCTCACTCAAACATGGCTGATCCATATCAATGAACTTGATAATACTCATGATGGACACAATGAAACTCATCAAATATTCTACACAAACCCATCAATCATTGTCCAAGAACAATGCTTTGACCTTTTTGGCCCACTACGCATTACCCTACCTCCATGACTACTATACCAATCAATGAAATTCACAACTTCACAAGTCATCTCAAGTTAATTATGTGTAAAGAAAATTCAGCCTCAACAACCTAATATGTGGTTTAAAATTTTTATTTTCTTAAATGTGAAAAAGTAGACAATGTAAGAAATAAAATAACTAGTAAACAATGTAGATGGCTTGTGATATATGATGATTAGCCAAAAACATTTGAATCTCATTGCCCTTGGTGTATATGAGTTATCCACTAGATATGAGTACCAAGCTTCTATATCATTAAGTTGAGTAAGTGGACAACATGGTACCCAAAATATGTATGTATCTCACATCAAGGCAGTGAGTACCTTCTCATAGCTAGAACCTATATAGCCTATGGGTGCCTCATTTATTCCCCTCACCATTTATAGATAGAATGGTTATCTAACAAAGTTTAAAGGAAGCCCATTGGCATAAATACAATGGATAATGTGCTCATCGGTATTGTCCCTTGCCTCATTTTGTAATGCCCTTTCTAATGGGCTTGCATCCTTGGTTCATTTGAGAGAAGGCAGGGCTATTGTCCTCTTGTGAAGACAATGTCGCAAGAAATAGATGTCTAGCAGCCACTATCAAAGCAGTGGAAGATGGCCTTGTAGGCAACTTGCATGATCCTTTCTCGGCCAAAGGATGAGATCTTGATCTAGCTTTATCAATTGCACTATTTGATTTCTCTTGTTCTTTGATATAAGCGAAAATTTGCGCATTTGGTAAACCTATTTTCAGTCGACACACCACAACGTTGATTCATTGGCCAGCAATTGCACAGGAGGGTTTTCACTCATCTATAGGAGCTTCCATACTCATTTTGGCACTTTAGAAAGCTACTCAGCCACAATCATGTGTTACCAAAGCAATAAAAATCTATCAAATTTGAAATCCCTAGTCAAACTTTGCCCCACCAAGCTACAACTACAAGCCATTGTAGAATGTGAAAAAATTAAAAAGATACGATTATGCATCCCAAGGTTACCATTGTAAAAAAAATCAATAATGTAACCCTAGGGCCTAGACTACTATTACTTATGAAAAATAAATAAATCATAATATTTCTTTGAATAAACTCAAAGACAAATAAACAATAATAAATTTTTTTGACAAGAAAAAGGTGGAACATGGAAAGAAATTTTAAAAAACTTAACAAAACTTCAAAAACTTACCTTGAATGATGATTTTTCTTGATAGCACCTATCTAAGAGTCCTTGAGGCATAGGAATAGCACCCTCAGTAAGCTTGAACACAAAGAAAACTAGCAGCCCTAAGTAATGGGAAGAAATTGAATTTTGGGCGAGCAAGGAATGAGGGGTAGTAATGTGTTTATGTTTGTATCTTAGCTGTTGTTAACTTGTTAGTGACGTTTTAGTTATTAGTGACTTTTCATGTTAGTTAGGACAGGTTGGTTTGTTTATATATATATATATATTGCAGTTTTTATAAAAGTTTTGTTTAATGCATTTTTCACCCCTATCTACCCTGGCTTCTCCCAAGGTGCGCCCTAGGTGTGTCTAAAACATAGCCAGGCTGAATGGTCAAGGTTGGGGCCAGAACTTTGACAGATCTAGACTGAGGTAACTTTATATTGTACAAATACTTGTACAGATCTAGACCGTGATTGAACACAGTTTAATTTTTTTTTGTTTTCTGGCTAAACTATGAATAAGTTGCCATTATTTTTTGCAGTACATGCCACACTTCAAACATTTTAAACTTATTTATGCTTCTATGCTTTAAATTTTTTTTGTGCTTCAAAATTGAAAACTCTCATATTTTTCTTGCACTTACAATGCATACAAAGTTTGCTGGCTTTTTCATTTGGCACTTCTAATACCCTAAACAGATTATAAAACTCCGCTGTTTTTTTGCTCTTGAAATATGCTGTGATGTGTAAAATAAATTTGTTGGCTTTTAAAGTGATTAAACTTTTAATTTATATTGTTATTTTTATGTATCATTTCTTTTCAAGATCAAGATAAGTTATTGAGTGACAATGAGGACTTTGAATTGGATGATGAAATTGGGGAAGATGTGCAGGAACCAGGTGAGACCAGCCAAAAGACAGATCATTTGGGAGTGCACGGCAATCTAAGTGTCCTTCCAAGATGTTAGCACCACACAACGTGGGCCCATTAAGAATAAGACCTCTTTGCACCAATTTGTAGTGTTGTTTGACACTAACAAGGTGGCTAATTCAAGTGGGAATTGACATTGAAATGCAAAATTTGCCCAAACAACTGAAAAGGACAGCATTACGAAGGTTAATGTACACTTCTTACTTGTCCCTGGTAAAGAGGTTGGCCCTTGTAGCAAACTCTCACTTGAGGAGAGGACTGAGATGATCAGATTATACCAAGGGGCAATCATTGTTCATTCACCACTTCCTCCAAGGTTTCTACACAAGGATTTAGATCACCTGTAATTCCACCATATTAGCTTAGGTGGAACCAAGGAGGAAACAGAAGGCCATAGTTCAACATCAACAAAACCCATAAGGATTTGTTCAATGTGTAGGCTAGAGATAAGGCAAATGAAGCCATCAGCAAGACTATTTTTGCCAATGGTATTCTTCTTCATGTAGCTTGATTTCTTATTGTAGAGAGACTACGGCCAAGGTAGGCAAAAGGTGGTGTTAATTTTTTGACCCCTACCAAGACCAAATTGAGAACAACAATCTTAGAAAAATGTTATCCAAGGTTAATCTATTGATGGATAAGATGAAAGCCACATGGATATCACATCGCTACAACATAATCATGGATGAGCGAATGGACATTAAACAATGCCCACTCATCAACATTATAGTTACATGTAAAGAAGAGCACATCGATTCTTTGCTCAAAAAAATGTAAAGACTTTGACTTTATGTTTCATCCTAAAAGATGTGATGAGGTTAGTCCTCGGTGCAAGTGCTTACAAATAGAGCATATGTGTGCAAGACAGCAGGCAAATTAGTTCAGTCCACCTATACACACATCTACTAGACCCCCAATTGTGTGCATGTTATAAACAGTGCACTTGAGGGCATTGGGAAATTCAAGTAGGTCAAAAAGGTCATAGTGGATGCAAGGGAGATGCAAATGTTAATTTGCAACCAACACAAATTTGGGTAGCTCAAAAGGTTCATAGTGGATGCAAAGGAGGTGCAGAAGTTGATCTACAATCAACACATCTCATTTGCATTGTTTTGGTCCTTTCCAAGGAAGGAAATCCTCAAACTAATTGAGACTCAATTTGCTTCATACTTTATTCTACTAGAGAAGATGCTTCAGTTGCAAGAGCCCTTCCAACCTATGAACATGACAGAATTTAACTGGGTGGGGGAAACCTAAGACAAATCAAAGGAAGAGGGTTAATAAAAATTTAGAGTTAATAAAAATTTATGATATCACTCGCAGCTCCGAAGAAGAAATACAAGTAGACAGAAAGGAAGAGATATTGAGAGAAAACCAGAAAAGATAAATTATATTTGCACAGAAAAATTACAATCCTCAAAATAATTTCCGCAAAATTACTCCTTAGTTTCAAGCTCAAAGCCCTCATCAGTTGGAATAATAGAACATCAAAACGGAGAGAGAAAGTGCAAAAGAGAGGATGAGAAAATGAACTTTGAATGTGCAAAAGAATGGAGGAGGTGAAATATTTAAACCCAGCTCCACCCCAACCTCCCAAGATAGAAAATCCCAAAATAAGGGCCAACGTTTGCAACATGCATGAAAACAATACCCCCGCCATAAATAATAAAAGAAACATACTTAATAAAATTAAACTGGCGGGGGAAAGGGCCAAGAGAATAGGAAAGGAGAAAAGCCCTAGGGAGGTAAAACATGTCATGATCTGAACCTACTTTGAAGGAGAAAGGAACCCAACTTTCTAGGATTCCGCCAACAGACTCTCGGAAAAGGGATGTATTGCAATGGGGGGGGACTTCTTGGCAGAGCCAATGAAGTATATCGTTTAGGGTAGCCCCCAAGTTCAAAGCTTTAGCCAAAGAACTATAATCGAGCTTCATAACAAGGGGGGGCCCTTTCTTCTTAAGAGGACCATCACGAAGACGGGCAAGAAGCACTGACTTGTCCATCCGAGAAACTTTACTGAAACAGGAAAGCAAGAACTTTTTAGGATAACCTCGAGCACGTAATCTGGAATAGAACTGTTTCCAGAGCTGATTGAAGCCATAGGGATCAAATTCTCGAAGTAGATACCTTTTGAGCTCACTCACAATAAAAAACTTCTTCTGGTGAGGAGGATGCCAAGAAAAGTATGGAATATACTAATAGGCATTGAGAGGCTTCTGAAAGCATTTAGTGTCGAGAATACCACAGGCACTAAAATGATCACCTTTGAAGAAGGTAACATCAAGAAGATCAACAAATCGGGAAGAGATAGAAGGAGTGATCTTAATCTCTGAATAAAAACTCTAAAAGTGCTCAAAGAGGTGAACAGAGAAGTCTCATCACCGATCCAAATCCCTATAGCATCATCAATGAACCTTTTGTAGAAGGCAAGGGAGGAGCAATCAAATTGAGCAAGGAGACGTTTCTCGAGATGACAAAGAAATAAACAAGCATAAACCACAGCAAAGTTACTACCCATGGCAGTTCCTCTAATTTGTTTGTAAAAGATGCCATCGAACTCCAAGTAATGCTCGTGAAGAACAAGCTCAGCAAGGCTCATAATCATGATGGAACTGTTGCTCCAAGAGAATTGGAAACAACAAATGATGAAGAAACAAAGAGGCAGGTTCCAACATATAACCAGAGTAACTACAAATAGGACTACCAACCAAGACTAGTTTATAAAGCTTAGGAAGCAAATAGAAGGCACAAGCTCTGTCAGAGGAGACTGGATTCTATTTCAAAAAATGAGAAACAGGATCAAGAAACTTTTTGTACTTAACCAAAATGAAGTTAAGTTTGCTCCAAATGGGAACCCAAGGGACACTATCCACACGAAGATACACAAGCGAATTAGAGAGTTGCCTAAACCCTTCATTCTGGTACCAAGAAGAATCAAGAATCACAAGACCAAGATTCTTGTTAGCAGGCTTGATAACAATGGAATTATCACCCCGAAGATCCTTAAAGCTTTTCATGAGCTTGACAAGAAGGGGGGAATGCCTAGAGAAGGAGCAAGAGGCCATACGACTCCGAAGGATAGCTTCTACTTTCTAAATGATTTCCTCGAGCTGAAAGTTAGGCTCCACGGGATGCTAGAAAGGATTCTTTTGTCAAAACCGTTGAGGAAAATTGCGAAGCGTAGTGATGTCAGTAGAATAGGTGTCAAAATCCTAATTTTTAGGACCAAAAAAGGCACGAAGCCGGAGGCACCTAGCAAAAGCTCTGAATTCCTTGTGAATTTCTTCAAGGGGCATAGGAGGAGGACGAGGGATAAACTTAATACCGAGTCCCAGAAGCTTGCGTTCTTCAAAAGAAAGAAGATGAGAGGAACGGTTGTGAATAGTGTTGTGACCTTTTCACACCTCGCCCCATTCAAAATGGGGACCCCCCCCCTAATTTTTCTCCATTCGGGTCTTTTGGCTTTGCTTTTTGGTCTGTCTCTCTCGATCTGTTTCTTCCTATCTAATAGTGTACTTACCATTTGACCTGGATCTGAATTTTAATTAAGTCTAGAATGTCTTCTAATGAATTAGGGTTTATAATCTTCAGACTACTTTGAGGTCAAATCGAGTTGGCTAATCAACTTCTAAGCTTAGCACTACTATCCGAATGCTCTAAGCAAGCTCCCTCTAAATTTTCACTGAATCTTGCAACATTTCTATTTTTAGTAAGTGTCAATTTAGGGTTTGTTCCCTCGAGATTTTCACGTTCTAACAACTGCACTACATTCTGAGCACTTTGAACTCATCACTGACAAAATTTGAGCAGAAACGGGTGGCTTGCTATTTTTAGCAGTTCTGCCTTCAGGGCCCAATTCCAAGGTTTATATGCAAAACTTTCAGATGCATGTATGGAGATTCCTTGTGGGTTTTTCGAGACCTTCGCAGTGATGTGACATGCAAAACAGGATAACAACTTTCAGCGTTCAGCCTTTGGAGGCTGATATTAGGGTTTGCATGCAAGTTTTCTCAACGCATGTCAGCATAATCTTTCTGGGTTTTCCAAGAGCTTTGCAACAATGTAACATGCAAGCAGAACTGGTCACTCTTCAGAAACTTGCTATTTTTAGCCAGTGCTTGCATGTTGATGATTTTTTTGGGTTTTTCTGGGTTTTTCAAGATCTCTCGGGCAGTGTGACATGCAAAATCATCCGGCAACCGGTTGGTCACTTTTTCAGCCACTTTCTATTTTTAGCAGGTTCACTCAAACAACCGCCCAACACTTCAGAACCACGAACTGATCGACATGCAACAGAAACGAGGTCAAACAAAGCTCATTTGAGGAACATGCAAGAAAATTAGGGTTTCGAGAGCTTGAGGACTAAAAATGAGGAATCAGACGTCAAAATGTCCAAAACTGAAGTATCCACCATGATCAGTATCCTTCAGGGAGTTTGCTGGCAAAATTTGAAGGCAAACGGAGCACTTACTATTTTTAGTAAGGCGTCCCTGAGACCAGCTATAAATAGAAAGTCAACATCCAGTCTCAGTATGAACAAGTCAAGCAAATAATGAGGACCCCATTGCGCGAATTTCAAGACAAATGGAGTTGCAAAGGGTGGAAAATCGAACACTTACTATTTTTAGCAGATTGGCATAGAGGAATTAGGGTTTCCTAAATTCAAGGGCGAAACACAAAAGTCAGGCAGAATGCGACATCCAGACACGATCACCACATTTCTGGCATTCAACAGATGAAATTTGAAGACATTCTGAATAATTGCTATTTTTAGCAAGTTGCTAAAAATAGCAGGTGCAGACAGGCATCAGGCCCCGACAGCACGATCACACCCCAAAGTTGGAACAAGGCAAAATCAGGCCTTTCAAGGGTTAGAAGTCAATTCAAGGCACGAAATTTGAAGAACTTTCTAAAAATAGAAAGTCAAGGCAAATTAGGGTTAGCAAGAGAAAATCATCCTAAATCTGGCTAAAACTGATAAATTTTCAGGTCCAACATCAAGATCCGCCTTAAAAGCTGAAGACAGATGAAAATTTTACCAAGGCATTAAATTGAAACCTCCATGGGTCAAATGCGCCCCCAAACTGGAAGAAGAAGTTGAAGCTTAAGATTTTCCTAAGGCACCAAAACTTGAAGCAGACCACCCCAAGTGCGCCCAAGGAGTTTGGAGAAGAAAATTGACCAAGTGTTATAAATTTGGAGATGCCCCTCTCAAATGCGCCTCAAGCTTGAAAGATGGAGTTTAAAAAATTTTCTAAGTCATAAATTTGAAGATGACACTAAGATCTGCACCTGGATTCTTCAAGTACACAAAACTGGAAGTAGAGACTCTTGTATGCGCCTTAAGTAAGATTTTCTCTAAGTAATAAAATTTAAAGCTCCCCATGCCTTTGCGCCCTTGAGCTTGAAGAATAGAAATTTTCTAAGTGTCAAAGATTAGAAGTCCGAGGGTGGATTTGCGCCCAAGGACATGAAGGTGGGTTAGTAAATTTGACTAAGGCAAATGAATTGGAAGCCCAAGGTTGAAGTGCACCCTTGAACTTGGAGTCATAAAATTAAAAGCTCAACATGTTAATTGCGCCTCAAACTCAAAGCAACCCCTCTTAAATGCGCCCTTGAGGTTCAAGACTTGAGATTGACTAAGGCACACGAATTAAAAGCTCAACCTACCATTTGCGCCCCCAAGTGAAAGGCAACCCTCTTGTATGCGCCCATGAAGAGGAAGAGTGGATCTTTAAAAAATTCTAAGTCGTGAAAATTTGAAGTTCAAGGGGTTATATGCGCCCTACTTCAAGGAGGAAGTGAACAAAGTTCATAAGGCGTAGGAAAATGAAAGCTGATCCTTACAAATGCGCCCTTGTCTGGCATGCAAGCATAACATGTGTTAAGTGTCAAAATCTGAAGTCTAACTTGCTATTTGCGCCTTGCATAAAAGAAAAAAAAGAGCTAGAAAATTAGCTCAGGCATGGAAATTGAAAGTGCCTTCTATCAAATACGCCTTGACTCATAAGCTTCGAGTTTAAAAAAAAAAAATTATTAAAAGTTGGAAGGGGATATCGAAATTGAAGGCCAACCCTTAGATATGCGCCTTGAAATGGAGAGGATATAAAGATGCCTAAGGCAAATATTTAAAATAAAGCTTAAAGATGTATTAAATGCGCCTAAACTTGGGCTAACATTCAAAAATGTTTCTAAGGCGTAGCAAAGTTGAAGTTGGAGATTTGGCTAACTCGTTTCAAAATGAAAGCTCGACAAAATCAAAGTGTGAGAATAAAAAAATCAAACAAAGGCATTTGGAAATAAATTTTAAATTTGCTCTAGGCAATTAACTCGAAATTTGCCTAAGTTAAATAAATTAAAATTTAATTTAATTATTTTCCAAAGTTTTAAATTAAATTCCCCCTTAAATTTGGACACATGAAATTTTAGAATTCGGGAGATTTTAATTACGGGGAATTTATTTTGGAGTTATTATGGACGTAAAATAAATTGCGCCTAGCCATTTTAAAGTGCTGACGATGATTTTTCACAGATGCCGGCAAGATGATTAAAATTTCTCTAATGGAATTAAATGACATTTAAATTAAATTTTAAATTTTAAAAATGCCCTTTTAAAAGCAGTGAAATTATTTTAAACCGAAGTAAATCTTAAATGATTTTCTCTAGAAATTACTGAAGTTGACTAGAAGTAACAGGCAGTCGAGAGGGAAATTTAAAATTTAAAATAAGGAAAGAATCTCCCGGAATAGCAAATTGCTATGACGACTGTAAGACGGCTGGAATATTCTCTTTTAAATTTAGAAAATTGCTAAGTCATGATAGAGAGAATTAATGACGTTTGCTAAAATAAGCACCAGCTTTCAATTATAAAAACCTCAAAGTTTTCATTTCTATTCACAAGATTCGAAGCTGAGATTTGTGCTGGAGAGTTGAAAAAGATTGTTGAGAATTATTTTGAGATTTTCTGAGGCTACTTTATTTCTTTAAATTGCTGAAGTTAAGAGTTGTTGAAGGCTGAAATCGTTTAATTGTTTCTCTTAGTGCTGGAAGTCGAAATTGTTTGGAGTTGCTGAGATTTGAATTTTCTGAAGTTGTCGAGTGCTGAGAAAGGGGACAAAATCAGAAGTAGAGGTTGTTGAAGTTGAGAATTTTATTTCTCCAAGTTGCTGAAAGTAAGTTTGAAAGTTGCTGAGATTTAAATATTTTCAAAGTTGCTGAAACTTGAAGTATTTTCCAAAGTTGGAATTGCTGAAGTTGATTTCTTCCAGAAAGCTGAAAATTCTTTTGGCTGCAAATTGTTGAAGTCCGGAGTTTTATATTTCGAAGTTTAAATTTATCGAGGTTTGAAGTTGGAGTTTTATTGCTAGAGTTATTGATTTTATTTCCTTTTCGCAGCCAACTCCATTTGCCAGCCATCTCACGAAGTTTTTATTTTCAAAAGTTTGAATTGTAATGTTTGCTTCTCGTTTTGCAAATGGCTGAAAGTCGAAGAGCTGATGTTGCTAGAACAAGCAAAACTGGAGCTAAAGCTGGAAATAATGAAGCTATCAAAGAAAATGCCTCCAGGCAAGCAATCATCAAGAACTTGAAGAAGTCTTTTATTCCGGAGTCCAAGTTTGTGTCGAAGTTTGGAAATGTGACTGATACCAACCTCGGTTCTTTCAACCTCGAGGCCTTCATGAGAAGGATATATGAACAAGGTGGCAATCCTCCGACGGAAGTCTCACACAACATTGTAAGGAGCGGATTGTATGCAGCGGCCGGTTTCCAACCAGCGGTTCGATGTCCAGAGCTGATTATGGAGTGTGTCAACTTCTACAATTCGGACCACCAGACGATTGTTTCTCCGGATGGCGTGTTGCTGGGCAACCTCACACCTGATGCAATTGGCGAGGCATTTGGGATTCTGCCCACAAATAAAATGTTATACAAGTCCAAGGCAAAAGCTGACAAGATGTATGCCACATCTTTTGACAAGTGTGTTAAGAGGATTAACACCACGTGGATGAGAAAACCTAAACCTCCTAGCGCCAAGTTGCCAAAGCAAATTATTTCAGAAGAGTTGAAGCAGGAGTATTGCGACTTGATCATGTTGCTCAGCCGGGTCAACGGCAGCCCACAGGTATACGCATTTGAGTCGTGGATGTTTTTCTATATCAGCATGGTACTTGAAGGAAAACAATGTGTTGATTGGGCTACTATGATCAGTGACAACATTGATGAGCAGTTTCAGAATCTAAGGAGAACGAAAACGTTCTACATGAGCTCATATGTTATCTACATGCTGGCACGGATGACAAAATACAAGGGGCTAGCATACCAAGAGCCAATTGGGTGTGGTTTCAACCAATTCAAAATCCATGAATCCTGCAGGCAGTTGCACCTCACGAATACCTCTAACTTCAAGAGGGTGAACGATGCCTTCACAATGCACATCACAAGAACCCTTCAGCGGAGATTGCAACAGAGAATATCTGAAGCGCAAATGTTGATCGAGGAGTATGGGTTTTGGTTTGTCCAATTCCCAAAGTTTACTTATTTAAGGTTGTCGGGGTACAACTCATATGTCTACCGACTACCAAAGTACCCCACGAATAGAATGATAATGCTTGAACTGTCTAGGCAATTGGTGGCCTATGACAAAATTATAAGAAGGAAGAAAAAGGGAGGTTTGCACTTCCCCATTGTTTTGGGAAACTCGCTTGAGGAGTGCCCTTCTTTGCAAGCAGCCAAGGAGGCCAAGGATGAGTTGCGGTTCTATCAGTTCACTCTCCATACCAGCCGGTAGGATTTTGATCCTCGGGGGAAGATTGGAATGGTGCATGCAGGGTGAGGAATACAGGCACAGGGCTCACTTGGAGGATTTTTGGGCAAATGTTTGAGACGAAGCTGAGATTAGAAGAAGAATATTCTCCAGGTTGCCTCTTAAATTAATCAGAGAGTGCGAAGTGGTCCAAGTCCCGGATCAGGTTGATGAGAATACCAAACTTACTCACCCAGACTATGAATCGATCAAGAACACAACAATTCCACCACCAGATTGGGCTAAGCCAGAGATTATAGACTTAGACACTTCGTCTATGCCTGTCTTGACCTTCACAAGGAGTTGGGTGGAAGGGCATGTCCACAGGTTGAAGAGAAGGTCAATTGCCCTCTCATACAACCTCATGGGTGATAGAAGGCCACCAGTGTTGGTAAAGAGGAAGAAACAAATTGCCTAGGCTGCGGAGCTACAACAACAGAAAGAACCAATTCAACCCGAACCTCAGGGATCGGAGGATACATCATCTACTCAGTTGTTGACCCATTCCTCCAGTGTGCATGAAATCTCAATGTTTGCGGATCAGAGAGCTAGAGTGAATGAGGAGTTGAAAGTTGGAGAGGTCAATCAGCCGTTGCCAAGGGAACTGGACAGTCAGAGTGTTAACGCTCCTGAGGGTGCTGATCAGCCAGAAGAGAGAGAAGAAACAGAAACAGATATCCGCTTTGATCATGCACTTGAGTAGTTCTCGAGGAAGAGGATATTATAGAATCAAGGGTTGGAGCTCCTGAGGAGAGTAATCAACGTATGGAGACGGGTGAGCCTCAACAAAATATTGCTCAGGAGGAAGTTCGTGAGGTTGAGGCAACAGAAGAGCAGCCCCTCATTGTTTATAGCACCCCGCAAGGTGCTCCAAATTGGCTCTCACGTGCAATGAGAAGAGATTAGGAAGATGACGCTGACCTGGCAATAGAAATGGAGGAACTTTTAAATAGAATAAGTAAGTCACCTAAAAGGAAGAGGGCAAGGAAGTATTCGAAGATGGAGACTAACGAGGCCGGTTTGCGCACTCTCCATGTTGTCGTTCCTAGGGAGGATCATGACTTAAGTGATGTAATGCCAGAAAGTTACACGGTAACTACAATCGAATTAGGGTGTCCTTCTGGAGCACAGGTAGTTGAGGAGGTCGAGAATTCATTCCAAGCGTTGAAGGATAGATTGGTACAAAAGGAAGGGAAGTATAAGAGATTAAAGAAGGAGCATAGGGCATTGGTTGGATATGTACAGCATCTAGCACGTCCATGTGCTCAGGAGAACCCAGTAGTGGAACTTCCGCCTGAGCTGCCACGGGAATCAATTAGTGGGCTCAAGGAAATGAAGAGGGCTATTCGAGAAGGAGATAAGTGGATAGGTCATGT
Organism: Sequoia sempervirens; assembly: GCA_007258455.2. NCBI lineage: Eukaryota > Viridiplantae > Streptophyta > Pinopsida > Cupressales > Cupressaceae > Sequoia > Sequoia sempervirens. The sequence continues at coordinate 95,714,690 of VDFB02000003.1, forward strand.
TCACACTGAGGCAGAGAAATTCATGGCTGATCTTGTCTCCTCTTTTCGGAGCGTGTCTGGTATCCTCTTATGCTTGGATGGTGTCGAGCAAGCTTGGGGTGACACCCATATATTCCAGGACAAGACTATTCCTCGCCTTGTTGTTCTGATGTGTATGCCCACGCAAACTTTGGTCAATGAAGGAGTGATCTAGGATGGGGACAAGTATGATTTTCTTGGATGGCATTCAGCTGCATTCACTGGAAAGGGCTTCTTCGACATGGCAGCTGCTGAATCTTCTAAAATCAAAAGGGCGATGAGAAATATTCACGAGGGCATCCTCAACACATTGGATGCATTGTTCACCAAGAGGCTAACTCCTGAGGAAGTAGAGGTGGACAGATTGAAGGCAAGGTTGCAGCCTTTCTTCTCCAAGATGAGGATGTTTTCTCAGCTTGACTTTGAAAACATCTCTACATTTTTAGCAATTATTCAAAGCACACAGGAGTCTATTGAGACTTGGAGAAAGACTTGTGATCGGCAAGAGCAGATGGTGGGTATTCTTGAATATCAGCTCAATCTTACTCCGGCGATTTCTGAGGAGGAAGTTGATTCAGTGCTGGCCCGGTTTGTAGCTTACGCAGTCAAGAAAAAGAGCAATGGAAACAAGGTCATGGACGAGAATCTTCTAGAGGGATAGTGGGCATTAATTGCCCATAGTGGCCAAGGAGGAATCTGCTATTTTTGGGATCATTAATGATGCCACTCCTCCACCTTCTAGCGGTTTTTAGGGTAAATCTTGTCTAGGGCTAAGGTGGCTCAATCTGAACCGTCCATTGTAATTTGATCTGGACCATCCATTGAATTTGGCCAACTATATAAAGGGGAGTCCCCTCATTTGTACACTAGTAGTTAATCAATTAGATATCAGAGCAAAATAGAGAGTAGACATTTTTGGGAGTTAGAATAGTTTAGTTTCATTGCATTGTTTGAAGGAGAAGGGGAATTCTCCCTTTGAGAATTTTTGTAAGAAATTGTCACGAAAGCTAATCATAATAAAAGAATTTCATTGATGGTGAACTCCACTTTTGTCATGAATAGTTTGTGAGGTTTCTTCTTCCTTCAATTTCAAGTAGGATTTAATTTTCATGCAAGTAGTTTACTTTGGATTTGTGGTGTTTGATCGAAGTGGCTTCTCTTTATCCAAACCACTAGCAACTTACTGACGGTAAGTCCGCCTTGCGTGGTCAACTGGAAAATACCTCAAACTTAACTTCGATTGTGGTTCTTATGCTTGTATGCATCTTTATGATGGTATATGTATGTCGAACTATAATCTGAATATCTTTCGTTACTCCTTTGAAGATTGCACCTATTTTGCTAAAGCTGTCCAATGCGAGGCTAAGTGAAATATGGTTAAAGTCTGCTAAAGTCGAGCTCCACATATCTTGCATTTAGAGTAGAACATAAGCTTCTTAGGCCCTACACTCATTTACTTTCCGTTCAGTTCTGGTTAGTTTTAGAGAACATACCTTATTGCCAAATCATCTGTATCATATAAACCCCTTCCAATCATCCACCTACTGTTAACTGGAAGTATTCTGAACAATTGTGTAAGTCCCCTCGTGAAAACAGCAATTCACAACCAACCAACTAAGGGTATTCCAAAGCATTTCGAAACCTTGGAGTTGAACGTGCGATCTATCTCGCAATCTTAGCGCATGGAATACTTTGATCAAGAGAGAATGGAGTAGCCTTCGGACAACTTTGTTCTGCTGATTGGTGCGGTCACAAAAATCACATCAACAAATAGCAGCATTAGAAATGCGATTTTCCACTTCCTTGGCAGTCTTTTTGAAGAAGAAGCAAGAGGCCATGAAGGGCCGATCAATAGCAGGACCCCAAAAGTTCATGGCCTCTTGCTTCTTCTTTAGAAAGACTGCCAAGGAAGTGGAAAATCGCATTTCTAATGCTGCTATTCACAACCGTTCTTCTCGTCTTCTTTCTTTTGAAGAAGGCAAGCTTTAGGGACTCAGTATTAAGTTTATCCCTCGTCCTCCTCCTATGCCCCTTGAAGAAATTCACAAGGAATTCAGAGCTTTTGCTAGGTGCCTCCGGCTTCGTGCCTTTTTTGGTCCTAAAAATATGGATTCTGACACTTCCTCTGTTGACATCACTGCGCTTTGCAATTTTCCTCACCGGTTTCGATAGAAGAATCCTTTCTGGCATCCCGTGGAGCCTAACTTTTAGCTTGAGGAAATCATTTAGAAAGCGTAAGCTATCCTTTGGAGTCGTATGGCCTCTTGCTCCTTCTCTAGGCGTTCCCCCCTTCCTGTCAGGCTCATGAAAAGCCTTAAGGATCTTCGGGGTGATAATTCCATTGTTATCAAGCTTGCTGACAAGAATCTTGGTCTTGTGATTCTTGATTCTTCTTGGTACTAGGATGAAGGGCTTAGGAAACTCTCTGGTTCTCTTGTGTATCTTCATGTGGATAGTGTCCCTTGGGTTCCCATTTGGAGCAAACTTAACTTCATTTTGGTTAAGTACAAAAATTTTCTTGATCCTGTTTCTCATTTTTTGAAACGGAATCCAGTCTCCTCTACCAGAGCTTGTGCCTTCTATTTGCTTCCTAAGCTTCATAAACCAGACTTGGTTGGTAGGCCTATTTGTAGTTACTCTGGTTATATGTTGGAACCTGCCTCTTTGTTTCTTCAACATCTGCTGTTTCCAATTCTCTTGCAGCAACAGTTCCATCTTCCAAACTCCCTCTCTCTCCTGCGAGATCTTGATCAGCGTTCCTTTCCATTGGATTGTCTTTTGTTCACTTTCAATGTGGAATCACTTTATCCTAGTATTCCAACTGATGCTGGTCTTTCTGCTCTTAAGGAGATGGTCGTTGAGTACTTCATTTCTCATAAGTTGGACTTGCAGCTAATTGACATGATTATGAGCCTTGCTGATCTTGTTCTTCATGAGCATTACTTGGAGTTCGATGGCATCTTTTACAAACAAATCAAAGGAACTGCCATGGGTAGTAACTTTGTTGTGGTTTATGCTTGTTTATTTCTTTGTCATCTCGAGAAACGTCTCCTTGCTCAGTTTGATTGCTCCTCCCTTGCCTTCAACAAAAGGTTCATTGATGATGCTATAGGGATTTGGATCGGTGATGAGACTTCTTTGTTCACCTTCTTTGAGCACTTTCAGAGTTTTTATTCAGAGATTAAGATCACTCCTTCTGTCTCTTCCCGATCTGTTGATCTTCTTGATGTTACCTTCTTCAAAGGTGATCACTTTAGTGCCTGTGGTATTCTCGACAATAAATGTTTTCAGAAGCCTCTCAATGCCTATTAGTATATTCCATACTTTTTCTTGGCATCCTCCTCACCAGAAGAAGTCTTTTATTGTGAGTGAGCTCATAAGGTATCTACTTCGAGAATTTTCTCATCCTCTCTTTCACACTTTCTCTCTCTGTTTTGATGTTCTATTATTCCAACTGATGAGGGCTTTGAGCCCGAAACTAGTTTTGGAATCATCTATGGAGTAATTTTGCAGAGATCATTTTGAGGATTGTAATTTTTCTGTGGAAATATAATTTATCTTTTCTGGTTTTCTCTCAATATCTCTTTCTTTCTGTCTACTTGTATTTCTTCTTTGGAGCTATATCATAAATTTTTATTAACTCTAAATTTTTATTAACTCTATTTTTTATTAATTCTAGTCGTTGATATATTTTAGTCAAAATGTGAGACACGTCACATTTTTTGTATCACCTATTTTCAACATTATAAGATTTGGGGCTTATGATAGTCCTAACCTTGGAGAGATATACAAGTGCACTGATAGAATGCTTGGCTAGATGAAGACCCCAATTTGTGAGAAAGACCCCACCCTACAGTTCTACTATGAGTATATTCAATGCATCAATCACCAAAGGTGGGAGAACTTGAATGCCCTCTGCACATGTTGCATATGCATTGACTCCAAAGTGGTTGTGGTGAGACCAAACAAAACTGTGCTCAAGATAAGTTACATATCAATCTGAGATAGAATCCTGCCAAACCCAGAAAGCCTGAGTATTTTTAAGGTCACGAAGACAGCACCTTCATGCATCACTTTGAAACCAAAATGTATATCTAGAAAATATGTTGAGTGATTCTTCTAAAAACTTAAATAGTAAACAAAATGTTTACAACTGGAAGAGTATTATTTGTTCCAAGTAAAAATAAAAAACTTTCAGCCTTTTTCTCATTTCCACATGTACCAATACAAGTACTAATTCACATACAGTAAAAGGCTTTATTTGACTATGATATAATACATCCCGATAACAATAAAAAGAGCAAAGCAAACATGACAAAGGCATGTTGGAAGCTTTCTTCAAATTCACATATGTGCTGCTTGGCATAAAACTTATGTTTCTTATGTGTGGACAAAATAGTCTCCAAATGGACCAAATGCTTTGAAAAGTGTTGGTAGAAATAGGAATACCATCAAAAACAAGTAGTAGACACATATAACTTATAAGGGTACTTACTAAAGACTTTATTCATCAAGAACTACAAAGACTATTTGTTGAGGTTTGATACATTGCACGACTATTACAGAGAATAACAGGCATAACTTGCAATTGGTAATAAAATTTGATCAGTTGGGAAAACTTTCTTCTCTTTATATGATAACAACAGTCACAAAGGTAAAATTTTGAGAAACATATAGCTTTGCTAAGATTATGTATTAAATCATCAATGCTGAACACGGGAAAATTGCTTTTTTCTTAAACTCTTCAACCATGCACTAAGTTTCTTCTTATTGAAAATTGTGATAACTATGTGATAATTCAAATTACCACTTCAGTTTTCTTGATGAAAAAATTATAATTTAATGATTAATGATGTAATAGTAGTCAATAAATATTCATTGAGAATGGAACTTCATACAGAATAATGCAACTTCAAAAACAGTAAAAATAAAAGGGAGTATTTTACTTCAAATATTTAATATATCTAAGCATCACTACCTGTGCAAACACAATTGAAATCTTACACTCATCCAAGCTATTTATATGAATGTCAATGTAAAATAGACAAATGGCCATTGTTTCCAAAAAAATTCCTAGTAAACTTTTTACCAAGCAATGGTTGAATCTAACCTTGGAGATATGTACACCAAGGTTGCGATGAACCCCAGAGCATTCAATGCAAAGCAAAATACCCAGATTCAGTGAGGCCCAATCTGGTTCAGAAGATCCACAATCTGCACATACATCATTTCCAGGAACTTTCCTTAACAATTCAAGAGGACTTTCCTGCTTTCCATGTGTCCTGCACCCATGCAAAACTCTACCAGAATGATCACAAAGGCCTGTAGCAGAACACCTCTGCAATCCATTATCATCAGGTATTGTATGATCAAAATCAGAAGAGCTGCACAAGGAGCTGCTCTCACTTGCAGTGCGATGATGCCCACTACTCATTGGACTAAAAGGAAGCCTCTGAGAGCCAATAGAAACTGATATATTAGAAATATCTTAAAAAAAATTCAAATTTGAGGCATTAAACAAAGAATATAATTGTGAAATTTAACATGTAATTGTTCATGAAAGTAATGCATCTGTTGCATAGAACAAATAGTCCTAACCTGATCTGGTAACTGAGAACTCAAAAGTGAAGCAATTACTCCTGTTATTTTTTCAATCCAGTCCATACGATCCATCGCATTCTCTGCCTGCATATGGCAGAACACAATGCAAACCCACAATAAGAGACATAAAGAATGTATCTATTTGTTGTTTGCAAGGTTTCAATTCAAAGATAGTTTTAACAGCATATATCAAACAACACACCTGGAGAGTGTAGTTCTTTCTCGGAGAAATTATCGTGAAACAAAATCGCAGATCAGTCTGTTCTGCATCCACCTTAATAGTTGATGTAAGTAGATTAACAGTATGGTGTGCAACAGACCTCTCATCTTGTGATGCTCCATGGTGATGAGATGCTCCATGGTGATGAGAGGAAAGCAACCGGCCAAATAAACCAGATACGTGATCAGTTGCATGATGACCTCTCTTAAGAGAATGCTGGCTGGCATTACACTGCAAAACAGATCCATTGATTCCCTTGATGAGGGTAAATAAAGAGATATTATAATTTATAACCATATAAATCTTCGTAACTCAAAATTTGGGAAATGATTAACATATAAATTTCCTTACCTCAAAATTTGGGGAATGATAAACATATAACTTTCCTTAACTCGAAATTTGGGGAAGGATATCACAAATGCAGTATGTTCTCACCCCTAAAATGTATGAATCAAGTACAAGAAATGCAGTGGCTTTAATTGTCTTACCGTTTGCTTGCCCCAATATTGTTTGCGGTAATAGTACAACATTCCACGGCTATCAAGAACAAAGAATCTTCTCTTCCAGTCACCCCTTAAATTTGAAGAACGCTTGGAAAGGTAACCTTGCCTGATTGTTTGGACCTGAAATACATGGCAGAATCTAGTAAACATCAGTTTCAAAATGCATTACAAAAATATCCTAGCTGACAACACTCAGTTATGTTGTAATAGTGCTCTTAGTCTATTCTAAGTCACAAATTAAATATACTCTTAAAAATGCCAGAGGATCCTGAAAAAATTGAATCAAATGGAGGACAAGAGTTAAGATGAAAGTTAAAAACATGATAGTGGGATTACCTTTCCCTTTGCAGTTGATTGCATTGCAGCTTCAATCATCTTGTGTGAGCTTCTTCCAACAGCCTGTATACCGTCCCCTGTTGGAGAATTATCTGCATCACTGAAAGAACATCGACTTTCACGATCTATTTGCCTCTTAAATTCCTGCATTCGCTCTGCAAGAGCTGCTTGCTCATAATTTGTCCTGTCTCTTGACTGTTGTGCATATGCCAATACCTGATCAAAATAATCAGGTAGAATTTTCAGAATTTCTAATGGCATTATCAAAAATCTCAGATGTTAAACAGCACATATAATAAAAAAATAATAAAAAGCAGCAAGAGGTGAGCAGCAAGACCAAGAAAAGCAAGCAAACAACATAAAAGATGAGGAGAACATGACAGCGGAGATATGATTACAGGTGTATGCAAGCAGCAGTTGAAGAGACATAAAGTGGAAAGTTCAGATGCTATATAAAAGAATAGGAGTGCAAATGCTTGTGTAATATAACCAAAGGATCAAAAAAGGAAGATGGCTAAATATACACACCATAAGCATCAATCCAGTTAATACAAATTACCAAAAGAAAGATGTATATCAGGCACTTCAAATTATTATGTTTGTAATATGAGTGCCTTGGGAAACATCAAAAGAAGCATTACAATAAAGGTAATTCATATTTCTAATACACCTAAAGGTGGAAAAGCCGGATGTTTACAATCTGCAACTCCATTTGTTCAAAATCAATTCATAAATGTTTATATTTCCCTTGAAATAACATTTAAAGAAACAAGACAGCAAATCAGAATAGCATATTAAATTAGATTTTCAGAGAACAAGTAATGAAAGGTCAACCTGGTGAATATATGGTTCCATCTGGTGCAGCAACTCATAACCCTAATAATGTTTCAGGGTCAAAACACACTTAGCATCGACTTAAGTGAACAAACCATATACAGGAAATAAATTCTCCTATTACAAACCTCACTTGTGCAAAACTTTAACAAGTAAATCTCTCAGTTTTCACAGGAAGCATATACCTGCTTAAAATAACGCAGATGGGCATCCATTGTTCCACTAACGGCCTCCAAGAATTCAAACTTTTTCTTTGACTCAATATTTGACAGAGTGCTCACCTGAAACAAATAAGATAAAAATTAAGATTTTGTAGATGCTAATAAAACATTTCACTCTGCAGCAAGAATAGATATAATCACACGAATAATCCTATGTGAAAAAATAACAGATTGCAGCCCATTTTGAAAAATTACAAGATAAGTGAATATATTCATACATACTAGGTTGAAGCGAGCTTGCTCAAATGCTGACCTTGCATGACGCAGTTCCTGCAGTAAGTGTTGCAAAAATTCAGCCCTTATGTATGCAGAAAACTACTGACCACACTAAGTTGATTAATCATAGCTATAAAGAATCCGAGAGCTGCATACAGTTGTTGCCAATGATCAATATTAGGCACATGTATGTCATAGAGTGTTCATTCTCTACGAGTCTGGGGTACAATGATCTAGATTCCAGTTTCAATTGTATCTTTGTGTATCTCTGTGTGTGTGTGCATGAATCTCTCTCTCTCTCTCTCTCTCTCTCTAGGTTGAAGCGAGCTTGCTCAAATGCTGACCTTGCATGATGCAGTTCCTGCAGTAAGCGTTGCAAAAATTCAGCCCTTATGTATGCAGATAACTACTGACCATACTAAGTTGATTAATCATAGCTATAAAGAATGTGAGAGCTGCATACAGTTGTTGCCAATGATCAATATTAGGCACATGTATGTCATAGAGTGTTCATTCTCTACGAGTCTGGGGTACAATGATCTAGATTCCAGTTTCAATTGTATCTTTGTGTATCTGTCTGTGTGTGTGCATGAATCTCTCTCTCTCTCTCTCTCTCTCTCTCTCTCTCTCTCTCTCTCTCTGTTAATCTAAATTCTAAGCTCGCACTTATGCTATAAAACTTGTCTAACACTCGTCACCATTGTTGATTTCAAAGTTCAAAGCAAAAAATCTGATCCTGATTGGTGACAAAAACAATGGTGAGGTTTCAAGGACATGAAATGAGATTTTAAAAACATCCATGACAAGTAGTTTATGGGACCAAGAGCAGCTGCAAAAGAGCACTGTGCCAAAACAACCACGACACAAGGGCTGTCCTAGAAGCACAATGAAATTTTCAAACCCTTTTCAATGTCAAATCTTCTACTGTGGATCTTGATCAAAAAGTTTACCAGTTTGCCTAGCCTCGTCTCCTCAAATAAAGCAGTTAGCTTGCCCACTTCCAGGCTGTCTTTGTAATCGATATAGATGTCATTGTAAGTTATGCACTCCATGATGTAGTGTCATTCTTTCACCACCACCCACTTGTTGCAAAATAGGCATGTCTCACATCAAAGATGATGCAATTCAGTCCTCAACTAGGAGATTAATATCTTCACTTCCACTTTAACTTTAGACCCTATGCATGTGTATTTATCATATTCCAATGTGGGATTAAACTCTCTAACATAGTATGCTTTCTTCCAACCAATTTGCTTTGTCCATATGGCAGTTCTGAATCTTTCACTCACATACTTTTTTATTTCCTCATTAGTGTTTGGGCACTCTTGTAAGTCAATGTCTGATTTACTCATCCATTTGTTGTTCTTTCTGGATAACTTAACGTCCATGCCATCGCCAAAGCTTCCAATGGGAAAAGGCCTCTTTTAGCCAAAAAAATCTCATACAAATTGATTTTTTTTGAGCCTGCTTATTATTAAATGCTTTTGGATTCTTTCTATCTACTCCCATTTATGAACTGATATACTGCTGCCCGAAACTTCACACCTATAAAGGACTACAAGTGAAAAATGCAAGCCAAAAAGGATTTTCTCGGTGTTCTAGTCCCATAAGTCAGCACTCTTGCATATAATTTGTAGAGAGTATAAAGCTTTGCACCTACTAATTATTTTTGCCCTGCATGTCTCCCAACTGAGCCTATTGTGGAAATAGAGTATGAGATACTCGTATTCTTCCACTATTTACAATGAATGTCCTTTGAAAAGGAAGCTAAGTTGTTTATTTTTTATTCTTACAGAAAAGATCATGACCTTGGGTTTGTTGGTGTTCAGTTGCATCCCAATGTCCTAGCAAATGAGCTCTAATGCCCCCAAATGTTTCTCTCAAACTATGAGCTGTTTCTGCAATCAGGATGATATCATCTGCATATAGAGTAACTTTACTACATATCCAGCAAGCTGAAACCTCTGCCCCCCTCTCCATCAGCTTTGTTTAACTACTCTTCCAGTTTATCAATGTAATACCCAAACAAAATGGGGGTGAGCCAGCAACCCTGATTAGGGTCAACGTCACTTCTGAAGCTTAATGTTTAGTGTTGCTTTTCAGTAGTACAGGAGCCGAATAGAGACGCAAATAGATTGGAAGAGCGAATTGGTCTTGAAATAACAACAAATTTGATGAGAATCGGTACTCAAAGTTGAAGTGCAAGGTGGCAAATATGAAATATGTGTACCTCTTAAAGCTTAAAGTTCAATCACCCAAGGATTTGAGTCTTCGAATATTGCAAGTGAAGATACTCTTCTGACAAATGTACTAACAAACTAAGGCAATTGTTTCCATGCTTTTCATAACCTAGCACATCTCTTTTCTTCAGAAATTTCCATTTGACTTTGTGCAAATGTGATAACAGATTGACAACCTGATTCACTAAGCTTATGGCTCCAATAGCATAGTGGACATTATTGATGCCTATGGAGCCAAATGACTAGAAGCCATCATGACTAACAATACACATATAGAAGCTAGGGACCCATTGCCCCCAAAACTACAATAGGCCTCTTAACAAGACAACGTCTTGTAGAGGGAATAGGATTATATTGCTGTCCAACATAAGTAGCAATCAGATTCAGAGGCTGCAATAATAGTTATTTTTAGAGTATCACATCCACTGTCTCCATGTGAGACAAACTTCGAAGAAAATTCCAAATTAACATTGGAGCAAGAAGTAATGTACTGTTCAAGAAAAGGTGAGGCAGAATAAAACAGTCCACTACTACTGGCTACACAAATCCAAAAAATGAAATGGAACGGAAAACCAAAAGTAATTGGCACTATAAAAGGTTCTGCCGTTCTTGTTTTAACAGCTTTGTCATATCCCCGAAACAGACCCTGGGATAAGAAAGGCATATTTAAAATATTAACTAATTGATATCATCATAATTATAATTGTTGAAAACAATATTATAATTATAATTATTATAGTTATAAATATTATAATATAGCTATTAATAATTTAAATATTATGATCATTATGAGATTAAAAAATATAAATATTGGCAATTTAGATAATAAAGTAAATATATTTATATAACAATAAAATCAATTTATAAAATATAGCATAAGAAACATATAAATAAAATACCAACATAAAATATTATAATGCTTGAATATGAAATCGTCAATATTAATCGAACCACCTCATGGCCTCTAGAGTTAGCGATTTATTAAGCTTCGGGGGATATATGATGATTGCTGGGCAAATATGAATATATATAATATATATAAAGGATAAAAGACATCAAAATGAGAAAACATTAAGATAAAACACAACAGAAAATGAATACTAGAATATAAATATTACTTATGACCAAGTATAATATTTTAAATATTACAAGGGACGTTACAGATTTATCTAAGGATTGGGCACAATAGAATTTATCCTGAAAGACAATTCTATTCACTGTCACAATAAGTATTATCAGGACAACTATGATATCGGGTGAATATTTTAATACGGATCATTGCTCCAATAATCACAGGTATTGCTTTCCGCTGCCATTTGTATATTAGTGGATAAGGTGTGAAGATAATGTAGAAGTCTCATTCCTATTTACATACTAATTATGAATGGTATCAAATGACGCACCAGTATGTGTTGCTTACTCGAGATAACTTTCTCCCAGAAAGTATAAACCGATACCCCAGAAATGAACGCAAGCTCATACCCACATCTTATATCAAGGAATTGGGAGCTTATGCACAGGTCATTAAAAGAATCGCTCATGATGCCCGACGAATCACTGTCAAACCACCCCAACCTTAAAGCAATCGTCTGTCTCTAGTTCGAGATTACTCACTCGATCACTCTGACTCCTGTATAAACTTCCAATATTTAATCTGAAGAGGCAGCTAATAAACTTTGACCACAATTTATAGATATGAATATTGAAGATGTCAATCTCATCTCCTTTATATAACCAGCAATCTTCTTTTAGCAACGATTATATAAGCAATAGTTAAAGACAACAAATATCCAAAAGGGGCGCTAGGTAGCCAGCAAACTAATCAGGCTGATCACTTAACTAAAAGACATGTCCTTCTAAAGAGACATGACCTTTCAGATTAGGCATCAAAGGTATAAAATTGTTAAGGGAATGAAGATGAAAGGGAGGAGTATCGAATTATGGAATTATGAAATAGAGTGGAATCTAGCAGATCACATAGACACAGCAATCAATCAATCATTCTCAGGTAATATACACAGCAGATCCTATATCTGGAGAAGTACAGAAATTCAGGTGAAGTAATTCACTTAGCCATTAATATTTAAGCACTCTTAAGCTTCAGAATTAGTAAATCACTCAGCAATATATATCTGAATCATTTAATAAACACACAGACTACTTTCCCACCTAACTAATATGCAAATGACTTAGAGATAAAGCCCAACCTGATTGCTATCTATACTAAGGCTGACCCTTGAATGACTCAAGTCAATGAATCTGAAACTCTAACTTACACACCTCACTCAGAGGCGACAAAGGGAAGAATAGGATAAATTTAGATTGCTACAAATTCTGGTATAATCATTTCTGACTTCAATATTTATTAGTCTAGTGTCCTTTTATCTAATACATGTTCACGATGATAGGGCTAACATCATATATGTTTCTCCCTTTGAATATATGAACTAGATAATGGTTTATTGATCTTTGGATTATTAGTGCATTAGTATTATCGTGATGGTAATGATGTTGATATTGGCTTAAAGAATCAGTAATAAATGCAAATGTATTTAATTGCCAAAAGATTGTCTTCTATGTGTTTGTAAACCTACTAAGGAGGAAGGGCCTGAGAAAAGTGGTGCCTAAAAACCCCACTGAAGTCTGCCCCAAGGGCCCAAGGCAGGGATGGGCCATGGAGGGGTGGCAAAGTCTACCTAAGGTTCCACCCAATCCCAAGGCATGGTTTAGGCCATGGAGGGGTGGGGGTCCCACCTAAGATTCCGCTGTGGCCATGGAGGGGTGGTAGGCCCTAGGCCACTTATAAACTCCACTGTTTTCCCCTAGTAGGTCATGTGTTTGGCAAGGAGATGTCATGGGTGGAGAATGCAGTTACAAGCCACCTAGAGTGGAAAGCTGTAGGTTACAACCCCTTGAACTTAGCCAAGGACTTCGAGCGGATCTACCTATAGGAGTAGAGAATGCAGTTACAAGTCACTAAGAAGGGATGGTTGTAGGTTACAACCTTTGTACTAGGAACCATGGCTTCAGGCGGATCCATCCATGCCACCCCTCATGTGTTTTCATGATCGCATTTATGAATATATTTATATATAGATTCCTAGATATTAATGCTAATGAACATGTGCATATGTGGGAATATTGCTCATTTTGTGGATGCAGGTGATCAGCCAAGAGAACCCCATCTTAAAGTGTCCATTTGGCCAACTCTAACCCTAAAACAAGCAAGTTCCAAGACATGACCAGGTAAGGGACATTACAAGCTTTCTATGCTTAGCGATTAAAACCATTATTATAGGAATTAGTGTTTTGAGATCCCCAAAGAAGACTGCTTCCTCCCCTCCATAAATCCAAACTCAATTTATATCAACTTTTGGGATTTAATAATCTTCACATTTTGGCTAAAGCTTAACTTGAGCCTTTTATTTTGCACCATATCAAAAAAGGGCCCACAGTGGGAAGCATTCCACATGCACACGCACACACAATGCATGTGCATAACATGAATAGAATCATTAGACTACCATAATCATATATGTATATATTATGCATGAATGTAATAGAACAAACATATGCATGTAACAAGGCATACGCTTTTGCATATTTGGACAATCATATTGGCACACACCAATACATCAAATAGATATAATTACAAACTTAGAACTTTTTTCCAAACAAAAAATTTGACAGTTCATTAATTATGCTCATATGCTAAGGGAGCCATCTCGTACTGATGAATACATTTTTCTATCATTTGTTCTGTATAAGTTGTTCTTGCCTGTATTAATTTAACTCATATAAACCTGCAATATCTCGTAGCTGACTGCTTAAGCGCAGTAGTGATTAGTTACCTCCTCAGATTCTGCAACAACATCCATTTTTGTACTTTTCCTCAAGGAAAGATACTTCTCACGAGCCTGAACAAAAAAAAAATACCCTTAGTCTTTAAAATATTTCGACACCAAAATAGCTTTTAAAATAGAAATAGTATCATTGAGCTGAAATAGCGTTTAAACTACTATTTACATTATTAATATTTAAATCACTATCAAGCACAAACTCTTGACTTCATTTTAATGGTCCTATTCATGCATGCTCCAAAAGACCTTTCATAAATTCATATGCCTCTCCATAGGATTAACTTAGATTTTGACTTCTAAACTAGGCTACATTTCAATCAATGTCATCAAGACCAGTTGGAACATTATTGAACATCAGAAATATCAGAAACACCAGCAAACTGCTTGTGGCCCAACATGAATGTGTTTAATAAACACAATAATTGAAGCCATTCTGTGTAATCATAATGGAATGTATTCTTTAATTCAAAGATTAGTATGATAATCTTATAATACAAAAGGATAATCAGATTACTGTATTTCATCTCTAATTAGTAATTTGTGCCGAATACAGATTCAAAATATACAAACAAGCTATAAGCTAAAAACCTTTCCTATTGCCTTTCCTGCTATCTTCTAAAAGTTAAACACAAAAACCTATCTACTGCAGGTACGAACAAGGAAAAACAGTAACATAAGGTACCTGATCATAATGAAGACTAGCTTTGTCAAAGCGCTTCCGGATCTCCTGCATTGCAATTTTTCTGGCTTTGTGAAAAACTTCTCCATTCATTCTTCTTTTACAAAATAGAATAATCAAAAAAAAACAATTAAAAAAAAACAAAGATGATATTAAAAAGAAAGTCAAAATAGTCAGGTCTTGAATGAAAGAGGATAAGAATAGTTGATTTTATAAAGATTTCAATGTTAAAAAATTGCCAATTATATCCTACCACATCTTGATTAAGTTTGGATCTCTTGGTGTCTTCTATGTACATTCACTTGAAATTTGATCTAAAACTCCTATTTAAAAAGTGAATAGAGCTATGTGAGCTATTTCAAGAAGACCAAAATTTGGAGAACACTTAAAGTCGGGGTGAGGGATAGTAATGATCCCATTCCCTATCTGTTGGTGTCTTCTATGTATATTAGCTTGAAATTTGATTTTAAATTCCTGCTTAAAAATGATGAGCAATTTGAACTATTTCAAGAAGACCAGAATTTGGAGAACACTAAAAGTCAGGGTGAGGGCTAGTAATGATCCTATTACCTATCTGTTGATGTCTTTTATGTAGACTAGCTTGAAATTTGATTTTAAATTCCTACTTAAAAATGACTAGAGCAATTCAAGCTATTTCAAGAAGACAAGAATTTGCACAACACTAAAAGTCAGAGTGACAGCTAGTAATAATTGCATTCCTTATCTATTGGTAAGCAGCATTTCACAAAACCATCCCCTATCGATAGCGACATATGGATTTATATTTGATATAAAAGTACAACAATCAACAAAGTTTATGTCTATAAGCCAGCTCTATGCAAAGGTAATGTTGGTTGAACCAAAACAGGTAATGTTGGTTAAATGGGTTCTCATAATGCAAATGAGTGTTCTGTGATTTGACTGCTAGAAGTTAGGGTGATTAAAATTACAAACAATCATGTACCTGTCACTTAGTTTCAATTGAGTTGCTTAGACCAAAGACTTAGAAAAAGGATATAGTTTTCTATTACTCCCTCCCTTTGACTATATCCCATTATGAAAGGTGTCATCAATTAAAAAACAAAAATCTTCTGCCATTTATAATATAGTAGGTGAGATGTAATTTTGATTTCTTTAATCAAACAAACTTTCCTTTGTTAAATGAAGAAGGTAAAGATAAAGATAAAGATGAAAAATCAAGAGTTGAATATAATATTTGCGGGCAACCCCATCACAATTCAAATTACAACTTAAAGCAAACTATGCTTAAATAACATATGGGAAAAATGCAGAGTGATCCAATTAAAATTGAAGATGCAGCTCGAAAGAAAGAATGGAAATGTGCTATGCACAAAGATTACAAAGGCACCAATGTCAACCACAAGAGCCGACACAGATGTCCCGAGAAAGCAAATGATTAAATGCAGATAGACCAACAGTAGCAAGTACAAGGTGCCAGACTAGTTTTTCAAAGGAAATGCACATATGGAAAAAATTGACAACGGTGATACTTTTGACCAGTTGCTAAGGTAGATAGAGCCACATTAAATGGCAGTGGCAGTCCAATCTAGATGGGAAATGCAACAAATTGATGGCAAAAGTGCAAGGGTTTGGACTTTCAAGCAGCCAAGAAAAGAACATCTTATTTGCAAACTGAAGAAAGGGCCATACAGATTGAAATATGTGTCTTGAGCTTGATAAGATTGATGTCCAGTTCAGTAAAAATGCATTCAAGAAAAGTAACATGTTGAAGCAAATGATTAAATGGAGATAGACCAAGAGGAGCAAGTACAAGGTGCATAGTTAAGTAGAAAAGTGTAAAGCAAGACTAGTCTTCCAAAGGAAATGCACATAAGGAAGAAAATGACAACAGTGATAATTTTGACCAGTTGCTAAGGTAGAAAGAGCCACATTAGATGGCAGTGACAGCCCAATTTGGATGGGAAATGCATCTAATAGATGCCAAAAGTGCAACCAAGGGTTTGGACTTTCGAGCAGCCAAGAAAAGAACATCTTATTTGCAAACTGAAGATTGATGTCCATTTCAATAAAAATGCATTCAAGAAAAGTAACTCAGCTCCAATTTCATGTCAAAACATTAAAACCACGCAAACATTGTACTCATATACAACTATCGTTGGGAAACTATCATGTTGGGTTGCATATTTGCAAACAAGGTTTGCATAGTTATTTGCAATTAAGACATTATTAATTTATTTCTATAAGACTGAAGATTGGAAGAATGAAAGAAAAGTTTTTATAACATTATAAAAACAGACACAAGATATAGTTTCAGAAAATTCAAGATGAAATATTATAAGATATTGAAATTGCTTTAATTTGGAGCAAAATTCTCACCACCACTAGAGCAGATATCAATTGTATGTTTGGGCTTCAGAAGCAACAGTAACGCATTGATTAACACCAAAAGAAATTAGTGTAAAAGGTTGAATGCATAATGGTATGGGATAATCAAAAAATAAGTACGAGAAGTTCAGCTTGGCTGGATATACAAATTCAAATTCGAAATGCTTCAAATCAACAGTATATGCTGCTAGGATACACATGAACAGCATGATATACTTTCAAATTGGGATCAACAATGATTTCTCTGGAACATAAAAAGAAATCAGCAATGTAATTGTCATTGACTAAAGAAGAATCGAAAAGTGGCAGTTGAAGCGACATGTTGAAGCAATATGGTTGAGAGAGAAGAGCTTAAGAATCAGGATTAAAGCTGAAATAAGAAACACTATTATATTGTGATGAACAAAGCACGATTCATGTTAACAAAATTCCAATATTTCATACAAGGGAAAACATTGAATCACGTTTACACAACATTAGAAAGCTTATTAAGATCATAATTTTATAGTTCATTTATTACAGATCAGAGCCCAGATTACAGATATTTCCATCAATGCCTTGAACAAAGATAAGATTCAGAGGTTTAGAGGCACACTGTGTACGATGAAGAAGAAAATGATCAAGGGGAAGTGCTTGAATATTTTCTATTAGTTTAAAGAATTTTAAGTCAAGGTTATAGGTTATATTAAATGTCATCAATGCCGTATTTTAGCTGGCATGGTGTATTTATTGATTTTATTTCTGTGTACCCCAATGAAGGAATACAAAGAGATGAGTGAGATTTGATTTGTTTGTCTGTTTATACATTCAGTCTGTATTTAGAAGGTCACTTGTAATCATACAAAAACAGATTGTTCATAGTTCAAGCTTGGGTAAGAGTAACTGATATGCACATAAACCAAATTAAAATATAACTGTGAAAGAAAATTTTCTTGGTTTTCCAATGCTGCTCTATGTCAATTTATTTTCATGTGATTGGTTTTCTATAACTCTTCCTGGCAATGTTTAAAATCTTTCAAACGGGCTACAAAACTTTTGGTTCATTAAATGCAGGTCTTCTATTAACTAATTTCCAGCTTCACATAATTGTTCAACATCATATGTTCACTATCACAATGCATCAGCTCATATAAAGTACTATAGAACATATCACATATCCTGTCCATGAACAAAACTTATTATATAAATTTTTTAAAAAAAATAGATATAGCAAAATTCCCAAGCCATATGTTGTGCCACAATAGACACTGATCTATATAGAAATTGTTCAGTTAAATCAATAGTAGCTTCACATCATGTAAATCAATATTCCCAAAGTGTATCAGCCGTTCATTCAAGATTGGTACCACAATAGGCACTGATCTATATAGAAATTGTTCAGTTAAATCAATAGTACCTTCACATCATGCGAATCAATATTCACAGAGTGTATCAGCCGTTCATTCAAGATTGGTGCCACAATAGACACTGATCTATATAGAAATCGTTCAGTTAAATCAATAGAACCTTCACATCATGTAAATCAATATACACAAAGTGTATCAACCGTTCATTCAAGATTGGTGCCACAATAGACACTGATCTATATAGAAATTGTTCAGTTAAATCAATAGTACCTTCACATCATGTAAATCAATATTCACAAAGTGTATCAGCCGTTCATTCAAGATTTGCTCTACCTGTAATAAAAGCATATATATAAGTCAGTCCTACATCTAGAAAATATGTTGAGTGATTCTGCTAAAAACGTAAATAGCAAACAAAATGTTTACAACAGGAAGAGTCTTATTTGTTCCAAGTAAAAATAAAAAAATTTCAGCCTCTTTCCTTATTTCCACGTGTCCAATACAAGTACTAATTCACATAAAGTAAAAGTTAGCATTAAGTACCTGGGAGCGAAGTTGTTCTTTATATGTCCCAATTTCTCGCAAAGCAATGGTGTATTTAGTCATCACAGGCCCTAAAGTACACAGAATTAAGAAACCATGAAGAATAATACTTTTGCATGTCAAGATGTATGCTAAAGAAGTATCTTATTTCAGTTCTTTCACATTTTGAGCACAAATTGATGCATTATGGTTGAGCTTTTATTAAAATAAATGTTAGTGGATTTTCTCATCAATCATATGCACATACATGTCAGAATCTAAAACAAATCTAAGAATCAAAAACATCTACACACACACACGACTGCCAATAGTCTAAGCGCATGCATTACATAAGGAAACAACATTCTAATACAATTCTGAGTATGATAACATTAACATGCATGCCACAACTGCATGTAAACAGCTAACAAAAGCTTTGAATGCCAATCATCACATGTCTAGGAATCACATGTCTAGGAACCATACAAGTAAATAAAGAGTAGCAAGAGTTGATAACCCAGAGGTAGTTATGACTGGTAACTTTTGAAATCCTTGCCAACGTTGATGATAGATCCAATAAAGTGTTGTTGGTGACAACATGAATATTGGTTGACACATGTAGCCAACTGATCATCCTGTGTGAGTAGGCGAACATTGAAAAGGATAGCAATATTTATCCTGGCACAAAGCTGCCAATTTAAATATAATTGGTATAGAGGAATCTACTTCAGCCATTATGAGGGGAACACAAAGAACATTGCATATCCAAAATTTCATTGCCCAAAACAAAAGAATGACCAGCACACGGAAAGAGAAACATACATAAACATGTGGTCTTGTTTGCACTCTAGATATTGATTGTCAGCTGCTTGGGACAAGTCCAACAATGTTTGGATTGCTTACGGTAATTTCTTGTCCACTAGACACAAGCGATAAGAATCTATACCATCAAAGGAAGAACTTCTATAGTCAAACTCGTATCAGAGCCTTCTGCAACACTAGAAAGTTTAGATCTCTTGGATTAACATTTAAATCAGCATGCGTTCTTCTTCATCCTCATTTTAGACTTCGAGTCACAAGACTAAGATTGCTGTGAACAAATGGAATCATTTGACAGCTACTTCCCAAACATGAAGGGGTTAGAAACAAGGATGAATGATGCTAATATTTGGATGAAGATCTCCAACAGAAGGCTAGAGTGACCACATTACTTCCTCTAAAGATGCAGGTTGAACAAAGGGAATGATGACTAGCATATGAGAATAGCATCCATGCTAATAGTTTATTCATCTGTATTCTTGTGAATATTTTCTTTTAACAAAGAAAAATCTGAATCATCAAGTCAAACAAGTTGTTACTTGATAATATATTAATCACAGTTTCTGGAAGCAAAGAAATAAATATCTAACAAAGGCTATGAGAATGGTTATAGATTACATATTGCATAATAAGTGATTTATAAATGGATAAAAACTTGAAATGAAAATTTGTCACAGTATAGATGCACAACCTCCAAAAGCTATACCAATTGGATCATTATGTCCTCCTCCAAACATTTCAAGAGCACTTGCAAATGCAATATCTTCATCATATGCTTCACCCAATCCTTCCCTGCATGCAAAAATAGCAATGTTCGACATGTGTTAACTACAATAAATAAATAAATAAAAAATCATGACCATCTGCCTACATCATTGTGTCTTTCCTTCTGCTTCTTGACCACATAAGATGTTAACAGTTTTGGCGTTAAGTTTTTAAATTGCTTATGGCAAATTAAATTTCGTGAGAAATATGCATTGCTTTCCACCAAGAGAGTAAGTTATTTTATATAACCATCAGATATAATGAGCATATCTGACAACAAACAAACGAACACTGGCAAATCATTGCTTTACAAATATAAAAGGAACATCATAGATATATCACTGAAATAACTATAATGAGCTGCATCCAACAAGGTCGTTTTCAACATATGCCAACACTCAAATGACTTGGCAATGTAATCTAGCAATTTGGAATATTATTCAGCAATTCCACCTTAATGTACTGTAAACCAATCACATAGACCTATTCGATTCACAACATCAAGATTCCTTTTTGAGAGGGATGAGAGAGTGCAGGAATGTAAGAATGGGACACCTAGAAGTACCTCCAAATTGTAATGATTATATTGGATTGGAATACAGCACGGGGAGATCGACAAGAGGAGACGACAGGAGCTGAGGATAAGGAGCCCAGTGGCAAGGGCAAATCCTTATGAAACACTGAAAAATTATCAGAAGTGAGATTTACATTTGAGTGCAAGGCCCCTACATGCTGCATCTAGGATGTATTTTCCATGTACCTTTTGGATATAATTGGCTTCTTCATATGTAGTTGTTCACATCATTTAACACTATTTCTAGGATTAATTATTCAACACTCTCACAAAATGTTTGGGATCTTGACAAACAGAATTCCGCCAATTGTCGCTTAGAGGGTCCCTTTATTACTAAGGAACTTCTATGTATTCCCAAATTTGACAAAACACCCTCATTTCCCTCAAGCTGCAGAGCCAATCACATTGATTATGTCACTATTAAGAAGAAATTAATCTCTGATCCTAAAGATTGTGATGTCTAGTCAACTAACTAATGCCAATCACACCTAGATATCTTTCTCATTGTCTAGTACCCCTATTAGCACATTCATTTCATTAATGTCTCCAAGCCCCCACCATACTACTGTATAGTTTGACCAACATAAATCTGTAAACAAGTCTCAACAAAAAAGAAAAGAAAATTTCATCTCCCAAAACTTGGAAGCTATCATTAATTACAATTAACCTATGTTCCATGGCATTTTGGGGATAGGGATGCCAGGAGAGCAGGGGACACATTTTGGGGATGGCAGTGCAGGGGCCATTTTTGGGGGAACAGCAGTATCTACATACATACATACACACACACACACATACATAACATACTAACATACATAACATACATGCATACATACATAACATTGCATACATACATACATACATAACATGCATACATACATACATACATTATATATATATATATATATAGAGAGAGAGAGAGAATCAGATTTCTACAAGTTTAACTTTGAGTAACATGACATTAAAATTAAGACGGTGACAGCAGTATAGCAGCAACAAATGTATCATGACAGCAGTATAACATCAATGTAGCAGCAATAAAATTAATCATGACACCAGTGACAGCAGCAGCAGTAGTATAACAGCAATAAATATTAAATATATGAACGCAAGGTGAACAAGGTAGTGCTAAATTCACCTCCAAAGTTTAGTGTTCCTGTGGTTGAGAACTTGATCAGGGTTCCTAGTGACTCCTCAACACCCAAACCAACCCACTTGAAACAATAGGGACTTTGTTTTGGATAATTTTATTAAAATATTAGATGTAATATTAATGGTCATCTTAGCTTTTATTAGTCGTTAGTTAACTAAGTTAGTTTTTAGTAACTTCCGTTTCACTTTCGTTCGTTTTAACTTCTTTCTGTTTTTAGCGTTAGTTTGCTTCAGTTGACGATTGTTTCTTTTTAGAAACATCATCTTGTAAATTTCTATATAAGGAGCTTTCGTCTCCTCTTCTAAATCACACAATTATGAATATCAATTATCTTTTCATGGTATCGTGGTATCAGAGCTTAGGCTCGAACCTGATTAAATCAAAAAAAAAATTCTAAAATTTTGTGAGCCGATTTTGTTGAAAATCGAAATTTTTTTATAGTGAAGTTTTTTTAGAGGAAGAATTTTTTGAGAAATTTTTCAAGGTCTTTTTTGAGGGAGAAATCATGTCACCCTTTTATACAGATTTTTCGGGGGGTTTTGCAGCAAAAATCGTGCCTGATTTTTTACAAAACACCGCTAGGGTTTCTTTCAAATTCTGGCACGTGTCTGGGAGCGCGGGTTTCTGGAGATTTCGTGAGTTTTTGCCATATTTGATACAGTTCACTTGGGCGCATTATTATCTTTAAATGAAAGGTACCATGGATCTGAAGAATGTCACAATAGGGTTTACCAGCCTCCATGCTTAATTACAGAACTGTAATTTGAAACTCATTATTGATTGAGATTTAGACAAAATCAAAGTTTAATCAGTCCCAGTTGACACTATTTTTGGGGCAGCTGATTCACCAAACCTGTATTTGATGCTGCTGCAGAGTTATGAAACTTGGTTGCAAAAGAAGATGCACATTTGCATATTGAAACACTTGGGAGTAAAACTTTGTAGTGACTATTAATTTTAAATGCAAAATTGTTCAGCAATGGTATATAATTATGAAAACTGTGTACCACTGTCATACTAGCACAGTAACTTATATGACCTGCTATATGCGAGAAGTATACATACCCCAAGGTCTTTGGCAGGTGGACAGATGAGCAATGTAATAGATTAATTTGATTGCTGAATATATTCAAGGTGTATGGTTGTATTCTAAACAACTACCTGAAATGTAACATAAGCTTTGAGTACTCTTATAGGTGCTGTGTAACTTGCAAGATCTTGACATTGTGCAATTCTAAATTTCATTTGCTGTGGTGTCAAGTCTAATTTCAGATATCTGGGATCTCATGAACTGCAACAAATAGTAATTCTGTATGGCAAGATTCCATTTTCTGACTTAACACACAAACACAGATCTTCTAGAGCTCAAAATTGGAAAGGATAGCAAGCTTATATAAGAACATCCAAATTTTATGTCTTGCCTATCTTCACTGTAGTGAATATCATGGTGTTTTTTTCTTTTAAAAACATTATAAGAAGTATGGCCGCTATCAGGGACATCCAGCTGTCTCCAGGATGCTCAAGAGATGTCTCAAAGTTCCAAACATCCCCAACCACCTCAGGACAGCCAAACATCCCCACGGGGTTTCCTGTCCATATACTGCATTTCAGAAACATTTTGCCATTTACAAAAAAATTGGGAACAGTCAGGAGATGCCCCCTGCCATCCCACCATACCCAAAACGCTGTTGGGGATGGGGACAGGTATTGGAGGGCCAGGGACATGTCCTCATGGAACACAGTAATTAACGTATCATCCACATGCCTAGAGGCTCTAGCCATTTAGGGCCTGTCCCATGAATCTCAAGTATGATGCTAACTTAAGGCTGTGCAATTTGCTCTACTCTTGGAAAGAACTTATGTTTCACTGCAAAAGCACCCTGACAATAATTTAACTACTGAACAAACTTCATAAATGTTATCACCCACAAAAATTCAATCTTCATTCTCAATATCTGAATGCATTTAGAAATTTAAATAAATGCATATTAACCCATCATTCAAAGCTCTGATGATGATGTTTACAATTTTCTTTCTCATGCTACAGATCCAACCATCAAAAACACAATTAGTCACACAAGCTAATTAATAAACAGTGCCATAATTAAAAGAATGGGAAGATAGCTCAAGTCTTGAACATACGTATATTTTCGACATCCTTTGTAAAATTTTTGACTTCGCTCCCTAAGTGCCTCTGCACTTTCTTCTAATGCTTGTAGCTGTAGTCCAAAAAAAACCATCAATTCATAATACAGATAAATATATATATATCAAAATTGTAACAAAATAACAATCTGATTTAATATAAAGAAAACAGCAATTTAATTTTATATAAACAAAGCTGTTTAAGGATCACTACAATTATAATTTCAACCCAATATATTCCTCTTAATTTATAAACTGTCCAAGTAAAATCCATCTAAAGACTATGATAGTGTGACCAATTATCTATTAGGAGTGTTATTATACAAGAGGCCCATTAAACCCTTACACTTGAAATTCAATCCCTACTCAAAAAAAAAATATAGAGGGAATCAAAAGCAATGAAGATTTTGGCATGCACAGATCCCTGTGGCTTATAATCAATCATTAAATCTTGAAGTACATGAAAACAATATAAAACTAAGTTAGCCAAAAAACCAATAATTTGAGGTTCTGAGACAGAAATTCTACATATAGCTGGTTCAGAAGTTTAGAAAAATGATTGAGTAGGAACAACAACAAACATGAATTCTTACTCTATAAATACCTGTCTCTTCTACTATGCGGTTTAGGTGCAGAGAATGTAATTAATGCTTTAATGGTAATAACCTAGCAACAGTAAGGAAAGGTGAACAATCAATCCCACATTAGTCAAAGTTCCCATTTTAAAAATAGCGAGAGCACTAGCACATGTTGGTCTTAGTTTGTATATCATTCATCACTTAAATAATATGAAAGCAAAGAATGACCAAACTCATACTTGGATCAGCATCAAGTTCAAATAAGAACTATGCATGCAGCATTTTTCTTTCAAAACTAATTATAAGTATTTTACAATTATAACAACCAGCAATAAAAAAAATCTGTCATCGAGAAACAATTCATGGGGAAGACCTAGTAGTAATACAAACTATGAACTGTGGACCTAGCAATGCAAACAACTGCTGCTTCACAAGATGGAAGCAAACCCAGTACATATTTAGAAGTATTTTACAATTACAACAACCAGCAATAGAAACAATCTGCTATCAAGAAATAATTCGTGGGGAAAGCCTAGTGGTAGTATTAACCATGAACTTTGGACTAACCAGCGCAAACTACTGCTGCTTCACAAGATGGAAGCAACCCTATGTATCATCAACATACTTCATAGCAGCTATCACCTAAAAAACACTACAAAGTGATGAGCTTCCCTTAAATATTGGCCAAAACAATTCATCTCCACATTTTATAGGACTATATCTTGAAATTTCAAAACAAAAACCTCAAAAATTACATTCAAGCTTGCATCTTCCATTACCTAACAAGCATTTAAGCAACTCTTAGGACAAAGACAAAAACCTATATTAAAGTCAATTATGATGAGGCAATGTTCTAGGGATGCGCCTGTGGGAAAAATATTGTGTTTCTCTAAGTGGGTAGGTCCTAATTGTGGCATTAGGAGGGGGTCAAAACATCCCCCTGCCATCCCCAAGACGACCCTACAAAACAGTGAGCATTTCCTATAGGGGTATCAAGGGACACCCTACTATCCCAAGGTGGGTGGGGACATGTAGAAGCACCTCAACACTCCTAAGGATGAGGGAGTGTTAGAGGTTGCCAAATTGTCACCAAGGCAGCAAGAGTACGTGTAGATGTAGTTAAACCATCCTAGGAGCAATCGGTGTCCCCACACCTTGAAGAATGTCTCTGTCATTAAAAAAAATTAGGAGAAAATAAAGGAGCAAGAACCATAATCCTAAACCTAAAAGTAGTGCACCCACCATAAAAAACCTGTGAATACACTACCCTATGCTATATTGCATTCACAAAGAGGAAGAAAAGAAGAAGAGGACGTCCCTTGCAAACTATAAAAAAAAAAGTAGTTATTTAACATAAAAAATAAAAATGAAAAACACAGAACACAGAACACAAAACAAGTTGAATGTGCAATGAAGCTCCTTGTGGCCTCAAAAGCTTTAATTTGGGCTTGGTGATGAGAAATCATCCGCTCAACCTCGCCCTATATCATGACAAGGAACACACCTAGAGCACTATCCTAAACCCCATGAATGGTGTTGCCCCCAAAACACTACGAGGGGTGCTATACTTCAACTCTACTAGAGACTATAGCCCTCAAATCCCTGCTCTGATTTTAAAAAGCAAATAATAAAAATTGTCTTGGGCTGTGCCAGACTAAATCCAAAGTACTTGAATTCCATTTATACTTTTGGTTTGTTGAGTCAATCTCAACTTCAAGTAATGGTTATAGTCAAGTAATTTACAAGGTAAATATAAATATTCTAAGTGAAGATGCTTGGATTTCAAATATGTACATTGGCATTGCGACAAGTTCCAGACCTCTCTGTAAAGTTTATTCTATAGTGAATGCCTTACTTGGGAAAATGCTGAACCTCCTCACTGATATTATAAAACAACCCAATCAAAATTTGGCTGGCATTGACATATATTCTTTTATTCGTTTGCTGAATTTGTTGGGAGTTTGGTACTCTTTTTTCAGATGGTAAATGGCAACAGGTTTTATCATCTTCGAAAACATAAACTGCAGAAACAGTGCCAGAATTTGATTAGATTGTTTCCAGCATGGCTGATACTAAGACATCAGACAGTACAAAAGATGATCCTACAAAGCCTAACAGTGGAGTGTTGGTCAATGGCACAATTTAAAACATATTAAGATTCATTGTCACTAACATAAAATGTGCAACTCAGTTAACTTTGTATAAATTCCAGCTTCTTTTGCTCATTGTTTACATAAATGATAAATTGCAAATTTTTTTACTCTATTTTTATTCAATTTTTCAAATATTATTTTTTATATTATTTTAATATACATCCCCATGGGATTTAGCCCTGACTTTCATATTCAGTCTGTTAGTTTTTAGGATCAAAATTAACACAAAGCAGAAAATGCAACACATGAACAATAAACACAGCACTTTTACCCTGGGAAAACCCTCCTACTCGAGGGAGAAAAACCCAGCAAAGAATATCTCTTATATATCAAATAAAAGGTGCAGAAAGCTGTTTTACAATTAGACCCTTCTCAAGGGTGAATTAATACAATGAATAATAGCATCACTCCTTGATGCAAAGATACACATGAATAGATTCTCCTTGAATTAGATCTGCTGCTAACAAATGATGATCTGCTGCTGAAGGGAGAACTTCTGCTCTGTAGAAAAATGTGAATTATGATGAATGAATGGACACCACCTTGTATATATACCAACTTAGGCAACCTTTCATCTAGGTCGGCCTCTTTGATTTAAATAACAAATATAAAATATCATTTGTTAACAAGACCGACCTGCCTTGATAATTATTTATTATCTTAATTTTTACTTAGGAGGAAATAGCTCTCAAAGCTACCAAACACTAACACAGTCACTGTTACTAAATCGATGTACGCATTTCGTGTTATTCTTTCATGGGCAAGAGCCCCAATACCTTCACTACTTCTATCGAAAAAACTTACGTCCCCAAAATTCATCCCATCATCTCAAGAATCTGTGGAACATTGTTATAAAGCAAGGCCTCAGCAATCCAGAAGAATTTAATCCTAATTTCCATATTCATTCAAAACTCATAGACCCATAATACACCCATCCTTGTCTAAATATGTGTAGGTAAGGCTATGCTACCAACACATGAATCAGAGTCAACATCAATTTCCATAATCTTCATCAGATAGAGAACATAAGAACTAACTGTATAAGGTAGAAATCTTAAGCAAAACCAGGTTTCACAAGATTACATTGCCAGGGATCTATAAGGTCTTCTATCAAAGGAAATCACAAGGAAAGTTCAGTAGTACTCTCTTCATGGAATACCTTCATGACAACAGTAATACTGAACTAATGTTTAGTATAACAGCCTAGCAACTAGACTGACACTGTATTCAACAAAGTGACACGTTACCTACACTAAACTGAAAGAGTACATCCCTAGCAAACCTCTGCGGAGGAAGTGGTGGATGCCACAGGTCTCTCTTGTGTGGATAAGTTCCTTGAAATCTTAGATGGGCCTTCTCCCCCATGTCTCTTCCTCTTTGCTATAAGTATAGCAGTGTACCCTTCTCCTATATTTCCTCAGTACTAAAGGTCCTTTTGGTTCTAGAGTCTCATATTACAAATTGTGTGGTAGCGACATTTGGAGCAGTCATCCCCAAACTTGTAGCCTGCAGCTTGTCTGATTTCGTGATGTTATTGTGGTCATTTTTTTGCCCCAGGTAGAAGTGTCATTCATATCATCCATTGCTAGCAGTTGATCATCATATAGGCCCTACCTTCAGTAATTTTTGTTTGTGTATATCTCCTCAATAACTTCTCCAAATGTGGCATGACCCAGATGGTGCAGTAACCCGTGGGAGCTTTGGAGCATTAGGATTTAGTGAGAATGTCCTTATAGCAGCCACAAGGTCATCCACGTCTTCATCTGATACCTTCATAGAAGAATGGTGTGTTTTTGCTTGCCTACCTCTAAGGGATGAGCATAAATATAGTCACAATGTATTGCAAACAAATTTTCCTTATATTTCTCTGCAATTCTAGTTGAGATGTGGTTTATTATTAAGGCTATTGTTTGCATTTATTCTCCCTGATTCCTAGCACATGGATACTTTGTATGCCATCCTGAAAACTCTCTATTCCCACAATATGTTCCCTTCTCTCCCAAGCAAGACATTTGTAACATAAAGGGCTAAACATATCAACACACAGCCATAGCAAAATTAATGCTCACCTTCCCTAATTTTCTCCAAACTGTCACTTATTCTCGGAGGGCTTTGCACAAGTTATACTCAACTCTGTGCACCATGTCCCATGTTATTTGAATACGTTTTGTGGTGGTCAAATCTTCCCTATTCATTTAATACACTTTCCATGAGATAGCCTTAGTAGAATACTCAATCCTATAAGAATTACATGATAGACTCAAGCAACCAAGATCACTTGCAAACCAAAAACAACCTTCCACAAAAGAGTAGCTAGGAATGAATGCTAGATTATACAATCAATACATAATACAATGGATACAATGAACTCTTAATGTGCAAGAGGAACCTTGACAAGGTGAAAGATGGAATAACATAGAATTATGACAAATGTCACAATCATATGACATGAGACACTAAAAGTAAATGACCTAAATGTTCCCTAAGTCAGCTTAATTAAATGTGAATAGAACCTAGGTGGGAACCAATTAGGTAATATACCCTATTCACACCAACACCTCTTAAGTGCAACTTAGGAGGGTACAACAAATGCTAACATGCAAAACTGGGTCCCGACAACAAGGCCTTGTTAAGTACCCATGTATGAAAGGTCTCTCACAAGTGGGGTTAAGAAAAAGCCATAGGAAAAAACCCCTCTCCAAAAGAGAGAAAACATGCAAAGAAACATGTACAAGTGGTGGAAAGGCTCAACATGACCCCCCGAGAACTATATCCATCACGAATATACAATTAGCATCCCCCCATAAGAGAGAAAGAAAGAAACTATGTATACCCCCACAAAAAATTAGCTTATGTGCCAATGTTGAATGCTGAAGATTGTCCAAACTCCACATTCAATGGGGTGTGTAGAAGAAAGGAAACAACATTTCTCCCCTTGGGAAGAAACAAATCCAATGGTGTGTGTAGAAGAAACACCCACTCCAAGAAGACAGATGAGGGAAGAAATCTCATGATGTGTGCCTCTGAAACTGCTCAAGTGTCCACATGTCAAAATCAAAGGCTGTCACAATGCAATGAGGTGAAAGTTCCATAGTTCGCAAACTCGGACTTGAAGAGTACTCGGCAAACCCAAAATTTTCAACTCAACAAAAACTCGACAACTTAAAAATACTAAAATTTCTTAAACAAACACATTTTTTTAAAATTCAATTACAAATAATATCAAATGAGTCTAAAAAACCATGAGGAAGTGTTTTCTATTAAATTTGATTCTCGAATACATATGGATTACAAAATTGCATCATCATGCGAAGTTGGATAGTGGATACAATAGCTAACTGCTAACTAATAACTATTATGAATTTACGATGATTGTCTTTGAAAATCATCATCATAAATTTCATATCTAGGCAAGTAAAATATTACAAGATTTTACAAATTCCTCTTCCCCAGCCTAGTGAAAAATTGGGGGGTGCAGGGTATGGTCCTCACACTCAATTGTGGCTCCTTGCTTGGTGTAAAAGATTGTACATGTGGCTCCACCCTACTACTAGATGGCAATGACTCCTCTACCATATCAATGTCATCCAACAATCTCCCCTACAGCTACGGCCACATCCTCCATAGCTTGCCTCTCAAAATCAACAATCTCATCCTCTATAAATGAGGGCTCATCATCCTACACAGTCTAGTCACCGTAGGGATTAGTCGCATCCAAATGAATAAGCTCCTCTAGTTGGTCCTCCACCTTTCTTGTGTGAAGCCGAAGGTTGTATTGCACAAAAACAAGATCATTGAGGCATTGTTGAATCAATTTATTATGCTTCTTCATGTGAATGGTATCAAACAAACTCCAATTTTGCTCACAACCAAAAGCATTACAAGGTTGAGACAATTTCAAAGGGCTAGCCTTTGCAAATTTGGGGTGTTGCCACCCCAATCTTCCCACCAAAAACCTACAAATAAGATGTTCAAGATTTTGTAAATAAACAATATTCTATTAATAATTGTAATTTATAACTTGCAAGATATAAGACTTCACTTTTTCTTACTTGGTTTTTGGGTGGTTCTTCATCTATGTAATGGCAAAGAAAATAGCCTCCCCGAGCTGCATTATAATTTTGCAACTCTAAAAGGATAAGGTCTCTTACCTCAACCTTAGGTGTTGTCCCCTCAATACATGTGGCTAAGCCCTCCATAACCTCCCCATTAGCATCCATGAAGCTATGAAAGAATAAAAACTTGGGGTTGAGATAATACCATGTTGCATGAATGGGTCGGTGTTGATCTTTCTACTTTTGATCAATGATCTCCCAAATAGAGGCAAATCTATTTGCATTCCCCTTGTAATAGTTTTGGATGGCCTCTTGGGCCCTATCCATGGCCTCATAAATATATCCCATTGCATTTTTCTCCCCATCCACCAAGCACAAAACCCTCACCAACAACTCCATTACTTACAAAGTACAAAGTAAAATCAAATTTAAGTTACAACTTAAAATGAAACAAGATAATTTTAAATCTTAAAAATAAAGGATTCAATTTGAAAATTAAATTAAGTTGAAGTTACCTTAACAATCTCTATAGCTCTAGTCGCAAAAACATCATCAAAAACTATTTTTGTGAACCTTTCTCCATCAACCTTCTTTTAATAAGTTGAGTCTACCCATGCTTGACTCACAAACATCTACTTCAAGGGAATCAATAAACTAGAAATACTTTGTAACGTTAGAAAATTAGTTGCAAACTATGTAGGATTCAATTTGAAAATTAAATTAAGTTGAAGTTACCTTGACAATCTCTATAGCTCTAGTCGCAAAAACATCATCAAAAACTATTTTTGTGATCCTTTCTCCATCAACCTTCTTTTAATAAGTTGAGTCTACCCATGCTTGACTCACAAACATCTACTTCAAGGGAATCAATAAACTAGAAATACTTTGCAACTTTAGAAAATTAGTTGCAAACTATGTAGCACCCGATCACAAAAGCTCTTTCCCCTTGGTGTGATCAAAAACTAGAAATATTTTGCACCATTAGAAAATTAGTTACCTTGACAATCTCTATAGCCCTAGTCACAAAAACATCATCAAAAACTATTTTTGTGATCCTTTCTCCATCAACCTTCTTTGAATAAGTTGAGTCTACTCATGCTTGACTCACAAACATCTTCTTCAAGGGAGTCAATCAACTAGAAATACTTTGCTAACGTTAGACAATTAGTTGCAAACCATGTAACACTCAATCACACAAGCACTTTCCCCTTGGTGTGATCTCTCATCAAGTGAAAAACCCATGGGTGATTGTAAATATATATTGTTATATCTCTTGCTTCTACAGTTGGTATGACCCAATCAATTTTGCTTATGTCCTCCAAAAGGTGAAGGCAATGAACTGCACAAGGGGTCCAAAAAATACTTGATGCCTCTCTTGAAGCAATCTTCCAACAACCACATATATCACTGCATTATCAATAACAACTTGGACAACATTTTCTATGACCACCTCTAAGACAACCTCCTCCAACATCAAGCTCACATATTTTGCATTCTTTATTTTGTTAGAGGCATCAATTGACTTTAGAAAAATTAACTCATCATTTGAAGCCACTAAAAAGGTGAGGAGGGTGCAGTTCCTTCCATTTGTCCACCCATCTGAAAGAATTGTGCATCCAAACTTTTGCCATTGCTTCTTTTGATCTTTAACAATTTGATGTTTATCTCCAATAGCATCTTGGAGCAACTTGGCACTTAAATCTTTTAGAGAGGGTGGCTTATACCCTTTCCCTACAATTGTCAATGTTGTCAACAAACACTCCCAATATGGACTCCTTGCCATGTTGAAGGGAAGGTTGTTGTAATACAAAAAAATTGCACAAGCCTTATCTGCTTCTTTGTGCACCTCTCTATTCCACCTTGTAGCTTCCAATGAAGGTTGTGCTCCTGGTACACTTCTAGGTACCAAAAACCCTTGCAACTGAACTTTTCCCAAACTGGATGAGGAGGATGGGCCACGTATACATGGACTACAACTAGAGCTCACAATGCCTTGTGTATCCTCATCAAATTGTCTTGAAAAAATTAGCAGCAATGGCTTCTTGTATGGTTGCTCGTGCCTTCACCCTCTCAAATTTCTTTGCATCCAATGCTGCAAGAAGGGCTATTGTCTCTCATTTCACCTCTTATGGGGATACTTCGCACAGCTTGGCATCACAACAAAGAATGTCTACTAGATGGTATTTGAGGCAATTAATGCCTCCACTAAGCTTCTTCTTGCACCAAGTGCAAATCACAAACCCTTGTACCAATCCCATTATGCCATATTTCTAAGTGGGGTCACGGCTTCCAAGGGGCCTCCTTCCAACAAGTTGACTTGCACTTGTTGACTCCAAACCAGATGCAGAACTAAATGCCATTGTGGTTATATATTAACCTAAATTATTGATAACAACATAAAATAGTGATTAAATATATATATAACAATTTGAACTCTGACATGAATTTTTTTTTAAATCATGTAAAATTCAAATGCATTTAAAAAATTTAATTGTAATATGTTAAATCGTAATTGAATTAATGAATTTGATAAAAATATGATAATATCATCTCTTAATCCTAAAACGTAAACCCTATATTCAAAAAAGAAATTGAAAAAATTGATTCAAATTAGTGTCAATCATTTTATATTTTAAGCAATCCACAAATTTAGACAAATAGAATCGATTCAATTCAATCATTTAACATGCTAAAAAAATTAAAAATCATTTATAAATTTAAAAGCTTAGGAAAAAACAAATGAAACTAACTTGTGCAAATCCAAAATTCTAGATATTTCTTCTTCAAATCACCTAAATAATCTTCCCAATATACCATAAAATTTGTGCTTCTTGTTGTGTGTTTAATGGAGGGGTGAATGTAGCCTTTATAACCAAAAACACATGTGAGTGGCACAATGCATTTTAACCCATGTTTTACCTACGTCAACGAGTTTTTTTTCCTACGGCCACAAGTGAGCCGGTCAAAATCACTGAATTTTGGCAAGTACTCACCAAAAAACCCAGCGAGTACTCAAGTGTGTCTATCAAATCTACAAGATGGGGCTTACAAAACAAATCTGCAATACCTATCAAAAAGTCATACCACGAAGCTAAATTTAAAAGACAAAAAGAATCTTGCTGAAATAAATTACTAGAAGACAAAACAATGTTGAACTCTAAAGAAGCAAGAATAAGGAGGATCTCAATCAATGATTCTCCACTAGGAATCAACGAAGGTGAAGAATCAACAAGTGTCTCGGTAGGAGGAGAATCGAAAGAATCCTCATTCTTGTCATCATCATCATCATAACATCCAACTCTTTTCATGGATCATCTAAGACTGGTTGGGTATCAGAATCTCCATGTATCTACCAACCCTTGGTCCAAAGAGCACGAGGACACTCAATGCATGAAATAGCACTTCAAGTATGATCATAACACATAGACCAATCAAGCCTTTGACATGATCCTTTTTAAAATTTCAAACAAAATCTCTCCCAAATGTACCTTGTTGAGGAATAGACCATATAGATATGGCACAAAATGAAGCCACCAAGATACTATATCTCCATTGCTTATAGTTCTCTCTTTGCAAGATGATAACAAAAGGATGAAATAAAAAAAAAATAACAAACTAAGATAGATACTTAAATTACATAAACATAAAACCCTCGATATAAATTATAATATCCCCAATATGAATCAACACTGAAATTAAAGCCCCTCCCTCCCCCAATACAAATCAACCACTAATTTGAACATTTTTTTCCCAATGCTCCTTGGGGACATATCCCCAACCCTTTTACCATTGTACCATGTGGGGGACGTTTTGGCGACATAGGGATGCCTAGGAAACATTCCCCTCACCCCTCCCCCCCTGTCCCCTTTTAGAAATAAATAAATAGGAAACATTTTAAAATATCCCTTTTTTTGCA
Source organism: Sequoia sempervirens (assembly GCA_007258455.2). Classification (NCBI taxonomy): domain Eukaryota; kingdom Viridiplantae; phylum Streptophyta; class Pinopsida; order Cupressales; family Cupressaceae; genus Sequoia; species Sequoia sempervirens. The sequence continues at coordinate 95,749,811 of VDFB02000003.1, forward strand.
GGGGACCTCAAGGGACGGCTAGCCATCCCCTACATCTGAGCACTATCCCAATTCTTTCTTTTTTTAAACACATTTTCAAATTTAAAAAAGAAAGGATGAGCAAGCCCACAAGGACCCCCCACCCCTTTAAACAACATCTAAACCTAAGTTGTGCCTCGAAACAATCAAAAAGAAAAAAACTATCTCATGTTAAACATTTGCAAACTTGTATTGAAGAGGGGTCATGAATAGAGGCGAGAACAGCAGTGGAAAAAAGGCACTAAGGCATCAAATCCAGTACATTTGAGGGTAAGTTCTGCATCTTACATTTGTTTTTTCAATTTGTTTTGCATTTTTTTGAGTATTTTTCAAAACAATTAACACATAGGGAGAGCATTTTTATTTTATTTGAACTTGTAGCTCTCTTTTAAATTCTTAACGAAAAAAACCATGGGCCACAATGAGAGTAGTGATAGTGAAGAGGTTGAGGTTCATATGCAGGAAAGAAGTACAGCTAGAACTCATAGAAGAATAGCAACCACTAGGGGTTCTTCAAGGAGTGGGAGTGTAGCACGGCCAATAAGTACATACCCATTTGAATATACTTCCAAACTCATCAAAACCAATGCAAAAGGCCCATTTAACCTCAAGAAACCTCTCTTACAATTTGTATCACAATGACACAGATATAAATAAATAAAAAATCAGGGGGAAGTAGAGTATGGTTGTGCCATTTATACAAAAAATGGCTATAGTGGCAGCTACACTAGAGTTTATTGTCATCTTTTGTGGATAGGTGGTCAAGGGGTGAAAGGTTGTGAAGCTATAACTCTAGTTGAGAAGGCAAAGGCAACTAGATTGCATATGGAGGGGGAAACAAGAAAGAAAGGAATTGCATTGGAGAGTTTGCAACCTAGTGTGTCATTGCCTACAAGATTCGTGGATGTTGGAATTCAAGGGGGAGAGAGTCCTACTTCTATCAGGGGAAAGAAGAGAACTACTAGTGTTGTAGATATGTTTAACATATAATCACGAGAAGTGATTGATTCTTCTATTGCTAAGGCTTTTTATGCTCATGCTATACCATTTCATGTGACATGTTTACCCTATTTTTAACAAATGTTCAAAGATGTGATAGTTGTCGGCTGCTCATTTGTTCCACCTCGAGAACATAAGCTATGGACCACCCTCCTTGATAGAGAATATTCCATGGTGAATGTGTTCATGGAAAAGATGAGACAAACTTGGATCAGCAATGGATGTTCCGTCATCATAGATGGGTGGAGCAATAACAAACATCGGCCACTCATCAACATTATTGTTACAAGTTCAATTGGCTCTTATTTTCTTAAAGCTTTTGATTGTTCAAGGAAGAGGAAGGATGCAAACTTCCAATTTCAAGTTTTAATAGATGCCATAGAAGAGGTTGGAGCCTCTAATGTTGCACAGATAGTGACTGATTCAACCTGTGTGTGTAAGTTAGCTGGTTTGATGGTGAGGGTGCTTACAAACACATTTTTTGGACCCCATGTTGTATTCATGACTTGAACAATACCTTGAAGGACATTGGGAAGATAGATTGGGTGAAAGCAATAGTGTTAGAGGCTAGAAATGTGCAAATGTTTATTTGCAACCATCACACTTCACTTGCTTTGTTCAGGATTTTTTCGAAGAAGGAATTCCTCAAGCCCAAGGATATTAGATATGCCAGCTACTTCATTTTGTTAGAAAAGGTGCTTAAGGTCCAGGAGGCTTTACAATTAATAGTAGTTAATTCAGAGTGAGGTAGATGGTTAAAGGCAAGTACACTTGAAGGAATAAGTGTGAAACAAAAAAAAAATTATGACGATTGGTGGTCCGCAATGAGGTAAGAAAATTGCTAGTTTTATTATTTAAATTTTAAAATGCTGATTTATTTATTCTTTTTTAAGATTTTAATTTTTGTAACTTGTTTGCACTTGCAGATATGTTTACTCCATCATTGAGCCTATTGTGTGAATAATAAGATATGTTAATGCTAGCTCTCCTAGGCTTGGATAGATTTATGAGAGCTTTGATAGCATGCTTGGGCAAATGAAGCAATCAATTCATAATAAGGACCCTACTTTGGGATTTTATGAGGAGCATCTTAGGCCCATTGTGATGCAATGATGGAACACTATGAACACCTCGCTTAACATGGCAATCTATACTCTAAATCCCAAATGGTATGTAGCTAAGCCTAGAAGAGTGCCTCCATCTCATGATGAAAAGGTGAAAGAAAGGCTCATGAAGGCCCTTCAAAAAATGTAAACTGAAGAGGAATCTGCTTGACTTCACACATAGTGGCTTGCATTTGTCAATCTTTGTGGTTCAACCTTTAGCAAACCAAAGGTGAGGACAAATAGAGCTACATTGGCTCAAACCGACCCTATTGGATGGTGGACATGGCATGGCAAGGATGCACCAAAGTTGACGATACTTGTCATTTGTCTTCTTACATAGATTCCCAATTTCTCAACTATAGAGAGGAATTGGTCCACATATAGCGTCATCCAATCAATCAAGAGGAACAACCTTACCTCTAGACGATTAGAGAAGTTGGCAGCCATACATAGTGTGTCGCCAAAAAGTGTATACTTTGTTTGATATGGGAATAATTGATGACAAATTGGAATTAATGAGGACTTGATTTGGTGTTGTGGGGTGTTTTACACATCCACATTAGGTCTTGGGCCCTTGCAAATTGAATAAAATGCATTTATTGATGTCTTGTAAAGGTGTTGTAAGGTGTTGTAACACATCTTCACACTTTTCTAAGACCATAATATCATTATTCACTTAAATAACCTTACCAAGACCTATTTCAAAGTTTGTAAAGTCTTGTAACAAACTTTCACACTTTCCTAGGCTTGTCATCAATATTTACACCTTTCTTATGCTTTAAATGGGCCCTTTATACACTTACAGGCCTTACTTAAGTATCTTGTTGAAGAAGAACCCAATAAACATTATTTAAATTATCACAATTCCCGACATCCACTTAAAAATGCCCAAGTGGACTAAGTCGCCATTGGTGGCGACTTAGTCCCATTTGGCTCAAAAATCAAAATAAATTTAAATTCTTTTGGGTTTTTATTCCTTAAGACCTAAGGTCGGTCTGTCATGAGGTATTTTCGGGAATTTGGGCATAATTGTGTATAAATATAGGGTTTTCCCTCTCATTTGACCTAATTAATAACTCATCATCATTCATCCATCCATCATTCATCATGTTCTCAAGTCAAGCAAGCTAGGGTTTTATCATTGCAAGTCATCAAGATAGCTTCCAAGGACATTCAAGGGCAGATTCTTCATGTTTTGCTGCAAAAATTCAAGATCAAACATCATGGCAAGGTATTAACTCCATTGATTCATGCTTCATTACATTATTTCTCCATTTTGGTTTAATTACCTACAAAGGGGTTTGACCAAGGCAAACCACCATGCCCTAACATTCACCATTTATTTCTCTTTCATTGTGTGTTTGGTTTAATTACCTACAAAGGGGTTTGACCAATGCAAACCCCCATGCCCTAACATTCACCATTTCTTTCTCTTTCATTGTGTGTTTGCAGATTTAGACACTTTGAGGGTTTGAAGATCATCATTGATGAATAGGTTGAAGACTTGTTGAAGACCTCTCCTTGCTTGCAAAGCCAAAATATAAACAAAAAGTCACTTTCAAGCCCGAAAAACAGAGTTTCAGAAGCAGACACCTGTCAGGAACCGAAGTGCAAACCGAGGGCTTCTGTTTCCACTTTCAAATTTTCAGAAATTCAAAAGTGGACTAAGTCGCCAACAATGGCAACTTAGTCCCACTGAACCTGTTTTTTGGAATTTTTTGTAGATTTGGATACCCATTTGGTTGAAACAAGCTCCAGAGCAGTTTCCCCGATTTGGGACTAATTCGCCCAACTTGGCGCAAGAGTCCCAGTTGGCTCAAAAGTCAAATTTTTCAGAATTTTAGAGGTCTTTGCAATCTCCATTCTGCTCTTCATCAGTTTCCAAGAGCACAATTTCAGTTTAATATCTTTATTTTGTTCTTTATTGCATTTATTTCATTATTCTGCATATCACAGTGTGTTTTCCAGCACTTTGAATTTCTTAGGTTTAGCATCATTAAATCATCTTTCTTTTCAGTTTATTGCACTTAGACATCATAATTAGACACATTACATTTTATTTACATTAATCTTGAATGAGGGCATTGCCCATTTTGGCCCATCTCTCTCCTTTTAGGTGAAAAACCCTAGAAATGTGAGAGAGCATTAGGGTGCCAAAATCAGTGTCCACACATAGTCTTTGTGACTACAAGATCGACAAACCCCTTATTATCGCCAAACTCTAGCCTTACGTTGGGATGTTAATCCGAAAGATGTTGTACAAATTGATGAGGAGACACGAGAGGGATTGGTTGGTGTTCCATTGCTTGAGGCAACCCCTTATATTGGCGGTAACTCAAACTTGAGCTCGAATTTTGATAAAGACCTACTAGATGCATCTATTGATTACGGACAGCAATATATTTTCTATGTTTTTTGTCATTTTACGTTGAAACTTGTAGCCTTTGGGCATTTTATGGATGCACATTGATAGTGAAAGCATTTAAATTTTGTTAATTTGTTTGTCGATTCTCATGTGAAATCTCAATTCAAGTCTAATTTTGTGTATTAAGCTTCTATAATGTCTATGATGAATGCTTTATCAATGTTATGATATGAATATTTGAAATTCCTATTTTTTAATAGTCCCCCTATCATCTCCTAAAAAATGGCCAAAAAAATCCCCATACAAAAACACATCATCTCGTCCCTTGTTGTCCTCGTCCGAAAAACTTGGGGGAGCATAGAATTTTTTTTCAAAAAAATAGCCCAAATACTCAAATGAATTCAAACTGAAATTTTGATTCTAAGGTAGAATCTATAAAAATAACATGGATGGATGTGTACTCATCAAATGTACCTTCCCAACACCTATAAGTCAAACACCATAGGCACGAGATATGTGCGTGTCAAAAAATGCAGGCAAATTTGAACTTCAAACTAAAATAATAGGCATCTACAACAAGATCTAGAAAAAATACATCTACCTAGCTTTACAAAACCTATAAGAACACGAAAATCCAATACCCTAGCGAAAAGTTATGTCTCTCAAAAAACAACTCCCTAAGGCAAATAAAAATGCCACCTACATTGTTGCGATGGTAGATGGTGGCACCACTAGCTTGGGTGGTAAATCTAGGGAGGTGGCAGTGATTGAAACAAGTGGCAATTCCCATGCCACCTGCTATGGGTGAGCCCCTTTAGGGCTAGGTGTAATCAAGGGCGAGACTACTTGCTAAAAAATTGTGCCCTTTTCCCATCGATGAAATCAATGATGTCACAATGAAAAGAAAAATAAATAAATCAAAACCTCAATCCACACTGTTGCATAAAACAAGCTAATGCTAAAACCTCAATCCACACGCAAGCTAATGCTAAAACCTCAATCCATACGCAAGCTAATGCCAAAGGTTGACACAAGCACAAGAATATTCCCTACAAAATATTTTCAATTCTTAGATTATATTGTAGATTGTCCTACAACACATTTTTTGACAAGTACAGGATGTACAAAATTTTGTTTGCCAGAATTTTTACAAATCCTCAAAAAAGGCAAAAGAAAATCCAACTACAAAACCCATCAAGTTTTATATTAATTCATAAGTTTTGGGGCCTTCTAGACTCAATGGTGAGGTCCATTTCACACCAAGATGCACCTAGCAAAAGTTTCTACCAAAAACACTCTCAACTTGAGAAGGGCCTTTCAAATCTAAAGCTCTAATACTATCTAAGGGTCACACAATAAACTCAAGCAACAAGGATCACTTACAAAACCAAAAACAACCTTTCACAAGAGAGTAGCATGAAATGAAAACAAGATACAATAACCTTTTAATGTACAAAAAAAAACTTGATTTTTAAGCATTTTTATGCACATGGAGAAGATTTTAGCACTTCCAAATAATTGTTATCCTTTGTTCATGATTTGTACCTGTATTTTAATGATATTGGAAGGATTTCATAGCATTTTGCTTTTCGAGCCCAAAATTGTTTTTCTTTGTTCTTGATGTGTACCTATATTTTAATGATGATGGATTTCATTGCATTTATTTGGTTTTGAACACATTTTGATCACAAAAGAGACACCAACAACATCCCAAACAACTGAAATGGGGCAAAGCAATACTAATTACATGGGTGAAAATTTGCAATGTTCATAATCCAATCAAGACAAAGTCAATACAAATAGTTGTATATTTTAAAAAGATAGGCACAACTTTTCCATGAATTTAGACATTATTTTGAATACTTCCAACCACATAATACAAGTACCGGTATCTTCTCAATAGAAAGGAACATATTTTATATATCAAAAGCTACTATATATACCTACGTATTTTCCCTAAACTTCTTTGCAACTCTATTGGAAAAGAATTCAGTTCCACTACTACCCACCTCTAGCCCCACCATTTGGTTTTCCACCTCTATTAAATCCCCTACCAACTACCCAATGTAAAAAATGTGACAATGACATGTAATTCTCTTACCATTGCCAAACTTTTACCCAAGGAGTCGGCACATATTGATGAGGTCAAAGTTGCACACATCATAGCAGCAAAAATCATTTGGGGAAAAAATGGATAAATCAAAAGAATAAGAATTTTTGAAAAACTTGGATTTAAAAAAAATATATAGAAAAAGGAACAAAACTTGTTGTTTTTGAAATTTAAGGGCATTTACATAGCATGGAAACATAGAGAGAAAATAAAATTGAGAGTTTAGCCCATGAATTGTAATATATATCTTTTTGTTGTTTATAGAAGTAGTAATAACTATATAGATTTTTGAAAGATATATATGCTAGAATACTAAGTTACCAGTTCGGGTTCAAGTTCAGGTTTGATCAAAAAATATTGGGGTTGGGTTCATTTTGGGTTCGTCCATACAAAACATATAAAAATCAGAAGTATATACATATTTACAACTAATAAGTTCAAAATACTACACATAGCATCATATATTGTATAATAAACAAAACAACCATCAAAATAAAAAATATTAGAATGTCAATTAGTCAAACTGGAATGTCATGATATATATTATATATTAAAATTAACTAGACTGTCCAAGTGGATGACAATATTATAGATGAAGACTTGTAGGCAAACTTGGGAACTTGGACTTGGAGAGTACTTGGAAAATCAAATGACCTCATTGGGAGTTTGAGGGCAATGCCCCCAACGGAGTTGAGGGCAACACCCCTCACGTGGGTCTAGGGGCAGCGCCCCTCGTGGGGGTCTAGGGGCAACGCCCCCAATTGGGTCGAAGGGCAATGCCCCTCATGGGGTCCATGGGCAGTGCCCCTAGCGCGCTCCCTATCACAATATAGGGCACGGTCGAGGGGTGAAGCCCCCACCACCAATCCCAAATTAAGACTCCAAAACCACACAAACCTTCATGTCGTACATCATTTTGCATTCACAATAAGACCCAAATTAAGATCGTTAAAGCCACACAAACCTTCATGACGCATAGCATTTTAGGGTTTGGAGGGAGAATGACGCTTTTTAAAATTAAAAAAGTCAAAAAAAAATTAAAATTGAAAAAGGAAAAATTCACCTGCTTTCCACGAAATCCACCCAAATTCCCCTCGGGTTCGCTCAAATTCGAACACGGTCTGGCCCACAAACTGTGGGTCAGACCCTATTTGAACCCACAAGGGACTGGATCCAAACCTTGAACCCAGTTTTGACTAGACCAAGACCTAGGGCCTTGGGACAAGGAACTAGTAACTTATCTAGTATATGATATAATTATATAAATTCACACACAACTAAATTCAAAATACTGTTATGAATTCTCTTCTCAAGCATCCATGTCTTCCATTGAGAACAAATAATTATATTATAATTATTCTTATTATTATATTAATATAATTATACTACAATAATATAAATTATATTATTATGATTATTATTAATATAATTATAATACAATAATATACATTAGATTAATATATTATAATCATTATATTGTATTATTATATTATTATAATTAAATTATATTATAATTTGAATATAAATTAAAAAAAAGGATGAAAACAAAATTTTAAAATATATTGAAGTAAAAAAAGAAGAAAAACAATAATAGAGCGCAACAAATAGTGTCGCACATGCCTTGTTGCACAAGGGCTTGGCTCCATTGGCCACAAGCCCTTGCAACTTGCATAGCCGCAATGGTTACTACAACTCCTTGGAAGGTTGACAACCCAAAAAAAAACTGTGTAATCTAGCTGCCAACGTTGTTTATCTCCGCCTGCATTTGCGGTGACATGATAAATAATAAACAGCAAGAGCACAAGAAATAGATATTAAAAAAATGGGGCTGCCCAAATTACACAAATTTTTTTATCACACGAGATTACACGTGAGATTTCATTGTGATAAAAAAACTATGTAATCTACTCTACACGCAAAACTTATTGAAACCCTAGCCCACTTTTAATTCGTTTACACACCAAAAACTCTTTGAAAATCATAGGGAATGATTTTGCTAAAAAACACAATTTAATGAAGGGAAAATCGATGAACCTAGCAATTTCCCATTTTTATGATTAATTGCAATTTTTGCTTCTATGGCACACATAGACAAGGTTGGTGAATGTTTAGTTGTTGAAGCTAGATAAGTCTTAGCATTTTTGGGGGATGAGGAGTATGCCACAGCATTGGCATCAGAGAATGAGTTTGATTAGCAACAAGCCCATTGTACTTTGTATTGCAAACTTAATGAAATTGAATAATATAATATATTAATTTATTACAAACATGAATAAAGCTGAATTTAGGGAACTCATAAGTAGTTATTCCTTCATTCCTTCATTTATAGACTAACAAACAAGTTCAACACATGTCACACTATCATATGATTATAAATTACAAATCCATAATAATATTTTACAAATTTCTTCTGCAGCTAAAGCTTCTAAGTGGTTGTGTGAGTGCCCTCAAAGTGGATGGTAATGATTCAGGAACAATATCATCCTCAAGCATATCATAATCATCCAATTAAGCCCCTATTAATTCTCCACCTTTTGTTTCTGTATGTGCCACCACATCTACTGCCCATTTTGTTGCTTCTCTCTCAAAATCGACAATTTTATCCATGGAAAACATGGGCCCAAAACTTTTTTTTTTTTTGAAAAGCAAAGTAGGCATTGGGAGTCAGCATCCTTCGCAGAAGTTTGGAGGCAAAGCCGACAATAGGGTCAAGGGGCAGCGTGCAATACAAGATAGGATTGTGAACCCACGACCAAGCCCAAAAAAAAGAGTTTTTGCATGTTTTCTGCCTGCTGCCGTTTTTCCCACCAGCAGGCAATTTTTCTGTACAAACCCATTGAAAGTCACATGTTTTGTGGCAAGTCGATTGCCAAAAATTCACCGGCGAATCACCAGCAAGTGACTCAACAGCCAATTTTCCCTTGCAAGTTGGCAAGTAATTCACTTTTTTTGAACTATGGATTAATATTGATGTAGAGAAACTTAACGATGACATTTTGACAGTTAGAGCAACAATAGGATGGGTCGAGAGCAATCTTGTAGCAATTTGGAGCACTCATGTTAGAGAACAGTTTCATTTCTTATTCATGCTTCTAGCAATAGAATAGGAGAATAGTAGAGAGGTTTATTATATTTGTTATGCTTAACCTTACTACATGTAACATGGCTATGGTCAAGCTCAAGTTTTGTTGTGCTCCAGCCTTTCAACTTATGTAACCATTCTGCTTCTAGGTCTCAACATGAAGAATTGAAAGATAGCTTTGCAAACATGAAAATGACAAAAGGCTAGATCAAAGGATGGACAAGTAAGCAACTAGATTCAAATGGAAATACCAAGCCCCAATAGTTATTTGATTTAAAAACATTAGTGCCATTTTTATCTCAGTCGATATTGTAAATGAGCAAGAAAAGTTCCGTCATTTTTCTTTGTAAGGCAAGCTAGACACACGCAATAGTGCAGAGTAGCAAGGAGAAAAATAAAGATTGCAATATCGAAACCAAGGACAAGGATGACACTTCCACCTGTGAAGAGTTATGTTATATGGGCGACCAAAGGGAAGGCAATAACAACAAAAGCAACTTAAATGATACATTGTTACACAAAGTCAAAAGACAGGTTAAATCGTATAACTGAAAGTCCTATTCACAGGTCCTATGACCTAATTTGGTCTAAAGAATATTAAAAGTCATCATCATCAGCTTCATCAATCAATCATAGTTTCCCACTGTTTACATCGGTCATGGTCAAATTAAGAAAAGAGCAAAAGGAGAAGCTAAAAATCCATAGATGACGGCCCATAAAAACACAAAAGTGGGTAGATCAGCTCAGCTTGATTTATGATTCTTTGCTGATTAAATGATGTCTTCTCCAAGATAGTTGTTCAGAACTATCCTTGTCAATATAGTAGTAGCTGCTGAAAAAAGAAAATATCTCTTCTGCATGTTTAGATCATATATTCCAAAATAATTCCACTAAACAACACCTACCACACCTAATCAGCAAAAGGACTCTGCAGAATATAATGTGGCTTAGGCAACATCCATGCTGCCTGTTAGTATAATATACCAACTCAAACTTGTGAGAGCAGAAACCCAGTGGCAAGGAATAGTCCATGTAACGAAAAATGTTCTTCAAAGGTAAAACCTCTTTAGGGGTCCAATTCATTTTTTTCTGCTGGGACTGAAACAATTCATAGGTAACTCAAACCTTATGGAATTCCTCAATTCATTATTCTCATTTCCACTGTGGTGTGCTTCTGATAAGAAGAAAGCTATATGCTTTTTTCCCAGTTTTTACCATTTTTTCTGCTTGCTATTTGACTCCTTTTCTCATTTAGAACATGGATACGACATGCACAACCAGATACCAGCTTAGAACCTCTAACCATTACCTGCTGTGTTTTTCCTAAGACAAGCATTCATCTTTCATGACCTTATGTGCTGTCAAAAGGCAAATCTTTTTATCACTCTTTAAAACAGAACCCAGATACAGCTATTTGGTTTTCAGCATTTCTAACATCACTAATATCCACAATTCAATGCAATGCTTAGCAAATGCTGAAGCTCCTCAAACTTACGCTGCAGGAGTCATCACATAATGAACTGGCAAGGTTCAGAGGTCCAATGTATCCCATGCTTATTAGGATTGCTGAGTTCAAAGCTCAGCTAGAGAGAAATTGAAGAAGCAAAAGGAGCAGCTAAAAAGCTATAAATAATAGCTTGTAAGGACATAAAAGTGGAAGACCGGCTCAGATCATATATTGGATCATATATTCCAAAATAATTCCAGTAAACAACATCTATATATGTAGTTCTTCAAGCACTGAACCGCACCTGGTCAACATAAGCACTCTGCAAAACATACCGTGGCTTGGGCAACATCCATTCTGCCCATTAGTACGAACCCACCAACTCAAACTTCTGGGATAAAATCATATCACGATGCAGAAATGCAATGGCAACAAAACAGTCCATGTAAAGAACAATGTTCCTCAAAGGTTAAACCTCTTTAAGGGTCCAAGTCTATTTTATCTCTACCTGGACTGAAAAAAGTTCATATATGTAACAATAACCTTATGGATTTCCTCAATTCATTATCCTCCTTTCCACTGTGACATCCCTCTGATGATAAGAAAGCTATTCAAGTGAATTATTTCTGGATAGAAACTGTGTCAATTTTTTATATCAACATTTTGGATCATACGCCATAGTTCACTTGATTATCATGGACTGTGGAAACTTTATACTTTTAAAGAAAGCTATTGCTTTTCTTCAGTTTTACTCATTTTTTCTGCTTGCTATTTTTTCGGTCTATTTTTCTCATTAAGTACATGGCTAGTACAAGCACAAGCACAAGCAAATCCCAGCTTAGAATCTCCAATCTTAGAGGACATGTTTCACGCGAGAAAGCATTCATTCATCTTTCATAATCTTATGTGGTGAAAAAATGCAAATCATTTTATCGCTCTCAAAAACAGAGCCAGATCTACCAATTTGGTTTTTTGTATCTGTAACTTCATCAATATCCAGCGGTCAATACAATGCCTAAGAAAAGCTAAAGCTACTCAAAGTCACACTGCATGAGCTATCACACCATGAACTGGCAAGGCTCACGGCTGCAATGGTAAGCCATGTGTATTAGGATGGCCAAGATAAGAACTCGGCTAGAGGGAAATTATGTGCCGAGGATATGCACTGGATTTCCAGAGGCCAAGCGGTTCCAGTTACCCTATGTAAGCACAAGTCAACTCACCCAATCCTAGCAAACAGTAAAAGACACTTCTGTGTATCTAGTAAGAGAGTTTGGCCAACAGTATTGGCCTTTGGCTCAAATTTGACAGCAATTTAATCAGTCTGGACCTTACTGGAACTAAAATCACAGATATTTAAAACCTACGGCATTGTTCATTCCATTGAAACCCTGGATTGAATTAACAATTAAAGATTGGCGATCTCCATGGCACATCTATGTATGCATGCAAGTTTTCTAGATAAACTACATGATCGTATATAATAAAATTTTCAAGAGCTCAGTTATTGCTTATCTTCATTGCATTAATTTTTAGCACAGAAAATCTTAGAGAAAGCTGAATGCATTTGTCAGGAGAAGGTACCAAAAGGCAGCCAACTGTTTAAGCACTAAAAATGAAAATTATTCACAAGAAAAAATACTGCTTTCACAATCCAGAATCTCTTCAATGGTAATTATTCTGTCAAAAAAATCACATTCTCACACCAGAGATTTTAACTATAGTTAACATGCTTCCATCCTTCCATTTTCAGCAAAAAAATTCCAATCTGCACTCATTCTAGGATTAAATTTACTTCTACCATTTATCTACACAGAGCACCATGCATCAAAGGATAAAAATGTCCATTTTCACATTATAATTATCAACATAAGTCAATTGAAAATCATGTTCTCGAGTGTGACATAGTATTTACATTCCTCCACTATCTACAAACTATTCCAATCTACGCTCACTCTAAGATTAAGTCTACTTCTAAAACCTAATGATAGAGAATAATCAATGCGATGCATCCAGACACTCGTTCGAAGATCAAATGTAATTTACAGCTTACCGATAGGCAATTCGCACAATACCATGCACTCAGAGCTAAATATATAAAATTTAAAGTTTTAGGCAATGCAATCTAAGCTTACCTGACTACGGAACATGGGCGAATCGTCCAGCTTCCCGAACAACATCTTTAACGCCTATGCACTCTATTACTTCCAATCTTCATCAAAATGCAGACACGGAAATAAAAAATATCTCCACTTTTAAAAACTGCAATGCAAGTCCATAAGACTAGATCCTCAAATAAGATCTAACCCCCTTATCCTGTGTCGAGCTCGCACAAGGCAAAACAAAACAAGGTGTCGTGCTCACTGACATCGCCCAATTAACAGAGAGTTGTAGCAAAGAGGTAAAGCCCGACACCTAAATTTATAAGTCCCGAAAGCAACGATTGAAACCCCGCGGACATCAAGACCGTATATTTAGCGCCTTACAGCAAATGCGCGCAAGGCACTAGGGTTTCAAGTTTCAAAGCAAACTGAAAAAGATTAAGACCAGCGAGGGTTCGAACATACACAATGCCAAAAGCTTCAGATTTAGTCTTATCGCGATAGATGACACATCTAAGCTGCCTTCTGCATCAGAAACGTCGAAAACAAGCAATCTATGCGCTTTTCCGGGCTACAAAAACCTAGGGAAGGTTGCATACCACGTTTTCCTATGCGCTTTTCCGGGCTACAAAAACCTAGGGAAGGTTGCATACCACGTTTTCCTGCAAAAACGTCATTTTAAAGCTCTCAAAATAGAATTGATGGACATGTTGCAAAAAATTACAGCTTTGTTTAGCTCTCTCCATTCATGCACTTGGAAAGGGCATAAAGCTGGGTCCTGACTGCATGGCAGCACGGATCTTTACTCACTTCCACAGGGTCCTACCACTGCTGAAGTGCCACCTGTATTTTCTTCCAGCCTGGCAATGCTACATCGGACAAACCGTGGGGCCGTAATTTACGTGGCGTATTTCTAAATACTGAAGCGTGTTGTACGTGCGAATCACAGTACTGGACAGGGCCCCGTCATTTTACTTCTTCAACGCATCAGATGATTTTTCTTTTGGTTTTCTGTGGGAAGAGTGGTGGGCCCCAGGCCATGCAGCTTAAATAACTCGCAAATCTCTGCAGAATCATCGGCATCGCCTTAACAACCTGCAAATCCGGCCAGGGATTACACCAGAGGTTTAATGACCGCAGCCCAACCGCTGGACGGCGATTTTTCCAAACCCGATAGACTAAGTCTTCAGCTTTTCTCAACGCCTTAATTTATTTATTAGTTTTAAGTATCTCAGTTGCCGCTTTTTAATTATTTTCTATTATTCGAATGTCGTAAAGTAGTATTGATATTTTAATGTAGGGAAAGCTCAAAGCAGCATATGAGCTTCTAGCCCTAAATTTAACACTTGTATAACTGTTGTAGTTAGGTTTTTTTTTAAATATATATTAAAATTTTCAGAAGATTTTATCACATGAAGGTATAGATTTTGGATATACTCTCAATTTTATTTTATTTTTTTTGACATATTTAATTTGTATACAAATTTATTTTTTATTTTTTAATGAATAATTGTTACAAAAAATTGTTTGGTATATAGGGTGGATTGATCATCCAATTTAAGTCTTGGAGGAGACCATACTTTAACAAGTTTGGTCCATTGAAATATTGTGCTTATAGCTAGGTAAGGATGGAATAGAAGGTTTTAAGATTTATGAGACTAAAGATATCTTAAGGAACAATTGAACTCGACATTTTAGCTTCCTCTATCATTGATCTTTTATTCTTTATTTTGATGAGAAAAAGCTTAATTTATTTAAGGGATCATAGGTTCACAAGTTTGTCCCATTAAAATATTGTACTTCTGGTTAAGTATAGAATAGAATAAGAAGGTTTTAACATCAACAAGATTAAAGATAATTAAGGAACAATTGATCTAGACATTTTAGTTTTTCATAGTATTGATATTTTACTCTTTGCATTAATAGGAAAATCTTAATTTACTTAGAGGTTGCTCCTAAGATTAAAAAAAATGTGGACTTATTAAAATGCTTCCCTATAGATATTTGGGTTGAGTGGGGTCACCCACCTATTTCTCATATTATTAGCATGTGAATTTTGACAAGTTAGAAGAGTGGTGTAAAAAAAAAATAGTATATAAATTAGAAATAGTACATAGATGTGTTTATTGAAGGGTTGATAGGTGCAAATATTAATAGGTATGTCAACTAAGTACTACACAAAATGGTGGCACCAAAAAACAATAAATGTGTAGTGTTTGTTGAATAAGGCTCTAAATATTTGTACTTGATGGCCATTAAATATAACCTTTAAGCTATGTTTCTAGTTTTTATGTTTTCATATTGCATATATGTGATAATATAGACATTTAATGAGGAAATTAGCATAGCCATGTTATTTGACATTTAATTTTATCCCCACCTTGATGAGAATGTCTTAATGCAATAACACGTCAATAAGTGTCATACTCTTATGCTAGATTGGGCTCACAATCCCACACTTGTTCATCTCAATTCATACTAATTTCTAGATATTCATTTCCTAACTCAAAATCAATACTCTATTTCTTCAAATCATTTGTGTGGGACATAGGATTGACAAGGAATGTGGAAATGGCCTCTAAAATTCAATTCATCAATTTCAAAATGTTGAAAATGGAGGTAATTATGTAGCTCAATACTTTGTAAAACTATGAGATTGTAGATCTAATTAAGCATTCTTTGTTACAGATTCTCTGTGGATGATTATCTATTTAGATTCATTTTACCATTTGTAGAAATAGATAGAAGATTGTAGAAGAATAAGACAAAAAGATAGGAGTGACACAACATATACTATGGAGAAACCCTTTCGGGAAAAAACTCCACCACCAGAATCAATAGTGCTTGTATTATTTAACCTTAGAACAAGATTACAATAATTTTTTTACCAATCCTTGCTTGAGATGCTTCTTTTGCCTTCAACAATTCTTCTTCACAACCTGCAATAAAATATGATAAAACTCTCTTCAACTTGTTGCAATTTATAGACAATAATGAGCCTTGTAAACCCCAAAGAGTTTACAATTACAAAGCATAAAGCTTATCTCACAAAACCTATGCCTATTCTTTGCAAATAGAGTTCTTTGGTGAAAAACAATGTCAAACCAAGTCCTTCATCAATTTGGGTGTCCCAAACTAAAGTCCTAACTCAACGTTGATTACGAAGATATCTTGTAAGCTCCTCCTCAAAGTTGGCACCCAAGAATGGGCCAACTTAACTCAGCCTTATAAAATATATTCTCGTGCAAAAGTGTTAACTCCAAGATGCCAACTTGGGTGCCCAAGGTGGGTCCAAGTCAATCTTTGTTAACTAAAACATATCTCTCCATCAATTCATGCAAACACGATGCATGATTGATCATCCCCACTTAATTGAATGTATCACCTGTTACCTGTCGTGTAACTCAAGTCATTAGTCATGCATTCCAATTCAACTAAAGTCAACTAGCATTCAACTGAAACTAACTACATGCAACTGAAGATAACTAAACCATAACTGAACTAAACTGAACTAAACTAATACTGAACCGAACTGAACTCCATAAATGTAAACATCAATTCCTAACTTCTAGGATCTTTACATGCATTACTAAGTGTTATCTTTCTCCAAACAGTTGACTTAACTTAAGGTGGGTTTCACCTTCCATATGGGTGCCCCATGTGCTCCTATTTTGTAGGAGCTCTTCTTGGGTGTCCCCACATGTTCCTATCATTTAGAATTAATTACAAATGTCAATTTGCATGTTCATTTCATTCAAATTTAATCTATTTCTAATCCTAGTGTTGGGGAACACTTTCCAAGGACTTAGGAGATACATGAAATATGTTTAGGATTGCAATTAAATGGCATCTTATTCCCAACACAAAATACAATGTTTTCACTCCCTTTCATTAGTCATTTTGAGCCAGCTTAGCACACATTTCATGAGACGTGTTACTATGTCATGGTTTTTAAAGACATTTATTATGCACTTAATTTTGTAAGATGGATTGTCAAAGCACACTTCAATTTTAAAGGAAAACAAAGGAACCAAATTTGTTTCCTCATATAAGTCATATGTATGCCCATGATTGTTATCTTTGACCTTTATTGTTGTCATTAATTCAGTTCACTCAAGGGTTTGACCTTGGAGGACCTATTCACCTAATTATTCAATAAGATCCTCAATGATGTACATAGACACCACCTTGACTTCTTAAATATTCAATAGGCGAAGGTGAATAAATTTTTAGCCATATTTTTTGTTAGATAATTTGTGTGTGTCAAATCAAGGTTACAATTATTGAAATTGATCATTTACGACATGATATTGATCTATAAATATTTTTCTATCAAATCAAACTCTGATTTATTCACTAAAACAAGGAAAACAATTTTATGTTAGTGATGAATCATTCTAAAATAGTATCATCACTTATCCATCATCAATCCTAGAGCTAAGTGCATATATCCTCCTTAATTATTACATTTATTTTAGTTCAATTATCTATGTGAACTATATTGGTTGGTTTAATTGGTTGATGGTTAATTGTATTTTCTTAATTGGCATGGATATATGGATAATGGTGACCTAAAACCTATACATTTTTTGTCAATCCAACTTACTAAACACCCCCTAAGGTTTTTCCTTCTTTCGTTAGAGTTTTTGGATGAAGCTCTTTTATTATGTTATCATTGTTTTAGATCTCAAAAGGGTATGGATCCTCTTTTTATATATACTTCATAGATTTATCTTTATTTAGGGTTTGTGACTCATTGTGTTAACTTGTGTTCAAACACCCTAGCCACCCTTGTTTTTTAACTCTTATGTTTCATTTTTAAATATAATTTTCTAATTACATCATATTTTTTTAGGGTTTGAATCCATGATCATTTGTGTATTGTTAACCGATCTTTATTAGGCTTGGGCTTGTATTGTTTATCCTTTGTTTGATTACACCCCCATTGGTTTGTGCTTCATTCATATAATTTACATCATAAACTCTCATAGTCCATTATCTTGAACCTCTATCTATGTTTGTATTACAATTTTAGATATTTGATATATTATGTATGTGATTTTTACTCCATAGATTTGCTAGTGATTTTTACTTTTATGGATTACCTATCTATGATGATTATCCTATAGATAAGCTTTATGATGATTGTACTTCTTATATCATTAGTGGCATGTCTTTATATAATACACCCTATTCACCTTTAAATGGATTTGTTAGCCCCGTGTAGCCTAAGACAATCCTTCATCTCTATCTTGTGAGTCATGATCTATTAATCATATGTTTGGTGATGAGCATGATCATAATTATTTGTATTCTCTTGATGAGGTTGATGATTCTTTGTTTCCTAATGGTTTGGTTTATGAAGTGTATTCTTCTAATTCATTTATAATCATCATTTTGTGGTGATGGATATGTGAGGTTATATGTTAGATCATTTTATTATCATATTAAGCTTGTATACATGATGGTAGCACTTTGATGCATGCATTTGGTGATAACTTCTTTAATAGAGCTAAATAATGGTTTGATTAATGTCATACTTATCATACATTCTTTCATGATTTATCATGTGCTTTCATATATCTATTTAATATTGTCCATATACCACATTTAACTCATGGTTCTCATTCATCCCCTTTCTATTGACCCCTCCTTTGTGGATCTCATGTATTTTTATATACATTGTGATGATATTACATTTTTAATGGAGATCCTACTTTAGATCATTTCATACTTTCTTATGTTGTATCTTTGAGTAATTATGGATTACATACTTAGACACATTCAGTTGAAAAACATATGACTTAGACATGCACGAGGATAATGTGCCACTAGTTAACAATACATCTTTCCCATCCCTCCCCACTCTTACACAATTTACATTCACACATGAATATAGAACATGTTGAGAATGATATTTTCCCTTGTGTGAAGTATCTAATTAATGAGATGGCCAAACTAAAAAATTGCATTAATGATAATGAGAAAATATTTAAAAATTAAAGTAAATATTTAATAAAAAAAGATTCAATCAAAGTGATATTGCACAATATTTTGGCATATAACATCCTAACTTATCCTATGCAAACTAGATTTGTGGTACCATCCTTTTCAAACTATGATGGTAGAGACGATCCATTACATTTACAATCCTTCCAAACTATGTACTTCCCTTGTTTTACGAGGATCAATTGCTTGCTAAAGTGGTTCCAAAAATCTTACATGGTCCTCAATCTTTATGGCTCTCTTTATTACCATGTGCTTCTATCACTTTATTTATGGATTTAGTTAGTAATTCATGAAACATTTGCATTATAATATGAATGTAAGGTGTGTTGTTAACCTTGTGCAATGCAAGCAAGAAGAAAAATAATTGATTTTAGATTACACATTATAATTTCAAATGTTACTTACTAACATGAGTTAATGCCTTAGAATGTGATGAACTTCAAAACAATTTTATTGATGGTTTAGTTCCGATCTTTAAAAACCAAGTTTATGTCATGCTTTGTCATTTGTTTTTGATTTATGTGTTAATGTGTGTAAATGTCTATTACGAAATCATCTTTTATATCAATGTATTTCTAGCATTTTGTCATGTGTAGATAATGGGAGAAATGAGGATGAACCTAATGGAAAGCATCATGCATATATTAAATCATAGATTTAGAGGATTCATTATATTAGAGGATCCTACATGTGTTGATTCAAACAAGTTTTAGAACATAGTCTCATTACTTACCTCTAGTTAAGCCTGTAGAAACATAAAAAAATCCATTAAAACTATCCTCTTATTCAAAAAAATTCAATCATTAAGTGGATCCAAATATTATATTATTATTATTCTTCATTATGTCATAATATCAATTTCCTTCTTTTTACTATAATTTTCATATATTTAATCCATTTAATAATATTATATAACCATTTTAATATTCTCCATTACATCCTTCTTCTAACCTCTTTCACACCCACTTTATCCTATTTATCCTATTTCACTTCTTTTATTTCACACATCTCATGCATGTGGGATATACTTTTCCAAGTCAATCTTTTATCCCACATTCGTTTGGTAATCTGGGTTCACCCCGAGGATGCCTATTTAAACATAGCCCCCTCTCATCTTTGATCCATCCACGATCTTTGCATTTTCATTATCTTTGCATCCAATTTTTGCACTTGTTGTTTTGCACTCTTTTTGACATCTTTTTGCTCATAGGATATTTGCATTGATCACTAGTGTTTGAATCTCTCTCATTTTAGCTTCATTTGAATATCTCTCACATTCGTCAATCATAACCTCTTGTGTGTGCTTCTGAGAGCACCTATTTCTCAACACAAGATTGTGATTGTAGGAACACAATAGAGTAAATCCTTGTTAGCATGCATGTATGTTTAGATTAAATATTCGTTTTTGCATGTGTGTGTTTTGTTTCTTGCAAGTAACTTCATTGAGGATGTTGGAAATCTGAATCTTAATTCAATAAGGTTACAAATCCATTTTCCTCCATCTACAAAATGGTGAACCCGACATGAATCAATTAATTAACTTATGTTCTCATATTAAATTACAAAATTCACAAGGAGAATTTATTATGCTTATCATTAGCCATTCTACATGTAATAGTTAATGAAAATAGCTAATAATAAATGGTTGCTATTTGTAAGAATTGGCTATGAAGGTAGCCACCCAAGATCTAGAGGCCTAATAGAAAGCACAAAAGAGAGAGAAAATAATATGACAAGAATAAACTGTATTCAATGTCAATAATATGATATGCAATACAATACTCAATACAATGCATAGGAGACCCCTTGGATATATAGCCAAGGTGAGAACATAGGAGGGCATAAGATTATGAAAAGTGTCGTAATCTTATGACATGTGACAACAATGAAGAGTTATCACTCCATCTAAAGTGGAAAAAGATAATGTGATAATCTCCACAAAAGGTGGATCTCCCACAAAAGGTGGAAAGATAATCACATGATGTGTCCACAAAAGGTGAAAGTGATGAGGTATGAGATGTCAAGTCCACAAAAGGTGGAAAATCTCCAACAACCTCCTATGTGGTCCCTAAGTAAACTTAAGTAAGGTGTAATTATGACCTAGGACAAGGTACAAGACATTTAATTACACCAACACCCCCCCTTAAGTGCAACTTAGGGAGAATGTACACAAAAGTAAACAATGCAAGATGGGTCCCGGCTACGAGGCCATGCTAGGTACCCATGTACAAATGCAATGAAATCTCTCACAAGTGGAGTAAAGATAGAAAAACCCAGTGGGAAAAAAACTACCCCCCAAAAAAGAGAGATGAGATACAAAAGTCTATGAACAAGCATGAGAAGGATAAAACCCCATGTGGGGAAAAATTCCCCCCCATACAAGAGAAGAAGAGAGACAAGGTAGCCCCCCCTCAATGTACAATGGTCACCCATGGAAGATGCTCGAGAAGGAATGAAGAAGCTGCTCCAAAACTGTCGAACAACGTTCCTCCCCTTGGGAAGAAACAATACCAAAGGTGTATGAATGAAGTCTCCCCAATCCACAAGTGAAGAAGGAAGAACCCTCAAGATGTAAGAAGTCTCTGAAATCTGCTCAAGTGTCCCTATGTCGATGCCGAAAGATGCCTTTCCCAAACCATGTGAAGCTGTAATGTAGTCACCTCCTAGAATCTGTGAGAAACCCTTTGCAACAACAATCTGATCTGCTGAAAAAGACAACTCAGGATCTAGCAAGGATGAAGATAGAACATACTCCAAAGACAATGTCTCCTCAAAAGAGAAAGTGGCCTACTCCAACTGTTGTAAAGACGCATCCACAATCACATCAACCTCGAAAGACTGATCATGTAGAGGAGGGTCAGAGTGTTCCCTCGCAACAACTGAAGAAGAATCACCTTCATCAAAGAGAAGATGCAAGTAATCAAGTGTGTCTCCCAAATCTGCAATGTAGGACTCCACAAACAAACTGCTAATGTCTGTCAAGTAGTCATCCCATGAAGCTGCTGCTGGAAGACAAGGTATACACTGTTGCACTGAATCACAAGGAACTGAAACTGTCGGAACACAAGTGTCATCAGGTACATCAGTCAATATAGGAGATGGAGTATCAACAATAGGTTCAAGAACCTCAAGAGTAGAAAGCACTCCAAGATTCAAGTAACCATACTCAATCTCATCAAGTGTGTCCACACTAGGGTGAACTGAATCATCAATAGGAGCAAAATATGAGAAGGTGTAGAACCGAGAACGATCATCAACCTCCCCAACTGCAACAAGAGCCCTGCTATGCAAATCCTGAACAATGACAGAATCTGGTGTGAACTCTACACTCTTTCCTGAACCACTATGTGTAATCTGATAGATGGAAAGAATGTTCCTTGACAAAGTAGGCACACATAGAACATCATTGAATGCTCCACCTTCAATGTCAATAGAACCCTTCCCACAAACTTCCAATGAAGTGTTGTTGGCCATCAAAATGGGTGGTGATGAACAGGAATCAAATGAAGAGTACATATCCTTGCACGAAGTCATATGATGCGAAGCTCCTGAATCAAGGATCCACTGATCTGTATTGGAATCTGCAACTACAAGAAATGCTTGCCCCTTATGTTTATCATGTTGAGATGATGTAGAAGAAGGAAATGAGCTAGATGTTGTTGCCATGAGAGTTGTTCCTTTTCCCTTAGAAGAAGAATTGGAAGGAGATGATTCCTTCTCTTGATATGCAGTTGGCAAGTTGATGTTGTTCTTCTTTAGGATGTGTTTCAACTCATCAATTTGCTTAACATGACAACGATGCTCATCATGACCAATCCTTTTGCAATATGAACATGTTGGTTGCTCCCTCTTGTTTGAATTGTTGTACTTCTTTGTAGAAGATGATGTTGATGAAATTTGTTGTGGAGGAGTGGATTGTTTGTTCTCTCCTTGTGGCTTTGGCGAAGATTGCTTTTGGTCCTTTCCTTTACCTTGCTTATTGTTTCCATGATTGACCACCAATGCTTTTGAAGTTGAAGACTTTAGAATGCCCATTTTCATCAACTTATTTTGCTCAAGAATCAAAAGATCTGTGAGAGCCTCAAAAGATGGTGTTTTGAAGTTACTTATTGTCAATCTTTGAGTTTGAAAACTTGAAACAAAGGCTGCATACTCAACTGAAAGTTTATCTAACAAGTTGAAGACCAATTGATCATCCTCTTTTTCAATACCACAATCTTTTAGTTGTGCTCTTAATTCATTTGCCTTAGTGACATAATCCTGAATTGTATCAAAATCTTTGGGATCAAGGCTTAAGAGATCATGTTCAAGTTTGTATCCCTTAACCTTACAACCTTACCATACAAAGCAGCAAGTTTATCCCAAGCTTCCTTAGCTGTAGTACATTTATCAACATGGAAAATGAGATCATCTGAAATGAACTTCCTTAATGTACCCAATGCCATAGAAGTTTTAGTGAGCCAATCCATATATGCTATTGGATCTACCTTAGGATCTGAAGGTGCAGTTATGGTTCCATCAATGTAGTAAATTAAACCTTTTTCCATTAGTTTACTCCATGCACGTACTTTCCAAGTACCATAATTATGTGCAGTTAAGAGTGGAACTTTAGATGAAACCATGATGTAATGCAAGAGCACAAGAGAGAAAATATGAACAATCACACAATAGACACCCCCCCAAATTCACTCAATCAAAGTACCCCCCACAAATAGATGATTTTGGCACTTTATAATGTAGTGCGTGTACAATGGGCCACTTGCAACTTGGCTAAGTGGGCTTATGATTTCTAATTTACAACTTGCCAATAAAGAGGCTGATAACAGACTAGAACAATAGAGCAAAGACCTAAATCCAGATCTATGCAATACAAGTGCCAAATAGGCCAAAAATGACCATATGCTGAAAGTACAAAATCCACTCAAGATCACTTCAAATTGATTGCATAGATTCAAGAAGTAGACAAAAAATCATGCACTTTAAAAAAAACAGCACCTGAAAAGGAGTTCGTATGAGCCTGAACGAAGCCTATGAAGTTGCAGAAATGGTGACAAGACAGGTACAGTCATGAGAAACTGCAAATTCTGGAAAATCTGTCAACAATAATCAGAAACCGAGTATACCACTGTGAAGTACACGAAAAATTAGCCCAAATCAAAAAAAATTGCTCAAAAAAAGGAGCAAAATTGAGCAAGATATGAGCCTCCGAACTTGGACTGCAAATTCAAAAACTCCATTGGAGAGGGGGGGCAAATTTTTGAAAACTGCTGATGTCATCACTGTGCAATGCTGACGTCAGCAAATGAAAAGCTTAAATTTGACGGTTTCCCGCTCATCAAAACAATTCATTAGCTTAAAATTGATGCCCGTCTGGACGTCATCGGGCCGTCGCCGCCGTCGTTGGGTCTGCCAAAAAATGGACGGAATATGCTTTTGGGTTGACGGAATATTCCCGTGTCGTTTTGGGTTGAATGCCGGATTTTCGCCAGAAACGAGCTGGAATATACTGATGGAATATTCTTGCCGCGTGGCATGGAATCTTTTGCTGTCGGCCGCCAGGTTTTAAAACGCTGCCGGATTATTTGAATGTTGGCTGCCAGTAGGGGAGAATGAGGGGTCCGCGTGGGGACCGTGGGCAGTGGCCGCTGCCACGTGGAGGGCGAAGGTGGGCCGCGGTACCCGTGGTACAATGGTACGTCTGCGGACTTGTACAGTCCGCAAACTGTACAATGATTTTTTTATTTTTATTTTTTTATTTTTTTTATTTTTTAAAAAAAAACTTTTCAATACAAAAATCTCGAAAAATTTAAATTTTTTTGAATTTTTGAAAAAATTCAGAAATACAAAAATAATTTTTTTTCAAAAAAAATTAAAAATCGTACCGACTGCGCAGGTTGGCCGTACGGCCGACCTGCAAATTTTTTTTTGCCTCAACGGACAACTTGTTCCGATTTGGATGATTTGGCAGTCGATTTATAGGTTCTTGGCCCTTCTGAGCACGATAGCGAGGTCCTTTTTGGCTGAAAATGCTCTGAAGTGGTAGCTAGCTTCTGGATCTGACAACCACCTCCAATCTTCAACCCTTTGTAGATTTGGCCTCCGATGTCCGATTTGGATGAAACGAAAGGCGATCTCAACTGGAAACAACCTCCGAACGCAATGGTGGACTTAGATTTGGCGTAGGATGCTCCAAAATGCTGCAACAGCATAGATCTCTCCATAATGGCGATCTAAAGACACTCCAATGGCTCTGATACCATGTAAGAATTGGCTATGAAGGTAGCCACCCAAGATCTAGAGGCCTAATAGAAAGCACAAAAGAGAGAGAAAATAATATGACAAGAATAAACTGTATTCAATGTCAATAATATGATATGCAATACAATACTCAATACAATGCATAGGAGACCCCTTGGATATATAGCCAAGGTGAGAACATAGGAGGGCATAAGATTATGACAAGTGTCATAATCTTATGACATGTGACAACAATGAAGAGTTATCACTCCATCTAAAGTGGAAAAAGATAATGTGATAATCTCCACAAAAGGTGGATCTCCCACAAAAGGTGGAAAGATAATCACATGATGTGTCCACAAAAGGTGGAAGTGATGAGGTATGAGATGTCAAGTCCACAAAAGGTGGAAAATCTCCAACAACCTCCTATGTGGTCCCTAAGTAAACTTAAATAAGGTGTAATTATGACCTAGGACAAGGTACAAGACATTTAATTACACCAACACTATTCGATCTTGCATTTTAAGTTGTGAATCATTAATTGGTAGCTTAATGCATTCAATATGATATAAAAATTCCACAAGAATATTGCAATCGTCTATAATGGTTTAATCTTTGACATAGATTTTGTTGTTTATTTGAGAGTTTTATCAAGATGTTTTGATGGAAGAAATCTTTGCATGCCCGATTTGATTTTGATTCACAGTTTTATTTTTCTATATAATATCGGCCTTTGTTGTCTTAATTGAATGTTGTCTTATTTTGCATTCATGTCTTTTGGAGTAGCCGTAGCTATAATATATGATAAAATCAAATTATAAACATGCTCTGATGAAAATTAATACCCTATTCCAAAGCTCTCATTTCAATAGAGATTGAGAGGATACTCACGGAAGTCGGGGAATTAGCATTACACATGCCAATGTATTTTCTTGAAAGTTTTTAAAGTCTTTTCCACAAATCAATTTTGATCATTCTTGCAGGGACGTGTATCTTCCAATGATGGTGTTCCCTTAGACCAAATTTTGTGAAACATTCTATCAAACAACTCGTTGCTTTGTCTTATGCTTTCACGTTTTGAATACTTTCTACAATGCTTTTGACATATATCCATACCTTGTTCTAAGGTGGCGCAAGCAAAGAAGGATGCTGGTAAAGGCATAGAAGGCAGCCTAACAACAAATTCCATTTTCAACGTACCCTACAATCACGACTTTCCTGACTTTCCTAACTTTTCAAATGTATCATACAATCACAACATCCCTTCAGTCACAACATCCATTTTGAATGTCTCCTACAATCACAACTTCTTTAAGTTTTATTTATTTTCTAAGATTAGTTGAAATTAATTTAAGATTAGATTAATTTTTAGTTTCAATTATTTTAGATTAAATTAAATTTAGTTTCAATTGATTTCAAATTAGATTAATTTTAATTTCAATTAAATTAGATTAGATTAATTTAGTTTAGATTTAATCCAATTTAGATTTAATTTAGTTTAGAATATAACTTAGTTTAGTTTAAGTTTATTTTAATTTAGATCTAATTTAGAATTTAGATTTAATTTAATTTAGATTTAGCTTTAGATTTAGTATTTTAGATTTTTCTAATTTAGTTAAGATTTGGATTTCTTAATCTAATTTAGATTTTAGAAGTTAGATTTTTCTAAATTAGTTAAGATTTGGATTTTTTTATTTAGTTTAGATTTAGATTTTCTAACTTAGTTTAGATTTAGATTTTTAGATTAGATTAATTTTACTATTTTTTATTAAGCTAGATTAAATGTTATTTTTCTTTTTAGTTTAGTTTTAATCTTTTGGCTAATCTTTTGTTAATTTGGATCTTTGCAGGTTCCCATGTCAAAGACTCAAAAAAATAAAATAAAACATAAACTCTCGTTTGTTGAAGAACGGTGACTAAAACTACTAATTAGTGTGTTGTAGGTTCGATTGTAGAGAATCTAATCTTGAAACATTGTGTCTTCTTTTTATAGATTAGATCACATTTTGATTCATTGGTCTAAAAATGGACTCAAGTGTTTGTCTCATCATAAGCAAGGGTTAAAATTAACAAGTGTTTGCCATGTCTTGTGGTTTGTATTTTTGTCATTGAAAGTGTACGCTCTTCTCTCATGCCACTCGGCGATCTTGAGAATCAAAAGCATTCTTTTGATATTTTGTATAACCACCCACACATTTGGATTTGGAATTAAAATGAACCCCATATGAGTGTGAGGCAAAGGAATTGTGTATGCTCTCTACTTGCACTTCGTGCGATCTGGGAGATCAAAAACAACGCACTTCCTTGCTTTTGTATACCTTTAGAGGGCCTACCACCCCGCTTCAAAATATGGGAAAGACCCAAGCGGTAACAAGCTAGAAACAACCTCTTTCAAACTGCTATATAAAAAATATGTTTGTGATGAAAGTCATAAGCAACAAGTATCGATGTGTCATACCGACAAGTTCCACCCCTAGTGTCTGTGTGATACATCAAAATCATTTCTTAGAAAGAGACTGGGAGGCCTCTTGATTGAAATAATCTTGAGCTAATATTGTTGCAAGTATGGCCACCTTGAATGAAAGCCCTTACTAAGAACCAATTGTTTTAGTGGCCAAAATGCCTTTCACTTGCTAGTGCAGAAATGGTCATTCTGAAGTCACCCCACATTTTCACTATTCAAGTGTAGAGACAAAAATTCCTCTTTGGGGAATGAGACTTGGTGTGCCCGAGAAGTGTGTCGTGTAAGGGGGATCCAATGCCACCAAGTCTCTAATTGTTCGCTTTCTTTTAAGTGGCTAGAGAAATCCAAGTGGGGATCTAGCAAGTTGTATCTCTTGAGAAGCCTAGGTTGTGCAAAGTGTTTTCAAAGTGTTTGTCATTTCACATCAAGATCAAACTCAAAAACATTATGTCTGCTTGTGTCTTGCATGTGTGTTCAAAACAAATATCAACCAACATCACACCTAGGAATCTGTAACATTTCAAACTTGCAAACCCAAAAATTCAAACATCTAAAACATCTAAAATGAACTTATCATTTAACTCTCTTTGGGGCACCATCCTTCAAGTTGTAATCTTTCAATCCTTGCATTTGGCCTAGTTCTTGCATATCCTTTGCCCTTGCATATCTATCATTGGTAAAATAAACCTTTAGCATCACACTTAGGTTACTCTTCCTAGGTCTTGAAATCAAACCTTTGGCTACTAGTCACCTAAATCACTTGAGGTTCATCATCCTTGAGTTAGGGGACACATCACCTCTCCTCACACTCTCACTTTTACTGAGAACAATGATTCATCCATCTGACAATCGCATAACTTAGCTTTACACATTGAATTCCTTGTCCATAATGTCAAGATCAAGTGAGTTCTAATAGACGGAGGAGCAGGTCTTAATATTTGTACTTAAAAATTGATCATGAAATTAGGGTTCTCTGAAAATGCAGTTGATCCAAAGAAAAATATTACCATAAAGGCATATGATGAAGAGGAAAATTTGTCTAAAGGATCACTTACTCTACTAATCAGGGTTGGGCCTATGGTAAAGGATGTGGTTTACTAAGTTCTTAATCTCCCTCTGAACTATAACATCCTCCTTGGAAGACCTTGGATTCATGTAATGCAAGCGGTAACTTCTACATACCATCAATGCATTAAATTCCCACACAATGGTGTCGAAATTACAATACAAGGGGATCCTAACCTATTCATATATTTCCATAATCTAAGTCCTAAAACTGAAGTCACAATCCCAAGCAACTATGAGGCACTTCCTTCTCAATCATATATTTATCCTTAGTCCTTAAAAGCTTCCACCTCAAAATCCAATGAAGTTGAGATCAAAATACAAGTAAAAGAACGAGTAGGAGAATATACCTGTTACTAATTTTTGCTTCCCACTTAAATTAGTGAATTTTTAATGGGCAATTATTTGGTGGGGTATAAAATTTTGATGCATAGACCATCCAATGAACATCTACTTTCTGAATGAAGGGTTTTAAAGAATTGACTTATCAAAATTATGCAACAGTTTGTGTGAAACTGTTGAAAAACCTAGACAAATCAACAAAATGGACTACATTAAGGAAACAGACATTCACATGATGTTTTTGTGAAGCTAAACTATTTTCTGTAGTGTATGTTACTACTATTTATCATAAAAGAATTGCAGTTTTGGAGCAAGGTATGTGAAAATTGTCATTCATCTTGATTACAAAAGAACATATGCTTAAAACAGTTTTATTTAGTTATTCCATATTATGTAATTGAAACAAGTTTAGATGAAGAAATCAAGTCATTACATGCTATGAAATAGTTGATTTATTAAAAGCAATGTTTTTGTAATCCCACACAAGTTGTGGGAGTGACTAGGTTGATTTAATTCAACAATGAATTTAAACCATACATCTAAGGATCAATTAAAGGAAAAAACACATAAGAGGAGGTCATGTCTGTCATTGCCTTAAGGGCTAATGTAGAGTTGATCCTTCAATCTTGAGCTTAATCTTTTGTATCTCCAGCTCCTCTTGTTCCTGATTTTCAGGTACAACTGCAGATGATTGAGAGATTTTGTTAGAGCTCAGGGCATGAAATCCAATTACATGTTTCATCAACAAACATATAATTTGCAGCCATTATTAGAATAAATGAACTCAGTCATTGGGTAAAAGCACAAATCTGTGTCACACTTTTAGCCAACTTATCAACATAATTGAATTTAAGTATTTATAACTAAAAATCAATTTTGGTCAAACATATGGTCTACTAAGATTCATTCTAGCTTAGATACTTCCACAACTTTTTCAACTAAAATTATTGGCTAAAAATATATGGAGCACCACTTTGAGTCTAATTTACCAAAAAAAAAAAAATTTGAAAAGATTGAAGTTTCAATAACTCCTGGTAATGTAAATAACATTTTTTTAAAAATATAAAAATACCCTTTTGTAGATCCATAAGTGTAGTTTTCAAAAATATATTTATTTTAATAGTTTAATTATTATTTTTATTTTATTTTTTATTTTGACTAAAACTAGGTTATCAACACAAAATATTAGATTGATTACTATGCCAAGGAAAAATACTAATACTTATTAAAAAATATAAAAAAAATATGATGCACTAGATAAAAGAATCTATTTCAAGATGGTATATTTTTTTTCCATTTTAGATAAATATTTAATATGAAAGTTGGCGTTCGATGAAAACATCAATTTTTGATTCATGCACATTTTAATATTTATTTAAAAATATATATTTATCAAAATTGAAAAAAAGTTTGGCGTTGCATGCAACTTCATTTTTCAACATTTTATCAGCAACTAAATTATAGTGTTAATTTATTAAAAACTAGTTTAAAATATTTGTTTATTTTTTATTTTTTAAATACAAACATAAAATATACTAAAAATACATATTTTAATAGTTTACATCATTTCAAAATTCAAAACATATATGCCACTTTTTAGTGATTCAAGTTTAAAAGTTGGACTTGTGTTGGTCGTTTCCTTTATAAAGTGTGACACAACTTTCTGCTTTTACCCCATTATTGGAGATATAAATGCAAAAGTGTCAAATCAAATCATTAGAGAATTATCAAATTCACTGTTTTTATCTAACTTGTTTGTTTCATTTGCAGATATAGGAAAAGTAATGTTGTTGTTTTGATTTATCAAATTATGACATGTGGGGTAAAATGTGGCTCCCACAAGGGTTGAGCCCAACATGTTGAGTTTATCAAATAATGATCTCAATTGAGCTTAGTTAAGAGGGAAATGCAATGTTAAAAGTCACCATATCAACATGGTCATGGAATGATAGTGAATAGACATACATATTAAGTTCACAAAGTATTTCTTCAAGGAGAAGCTACAAAAGAAATGAAGTACAACAATGATTCATTCATGTAAAAGTCATTTTATCTGTTTCACAAGTGTTTTGTAAGTATTCAAAGAGAATAGTGATCATAATGGTCATTAAACAGTCACATGTAGGCATAAAACTCAAAATTCAAAGATATGCTATAGGATTGTCATGATGGCAATGATATTACTATCAATGCAAGATACAAGAGTGATATTTGGCAGTTCTTATAGTTGATTAAGAAGAGATACATACGAGATTATGAATAAACAGTCATGACTCTTGAACAATGCCTCTGAAGTAGTGGGACAACAAGCAAAATATTTAGAGCCTTTGTAACATGAATTTAAATGCACAGTGATGGAGAACAACTACATGTTTAACCTTAATACAGTAGGTCATTTTTTCAAGATATTATATATACAAAGAGAACAAAATTCAGATTTTCTTCATTAAAAGGAAACTTCATTACACTAGTTTTGTTCCTGTAAGTAATATGGCAGTGTTAAAAGTAAAAGTTTTAGAAGTTTTTCTGAATACAAAGAGCAAGACAAGTTATAGTGATATGCATGAAGGGAAAATGAAGCCATTTTTATCCTTCAAGAACAAATGAGCAGATGCTATAATGGTAGCCAAACACAATGATTAAACAATGAAAGGAAACAGTGTCATTCAATGCTAAAGAAGATTATGCAAAGTTAGTGGTGCAAATGCAAGGTACTTTTTATTCACAAAATGCTATTCTTGCTTCATGGAATAGTAGATGTTTAAAAAATATTTATATTGACAGAGCAATCCCAAGAAGATGAAAAACCTAGAATAGAAGGAGCTTAGCCTATAGAAAGTCTAGAATCTAGTATGCCCTGATGAGGCCGCGGCCATAGATGCATTTCAAGTTCTAAAAAACTTACAGAGGCCAAAAAATCTCAAGAAAAGAGTAAATTTAGAGTAGGAATCTTTGTGGAGGTTGACCCAGGTGAAGAGTTTCTTCATTCTCAGGAAACGAGCTATAATAGAGAGACTTCAAAGGTCAAAATCAAATGGAGTGAGAAATAATTTAAAGAAGAAAAGCAAACTGGGTTAAGCCTGCAACCTACATAAAGGATCCAAATGTCTTAGCACAGATGGAGGGCGCAACCATGGGAGCAAACAATATATGTGAAACTCAGAAATACATAGACTATGGCCTGGGGTTTTGTTTAAATTTTTAGATTTATACAAGAATGACAAGCTATCTTTAAAAAAAGTATGTATTTATAGCTGGAAATGCACAAAATAGAAAATATATTCACCTTTCTACGAATTGAGCTCAATTTCAAGCCTCTTTTCTTTTCAAAAAATGAAGTAAAATGGCTAAATATACTCATAAAGTTTACCTCAAGCTTTTTGGTGATGTTATCTATCTAAAAAGGCCACTGTGAGTTTGAATCCTCCATGTATCAACCTCAAGAAGCTCTACCCAAACAAACCCTAGCCATTGGTTGAAGACTCCAAAAGGCTCGAATGTAAATGAATGAGTTTTCCTTTCTTTGGGCTCATTTTTGTTTTAGGTTTTTTACCCTAAGTTGAGTCGACTTAGCTAAGGAATCTTTTTTCCTTTCTTTTTCATCTTTGGTGAATGAACTAATACCTACGTAGGTATTAGGTATTCCATTTTGTTTGATGGCATCCAATTTCTAAATGTAAAATGCTATTAAAGTGATATCTCCAAATCACTTCAATAATATTTAAGATGCTTCAAACAAAAATAATAATAGCATTGATATGTCAAATATTGCTTTATTTATGCATTTAATTTAAAATTGTAAAAATTTGTTAAAGTGATATAGTTATAAATCACTTTAATAAATATTATTTATTGATGTGAGATAAAGAACATGTGTTGATAAGACCTAGTCAAAAAGGGAATAAGTTGAGCTTTAAATACCTTTACATGAGACAAGGAGATGATTGAAGAAATTGGAAAACATATGGAGCAAAAATAGGAGTTTTGGCTACTTGATTGATAGTTCATCTTCAATTAAGAGTCCAAATAGGTGGAGTATCAGACAAAGAGAATTTTGAGGCACTTAACTCATTGTTTCTTGTAGTTACAACCCTATTTTTGAGGGATTTCCAGTTATGCACGACCCTTTGGGTTGTTTTTAGATTCAAAACTCCTTATGCATATTTTGAGGAGTTTCTTTCAGTCGGATGCCTAGTTTGAGGGAGAGGTTGGAGTTTGACAACACATCAAACAATTGAAGCCAAAATTCAAAATTGGAATTCTTAGAGCCCTTTGTATAAGTCTTCTTCTTCTCTCATTCTTTCACTAGTTCTGAGTTGGGTAACTGCTGGAGCAGTATATTCACTCTTTGTAACTCATTTGTTATGAGACATAGAGTTATTTTTTATTAATTATTTTGTCTTGAGATGCAAAAAGCCCCTGTTATTCAATAAAAGAAGCTTGTTTCCTCCTTAAATTTTCTTTGGTTCAAGTGTTGATTGTGAATATCATAATATTGTGTTTTCCTTTATTTTTATCAACTTCCTTCAATATTGAATGCAAATAATATGTTATAGTGCAGGTCTATGAATGTGTTTACCATTCTATTGCATCAAAATTGTGAAAACATCATTGTTTTCCTTTTAAGAACAACAAAAAAGCACAAAACCTTTCATTAGAATTATTTTTGCAAACGGGTGTAGCTAAGTTGTGAGATGATACAGTTTCATCAGTTGAGTAGGGTTGTGAGTTTCAATTGCATTTTCAAGTTTTTCCATTGGTGTATCACCTATTAGAGATAGGTTTTAAAATTATAAGCATATCCTTCTTACTATTTTCCCTGCCATTTTAAAATATTTTCAAGTTATCTAAAAGGGAGCCAACCCATAACCTAGAGGTCTACTTTCGCAATAGGATACCCATAGCCTGAAAGTATTCCCATGTTGCACAGGATTGTTAAGTTTTCAACTTGGCATCGGGTGCAAATCCCTATGACAACAATACCTTGAACCGTGCTCTTTGCATTGGAAAGCTACCTTTATCTCCTCACACCTATGGCAAACCATAGATGACTAAGACCACATCAGATGAAGATACTACAATGACTTATAAATCAACTTCTTTTAAAAAATGGTGAGCCCTTTATAATGCAACAAAAGAAATTGATCTCTTAAAATGGTTGTACAAAGATGAGAATGCAGAAAAAGAGCAAACAAAAAAAACTAAAGATAAAGTTACTTGTTAAACAGTATGACAAAGGATTTGATCTTATGAAACAAATGGGATATGATGGTAAAATTCCTCTGGGCTTACACAAACAAGGTATCTTGGAACCAATACAACCTCCTTGTACCTAAAAATTCCCTGGTTTAGGATATGACGCGTAGAAAGATAAGACCTACTGCATGTACTTCAAGTAAGGAAGTAGAGTCCTCTAATGCTACATAGACAAAAGAGGAAAGTGCCATCGATGAATTAATTCAAATTTATGACTACGATAGTGTCCCTACCCTTGAACCTGATCATAACATTTGTACCCTTGAATCAATTCAAAATATTGACTCAAATAGTGACCCTTTACCCCTAGTTCATCTTGAAATCATTGATTGGGATCCGAAGGGACCACCACAACTAGATGTATTTCAAAATGATGAGGCAATCATAAACTTCTTGGGAGCACAAGAAGACACACCTCTTGGGGATCATAAAGTAGGTTTCGCCATAGAACTCAATAGTGTGGCTTAATTTGGGGAAGGTGCCAAGCCTTTCAGTTGCAAAATTATTGAAAATATAAATAGATCTTCTAGCGAAAACCACTCTGCAACACTATTAGACCTAGAAAAAGTAAAAATAAAGGACAAATCCAAGGGTGAAAACCTCTATGAGGCACCTAAGGATGGAAGGCTTGACACACTTCCCTTAGCAATATATCAGGAAAAAACATCTATGTTGGTGGAGAAGACAATACCAACAAATTTGGGTATAGAAGAAAAACTAAGGATAATTCATCTAGCAGAATCATTAACACCTGAAGAGAGAATATAGAGCACATATAGTTTTATAGGGAAAGACAAGTCAACTTTGCATGGTCCTATGCAAACATACCATGACTTGATCCAATTTTAGTAATGCATCAATTGTCTTTGCCACTATGGGAAAAACCTGTTAAGGAAAAGCTGAGAAAAATGCACCTACATGTCACTCTATTGGTAAAAGATGAATTACAAAAGGTGGTAGATGTGGGATTTATAAGACCTGTTGACTATGTTGATTGGATTTCAAATTTAGTACTAATTTCAAAACCTAATGGGGGAATCCAAGTTTGCATAGATTTTAGAGATTTAAACAAAGCTTGTCTTAAGGATGACTTCCCAATTCCAAACATTGACATGCTAGCAGATTTAACAATGGGGAGTGAAATGTTATCCCTCATGGATGGTTTCTCAGGATACAATCAGATTAAAATTTCTCTTGAAGATCAAATTAAGACAACATTCCCTTGTCCTTGGGGAACCTTTTGTTGGAATGTCATGCCCTTCGAGTTGAAGAACATTGGAGCCACATACCAATGTACAATGACCACTATCTTTCATGATATGATGCATACCTATTTGGAAGACTATGTAGATGATTTGTTGGGAAAATCCTACACTAGAGTTGGACATATAGAGATAATGGAAAAAAAATTCACAAGATTAGAACAATACAAGGTCCAATTGAATCCAAAGAAATGTGCCTTTGAGATAGCCTCTGGGAAACTCCTTGGACACATTGTCTCATCTAAAGGAATTGAGGCTAATCCTACAAAAGTAAAGGCTATAACTGAAATGCCTCCACCTAAGAATATCAGTTAGTTGCGATCATTACAAGGGAAACTTCAGTCTATCCATTGTTTTATAGCACAACTCGTAGATAAATGTCAACCATTTTAGCATCTATTACATAAGAATATTCCATTCAGATGGGATGACAAGTGTGAACAAGCTTTTCATAAAATCAAAGAGTATTTGATGCCACCACGAGTATTAGTACCCCTATAGATGACAAGCCTTTACTTCTTTATATATCCACAACTACCACAACATCATGGGCACTTTTGGCACAACATGACTTTAAAGGAAAGGAACGTGTAATCTATTACATCAGTCATACTCTAGTGGGATATGAGCTCAATTATAGTCCTACAAAAGAGCATGCCTTACCATAGTTTTTGCCTCAAAGAAGCTGCGACATTACATGCTTACACACCAAACAAAGCTCATTGCAAAAATTGATCCTCTTAAATACCTCCTAAACAAAGTAGCACTCACAGGACAATTGGTTAAATGGGTTATGATTCTTAGCGAGTTTGATATTGAGTATGTGGAAAGAAAAGCAATGAAAGGACAAGCTATAGAAGATCAACTCGCTGATGCTCCTATGACAGATAATCATCCTCTTATTACAGAGTTTCCTGATGAATCAATCTTCAACATGGAATCTACACATTTTTGGACTTTATATTTTGACGGATCCTTCACACAAGGTGGTTTTGGTGTTGGAATTCTCTTTGTCACACCACAAGGGGATTGTATACCTAAAGCTTATAAGATACGATTTCCATGTACCAACAATATTATAGAATATGAGGCATTACTTGTTGGGCTCTATATAGCTATGCAATGGAAAATCCTAGAGTTGCATGTTCTTGGTGACTCTCAGCTAGTGATCAGACAAGTTAATGATGACTATAAAAAAAAAGATGAAAAATTGATGCATTACAAAAAAATGGTGGATGATTTCAAGGCCTATTTCATATCAATTTCTTTTGATCAGATCCCCCGAGATAGCAACAGAGCTACTGATGAAATGACAACAATTGGTTCACTTGTGGAAATGCCAAGCAATGTTGCCTACTATGAGTTCTTGGTAGAGCCTCTTTTGGAACATGCTTACAATGTATCGCAATTTGAAATGATTTATCTTATTGTGGGTCCTAATTCGCAATGGTATGGGGATATTTACACCTATCTCCATGATAACATCTTGCCATCACACCTATCTAATAAATCGCCTAAAACCTTTATCCATCAAGCCTCCCATTATGTAATCCTAGTCGATACCCTTTATCGTCGAGGTCTCAATGGTACTTTACTTAGATGTCTTGAGAATGATGAGGTTAAAATTTCTTTACGAGAAATACATGAAGATATATGTGGGGCACATTCTAGCGGTCCTACCTTAGCCAAGAAACTCTTACGTATGGGTTATTATTGGCCTACAATGGAAAAGGATGCTTATCAATTTGTTAAAAAATGTAAGCAGTGTCAAAAGCATGCAAACTTGATACATGCTCCAACACAAGAATTGTAGTCTCTTGCTACACCATGGCCCTTTATCAGTGGGCACTCGATCTCATGGGCAAGATCCATTCACCTTCATCCAATGGTCATAAGTTCATTCTCGTTGCAACAGACTATTTCACGAAATAGATTGAAGTTGTTCCCTTCACTCATATCACTAGAAAACAAATAGCAACTTTCATACTGAACTATATCATCTACCATTATGGTGTTCCTTTATCCATTATCACAGATAACAGTCGTTTGTTCAAAAATAAAGATGCTTGTGAACTCTATGAGAAATTTCAAATACAACATCATTTTTCTACACCTTACTACCCTTAAGGTAATGACTAGCCTAAGGCCTCTAACAAAACCATTCTCAAAATTCTTAAAAAGACTATCAATGAAGCTAGTCGAGATTGGTATGTTCAACTGAATCTTGCCTTGTGGGCTTATCGTACAAGTGCCCGCACTCCCACAGGCGCTACCCCCTATGCCCTTGTCTATGGATTTGAATCCATCTTGCCCATAGAGGTAGAGTTTCCCTCTTTGTGCATCTCCTTGTGCAATCAAATCAGTGATGAAGAATATTGGTTTTCCCATTTGCAAGAATTGGAACTGTTGGATGAATGAAGACAAACTACTTTCAATCATCTTATAGCATACCAGCAACGGATGTGTCGAAGTTATAACCAAAAATTGAAACCACATACATCCAAGATTGGGGATCTTGTCCTTCGTGAAAATCCTCACAATCAACAAGACAGAGAAAAGAAGGGTAAATTTGAGCCTAACTAGTTGGGGCCATACGTTATCACCATTGTGTATGGATTAGGGGCATACCAATTATCTACTACAGAAGGTGAATTGCTTAGTGATCCCATCAATAGTATGTACATCCATGGTTTTATACTTGAGTACTTCAGAGGGTACACTCTTTTAAAGTCCTAAAAAATACAAAAAAATGGAAAAAAGTCCTAAAAGATACAAAAAAATGAAAAAAAGTCCTAAAAAATACAAAAAATGGAAAAAGTCCTAAAAAAATACAAAAAAATTGAAAAAAAGTACTAAAAAATACAAAAAAAGGAAAAAAGTAAGAAAAATCAATTCGTTCAATGGTGAAAACCAAGAAATCGACACCATGTGTAGAGGCTTTGCTCCTCTTTCCTTTGGAGCTCCACTTTATCTTTTTGTGCCATTTCCATTCACCCTCCACTTCATAATAGCCTTTTCACACTCACCATAGCTTGTGAATTGTTTGACATTACCCTTGCTTGCTCACTTTGCCATGCGTACTGAGTTGGTCCTATTCCTCATTAGGGAATTTCATCAACCTTAGCTATGGGTTGGGATACTTAGCATCTCATGATCAAAGAAACTATCCTCTCTGTTTGTCTGCTCACTTGCAATTCATCTCATTCCATCGTAAAACTCTAAAAAATCCAAAAAAATCAAATATCCCAAAAATTTGAAAAAATCAAATATCCCAAAAATTCGATTTTGTTTCCAAAAATACAAAAAATCAAATAATTCAAAAAAAAACAAATAACCTCAAAAAATTCAAAAAATAGTGATACTTTCAGATCACCACACAACTTTGAACTTCAACAAAATCAAAACATGCCACGATTGACAATCAAATAACATACCCATCAATTCCCCTTTCAAATCCAACCAAATGAATAAACTATGACAAGAATTAGTTCCACATTGAAACATGATGCCTGTTTGTTTGTCGATCTTTGATTATTTTATGATTTTAATCTTTGGTAGCATGTCTTTTGGCTTTTTGAGGATGTCTTGGACTAGAAAGGCGAGGATGGGGCATGTTCACTTGTTTGTTGTCTATGGATTGTTTCTTATTCATAGGATGACTCATCTTAAGACATGGTTATCTAAAACCATATAGGACCTATGAGTCTAATGTGGATGAGAGCATTCCTTGTCTGATAGTGTCTTCCATGCAATAAGTATTCAAGTCATCTAAGGTCCTTATACCTAGATGCTTATACTTCACTACTAAATAAAAATGAAAACTGTGAACCCCAATCCTAGACCTGCAAAAATATAGCAAACAAACACAATATTAGATCCATATGCAAGTTAGAACTAAGATTCCCCATGCAATTCATCTATAATATTGCTCAAAATAGGAAAGAAATGAAGAACAAAACAAGGAAAGCTATTAAATCCTATTTAAGCATGCAAACTCTCAATCCCATGGTGGAATTGGTTCCAATTTGACAAGGAAATTGGCCCTTTCCCAAATCCTTTGCAAGCTTGATGAATATTGATCCACTTGATGGTGATGAACAATGTGCTTCCTTGGTGAAATCTACAATAACCTAGCTATGATGATGGAAATATGCTATGGAAATGGACGAACTTGCTCTAAATATGAAGATAGTAATTTTGCTCGAAGTTGTGGATCCAAAATGAGAAGAAGAGCCTTCTATAAATAGAAGAACAAGATGGAAGAAAGAGCAAAATAGAGGAATGTGGGATCATTCAACATTCAATGCCCAAATGCCACTTGCCAAGATGTGAATGGATGAAGGATGAGCACATTTGATGAATGTGCACAATAAATGATATTAGGTGGAATTTCAAATTTGTGAAATGACATGTTGGAGGGAGAAAGAAATGACTTAAATGCCACTTAGCTCAATGCACAAGGATGTGTAAGAGGAAATGAATGCATTGTTGGAAGGACAAATCCATTTGGAAGGATTTTCAAACTTGGAGGAATATTCCCTTTTGATGCCATGTTGAAAGTAATTAGGGGAATTCATAAATCAAAATAAATGATTTATTGAGCAAGTTGCAAAATCTAGAGGATTTAGGTGATTAAGACTTAAATTAATCAAGATTTGCTTAATTTAAAAGGAGATTAGTTGATTTG
Source organism: Sequoia sempervirens (assembly GCA_007258455.2). Classification (NCBI taxonomy): domain Eukaryota; kingdom Viridiplantae; phylum Streptophyta; class Pinopsida; order Cupressales; family Cupressaceae; genus Sequoia; species Sequoia sempervirens. The sequence continues at coordinate 95,790,362 of VDFB02000003.1, forward strand.
ACCATTTTGACTTAGATTTGAGGATTAATTTAAATCAAAATGAGAGGAAGATGACTTAGACTTAATTAAATAAAGATTTTGATTTATTTAATTAAAGAGGGATGATGTTAGGTTAAATTAAATAAGGTTTAATTTATTTAACTTAATAGAAATGACTTTAGAGATTTAATTAAAAAAATGAATTATTTAATTAAATAGAGATTAGAGGATTAATTAAATAAGATTGATTTATTTAATTATCAGGAGATGACAACTTAATTAGATAAATTTGATTTATTTAATCAATGGACGAAAGGTGATGAATTTAATCAAATACAAACTATTTGATTAAATGATTAGTAGAGGGGATGATTCAAGACGAAGCGGTGTTAGTAATGAGGATCAAGTGTGATTGGTACATTTTTCGTGTCTACATTTTGCCCCTCTTTGAAGCAAAGTACTTGTTGCATTGGTTCAAAGAATAAATTGTCTCGATCAAAATTTTTTATTTTTTTTTTAATTTTCAAAATTGCCCCACTGCTGCCCCAGCTAGAAGAAACATGTTGATATACTGCCCCCTCAAGAGATTGGACGAAAATTTCTATTTTTGTGTGATCTTACGAAAAAAGAGAAGGTGCCCGATGGGTCCAGAAAGGCTCTGAGATGCCAAAAACATGCAAAAACAAGAAAAAAAAATGCAAAACTACCTTCGATTGAGTGAACATAGGCTCGGGGGTCCAAAACCCTAGCTAGACAGCTAAACAAGGTAAAAAAACCCTAACTTTTTAGGCTTAAATAGGCCTCGAGGGGCCACTTCTAATTCATTTGCATACATAGCCTTTAGAGATTTCTACTATTTGAGTTCTGAGGATTGATCAAGATGGCGCAACGCATGCTTCCCCACCACATTTTTTAGCATGTGCGAGTGTACTAGAGGCTTACCGGCATAGGACCAGTGGTATGTCATCTTGGCCCAATTTTGTTTTTCAATTTTTGAGCACATTTATTAGGGTCTAAGAGTCAACAAAGTCAAGCGGTGCTATATAGCACCATTGAAAAGCTTAAATCGGTGTCACACGAACCTAATCTATGTCGCAAATGCACATAGCACCACGACGACAAAATTTAAAAATTAGGGTTTTCATGCAAACTGTGCCGCATGTGCACATAGTGTCGCGACAGTCCTTTTTGGATTTTAGGGTTAGGGGTCAAACTAGGCCGCTTTCAAACTGTGCCGTGACGACGAAAGTTTGGAACTTTTAGACTCTTAGTAGTGCGATATAGTGCCGCTAACCCCCCCTTCAAATTGCGATGCAAATGTAAATAGCGATGCATATGCTGATTTGGTTGCGCGAACTTCAAACAGGATCACGATTTTTTACGAAACTTGACACAATGACTTTGTTGATGTAGGAAGACATGGAGTTGGTCCACTCACAGGAGCATAGATCATCCATCTTGGCCCAATTGACTCAAGATCCTCCTTTGGATGAGGTACTCTAAGAGCACTTAGGAGCGATCGATTTATGGTACATCGCTTATGTGCCTCCCATTTGAACACACTTAGGGATGATGACAACACTAGCAGAGTGTTGGCATAGCGAGACATCCTCATTCCACCTCCCCACAGGCGAGGCAACAGTGACTTTGGAGGATGTGTGGCGCATTCTACATTTGTCGATCCATGGAAAGAGTGATCTATGATGTGGAGGCCAACAGGGACACCTGTTACGATATCATGGGCATGGACAAGATTATCTTTTCAGAGGGATAGATTGAGCTCAAGCGGTACAGGCATGTGGTACCACCTTTCAGATTGATAGTAGTTGCAATCATCTCAGGAATCATGGCACCCGATCGACGCGGGCGATACTTCATCCCAAGATGGGGACTTGCTTGGGAGTGGATGCTCCGATAGAGAGAGTGCTTTTCCTAGGGGCCAATTATGTTGGCTTCCCTCTACCATGACTTCCACGAGTTTGCATATTGCGACAGTAGGTTGATTGGCTCAAGAGTCACCCTACTACATATTTGGGCCTGGGAGCACATTGCAATGCTTTGCCCTATGAGAGTCATACTTGTCGACATGGAGCCAGATGACCCAGTCATTTGGAGATATAGGGGTGGACTATCTTTTTCACACACAATCCTAGCAGGAAGTATTCGGTATTGGCAGTGGGTCATCGACGAGATGACAGTTTTCACTCGGAGGCCCTATCTTGGGATGCCAACTTGGTATGATGATGTACAACAACTATTTTTTTTGCTAGGCAGGATCGACTAATGCAGGGTAGGGAGCATACCATGATCGAGAGGTATTTGCCTAATAGAGTGGCCCGACAATTCGAAGACACCCAGGACTGACCTGATGGCTAGTACGTGGCCATCTTCACACGTACTACGAGGGAGCCGACATGGGGTCAGACGATCCCTACATAAGATGTACAAAATTTTATGCAGCTAGTGGCCAGACCATGGCCTTATGATCAGGGACAGGTAGTCCCGAGGACCACATAGGTGTATAGAGATTGGTTTCATCCTCCAATTCGATTGATAGTGTCAGGTGCATTGATTCTAAGGAGGAGACCGAGAGGCTGAGGTGCAGGGCGCGAGCAGAGCTGAGTAGGCAGAGGAGATGGGGACCACCTCCACACCAGCTGCACTAGTACCATGATTAGAGGGGGACTGGAGAACAGAGGCATTAGGATCAACCCAGGCAGGACCAAGATAGGCATAGGACACCACCTAGAGATGGTCATCAGGACCAGCCACCCATCCAACTGCCACTGCAACTAGATATGAGGGATGGGCAGATATTACAGTTGTAGGCACAAGTTGCTACCCTAACAACTGAGCGAGATTAGGCCTATGCAAAGCGAGACTAGGCCATCTAGTAGAGACAGGTTGCATAGGAGATGGGCCACCGACAACAGCTAGAGACCATGGCTGCATCCTCTTCCCAATGCACAGTGTCTTTGCAAGCATATAAGGAGGCAGTTTGAGAGGCTAATTATTACAGAGTTCATTATCATCAAGCCATGCCCCGAGCATCTTGGGTCTTGGATTTTTCACAACATATAGGGTATAGGCCTCCAGGGGAGCATGGGGAGAGGCAGGCCAGTGAGGGCGAGGGTATCCATCAGGGTTAGTTTGTTTACTTATTGGAGACATTATTCTTTTTGAGATCCATAGGCTCATTTTTGATAGCCCTGTGGGTGATTATATTATATTTTGAGTGATACACACTTGATCCCGATCTTGTATCATGATAGTGTATTTTATTTTGATGATATATATGAGATGATATGAGATGATTCACTCAATATGATGATATGTTCTATTCTATTTTATGCATGATGCGATGTTCTTAATTTCTATATATGATGGTTTATATATGATTCAATGATTCTATCATATGTGATGTATGATGTGATTCTATGTTATGCGATGATCCTATATGATGTTATGACATGATGCAATGATTTATGGATGCATTTCTTTTTCAATATCTTTCCTTATGTATTTTTAATGATGATGTATGCAAATGTTTTAGACTAACAGATCTATATTATGCACCTAATGGATGATGATGATAAAATGTATGAGATACAATCTTTTTATTTTTCATTATCTTTCTCATGTATGATGTGGTGATCTATTTATGATATGATGATGATGCATAATGATATGATGATTATGCATAAAGATATGGTGTACATGGTATAAATGGATGATATATATATATATATATATATGATGTTATATGATTATGTAATGATGTAAATGAGTTATAATATGATGTATATGTGATGATGCAATGGATGTTTTGATGATGTATGTGATATGAGTTAATAATGCTTATGTGATGGTTCCCTTTATGCTTATGCAATGAACGCAAATGTCTGATTTATGAGATGCTTAGAATAACCAATCTATATTATGCGATGATGAAATGCAATGCATGCTAGATGATCAATGTTTCCTATATGTCATGATATGATATGCATTATGCTAATGGTTTATGGATGTAGGATGGATGCAATGGCGATGATTCATGATTAGTTGTCATGGTACCATGTTAGCACAAAAAGAAGATAGGAGAAAGAAAGAGACTCCAACAAGTCAAAAGATAATGATGACGATGATGATGAGGATGATTTTCTTACCAAGTAGTTGGGATTTTAAAAGGGCCATTTACCTTATGTTTGATAACACACATAGGCACAATGCATCAAGGTATAAAGAACCAAGATAGCATTGCACCTAGTGTGATGGACTTTGACTCAATAATCAGATAGGAGTACTCCTATTCACACCTGACACACAGAACCTTGTTCAAAATGTAGTTCAGATATTCCAAACATCTCGGAACAAAACATAGAAAAAAAAGCCTTCTTATGTGGTCAACAAGACACCTAAAACATCCTCCCTACACCTAAACAAAACATGTATAACCAAGATTATATTACAAGAATTTCCAACAAACATAATAGATAAAAAAGATAATGATCGTTGCCTCATTTCTTTCTCTCTAAATCCCTTTGTTTAGGACATCATCGATATGTCATCGAAATGAGCGCAATAAGATAAGCTAAAAGACAAAGATAAAGTAAATAAACAAGCTAATGTTCTTCAATACCGCTAGCCAAGACTAAACTACGGTGATGCCTGATGTTGATGTCCATTGTAGGAAGGATGCATCCTAGGACATGACAATATCAGATGATTTTGGGATTGATTGGATGATAGGATATTGACACAAAGAGTTGACCAACTTGTTTACATATTGACCTAGACTTGAGACCTTGAAGCTTGAGCTTTCACTTTTAACTTGCTAGACTTGTTTCCGACTGTTTCACCAAAGGTTGAGGATGATGATTGATTTCATATGAGTGATGTTTATTGCAGGTGAAAATGAAATGAGATGGATAGATTTTTCAAATATTTGGATTTTTTGGAGTTTTGAAATGTTTTTAGGTTGTTTTTGGTATTTTCAAGATGTTTTTCAAATATTTTTATTTTTGATTTTTTAATTTTTTTGGGGTTTTATGAGATTTTGACCAAGAGACTAACCTAAAGACCTATCCTAGGGGCCTCGGGGGCTGATCAATAGATTAGCCTTGCCTACGTTATACACATAGAGACCATGTAGTTCGACTGACACAAACTTGATTATTGACGAGATATAAACAAACAAACTACCAATTTATTATGACAGACTCTTAAAGGACTGACCTAATTGTCTCAGGAGATGATCGAAGATCAACCTTGCCTATGTTCAAAGCTCAGAGACGATGTAGTTCAACAAGATGACTCTATTTTTGACTTACCTTTTGACCTATTTTTGGATTTTGATATGTTTTGGATGTTTTTGGATATTTAAATTTTATAAATGTTTTTGGATTTTTTTAATTTTTCTGATGTTTTTGGATTTTTTGATTTAGGGATCTCAAGAAAATACACGAATCCAATTTGATGAGAACATGCCTCTAGTGTGATGCAATAGACTACTCTGATAAAGGCAGGATAAACTGACCTTGAGAATGGGCCAAGTACTAGGAGGGATCATGAGGTGAACACGGGACCAAGCTATGATGCGGACGCCGACGGATGATGGATGGAGATATGGAATGCGATAGATGGTGGAGGTGTAATGGATGGATGATGGAGAACAAGTGTTGGAGATCTTGGTGGATAGAAAGTGCTTATTTACACAAGGTGCCTATTTGCCAGGTTTTTACAAAGGTACTTTCCAAAGCACCACCGAAGTGGTTTTCACTAGAGGATGATTTTTCTCTTTACTATTTTTAATCCTAGACCTGCACAAACATAGCAAACAAACACAATATTATATCCATATGCAAGTTAGAACTAAGATTCCCCCTGCAATTCATCTACAATGCTCAAAATAGGAAAGAAATGAAGAACAAAACAATAAAAGCTATTAAATCCTATTTAAGCATGCAAATCTCAATCCCATGGGGGAATTGGTGCCAATTGGATGTGGAAATTGGCCATTTCCCAACTCCTTTGCAAGCTTGATGAAGATTGATCCACTTGATGGTGATGAACAATGTGCTTCCTTGGTGAAATATGTAATAACCTAGCTATGATGATGGAAAATTGCTATGGAAATGGATGAACTTGCTCTAAATATGATGATAATAACTTTGCTCTAAGTTGTGGATCCAAAATGAGAAGAAGAGCCTTCTATAAATAGAACAAGATGGAAGAATGAGTAAAATGGACGAATATGGGATCATTCAACGTCCAATGCCCAAATGCCACTTGTCAAGATGTGAATGGATGAAGGATGGGCACATTATGATGAATGTGCACAATAAATTATATTAGGTGGAATTTCAAATTTGTGAAATGACATGTTGGAGGGAGAAAGAAATGACTTAAATGCCTCTTGGTTCAATGCACAAGGACATGTAAGAGGAAATGAATGCCTTGTTGGAAGGACAAATCCATTTGGAGGGATTTTCAAACTTGGAGGAATATTCCCTTTTGATGCCATGTTGAAAGTAATTAGGGAAATTAATAAATCAAAATAAATGATTTATTGAACAAGTTGCAAAATCTAGAGGATTTAGGTGATTAAGACTTAAATTAATCAAGATTTGATTAATTTAAAAAGGAGATTAGTTGATTTGACCATTTTGACTTAGATTTGAGGATTAATTTAAATCAAAATGAGAGGATGATGACTTAGACTTAATTAAATAAATATTTTGATTTATTTAATTAAAGAGGGATGATGTTAGGTTAAATTAAATAAGGTTTAATTTATTTAACTTAATAGAAATGACTTTAGAGATTTAATTAAAAAAATGAATTATTTAATTAAATAGAGATTAGAGGATTAATTAAATAAGATTGATTTATTTAATTAATAGGAGATGACAACTTAATTAGATAAATTTTATTTATTTAATCAATGGACGAAAGGTGATGAATTTAATCAAATACAGACTATCTAATTAAATGATTAGCAGAGGGGATGATTCATGAGAAAGCGGTATTAGTAATGAGGATCAAGTGTGATGGGTACATTTTTTGTGTCTACACAAACAATATTCAGGTCATCTAGACGTTCATGTTATCTAGACACTTATACTAATTTGCGACATAATAAACTCGATGATGATATAAGCACTTAAAAAGCAGAAGTATTCTTATTTCCTTGCATTATCCCTTTCATCAATCATTTCTTTCATTGTCTTTCCCCCTCATTTTCTCTTCATCATTTTGTTCATCTTCCTTGTCACAAAGAAATCAATCAATTGCTTTATCCAACTGAGGTCTATCTCTTAAATCAAATCTCAAATCAATACACTCGCTTCTCAAAATCTCATAACCCCCTAATCAATCAATCAATCAATCAATCATTGTATCAACTTGTCTTGCGCTAGCATCAATCTCAATCACTTTAATCAACTCATCTACCCAGCTATACTGATCATTTCCATTAATTGTTTAGTTACGCCTATTAGTTGTGCATTTTCATCAAAAGTACATCACCATTTAATTACTTGTGCAATATCAATCATCTAATCATTTTCTTGTAATCTATCGAGAGATCAATCTTCTGATAATCTATTCGATCAATCTCTCGGGGGGCATATCATATTCATCATTATCCTTATCAAGATATCTCTGGGGCATGTATCAGTTGATCGATTTTTCTTTGAAACAACGTAATAGGTTGCATTGTCTCAAAGAGGGGAAAAATGTAGACACAATTTTTTTTATTATTAAAATCGTCCTCTTATTCAAAATTTTCCAATTATTAAGTGGATCCAAATATTATATTATTATTATTCTTCATATGTCATAATATCAATTTCCTTCTTTTTACTATAATTTTCATATATTTAATCCATTTAATAATATTATATAACCGTTTTAATATTCTCCATTACATCCTTCTTCTAACCTCTTTCACACTTGCTTTATCACCTATTTATCCTATTTCACTTTTATTCCACTCATCTCATGCATGTGGGATATACTTTTCTGAGTCAATATTTTATCACACATTTGTTCGATAATCTGGATTCACCCCGAGGATGCCTATTTAAACATATCCCCCTCTCATCTTTGACCCATCCATGATCTTTGCATTTTTTTTTATCTTTGTATCTGCTTTTTGCACTTGTTGTTTTGCATTCTTTTTGATAACTATTTGCTCATAGGATATTTGCATTCATCACTAGTGTTTTTAATCTCTCTCATTTTGGATTCATTTGAATATCTCTCACATCCGTCAATCATAACCTCTTGTGAGTGCTTTTGAGAGCACCTATTTCTTAACACGAGATTGTGATTGTAGGAAGACAATGGAGTAAATCCCTATTAGCATGCATGTGTGTTTAGATTAAATATTTTATTTTGCATGTGTGTGTTTTGTTTCTTGTAGGTAACTTCATTGAGGATGTTGGAAATCTGAATCTTAATTCAATAAGGTTACAGACCTTCCTCCATCTACAAAGCCAATTGATATCTCTCATCTTACACTAGATGGGACTAAATATTTTTGAGTTTATATCATAATACACATGGATATTCAATGTGTTGGTACCTCATTTTATTGTGTTTTATTTTTCCTTGTTCTTCTTTAAAGGTTTGCATCTTCCTTTGTTTTCCCATCAATTATAACTTATATGAGAGATTCTAGATGGGCCATCTTGCTTATTAGAATGTCTTTGGTGGTTATATTACTCCCCCCTTTTATTTCTTAGTCAAATACCCAAGTTGAAAACACCAAATTTGGTTAAGTGTTATCTTTCAATTTATTGGAGTTTTGAGGTAGTTCATACCTACATACCTTCCCTACCGATCCTGAATTATTTCTTTAATCCTTTCAAAATTATGCTAAGTATTTTTTTTATCAGAGTTTCAAATTTTGGGGGTATCCATCCTTGCATACTCTTTCTACTACTCCCAAAATTCTTCCCTAGAAGCCTTGTAAAGGTTGCCTAAGTGTCAAGCTTGTCAACCTTTTACACTATCAATCTTTCCATTACACTAGTGTCTCCTTGAAGCATCCCCAATATCTGAAGTCCAAATGTTAATTTTTCCTATCTAAATTTGTTGTCATTTCAGACTATCAGGGTCTATTGGCTTCATACCATTCTTTGGATTTCTTGCCACCTAAAGCCCAAAAATCTTATAAAATTCTTAAGCCCCTTACATATGTCAAAATTTTAGACTTCTTTATCCATCCATCTCATTGAACTTGTCATCTTAATCATGTTTCCATTGATATTCTGGTACTCCACCAATTGCTTTAAGTATCCTATCTAAGTCACAATTTTGACCATCTCCTATTCCGGTACCTCTTTCCATACACCCCCATTGGACTGAAACTTTATTGAAGTCCTTGAAACTTGATTAAGTGTTTATTAGCCTTTTAAAATTTTGGGTTTTCTCTTACCTTCCTACCATTCCTTTCTTCCTTGATTCCCCAAAAGCCCATTATCTTTCATAATTTTGGACATCTTCATCCCTTCATACCTTTCAGACCTACCACCCCTAGCATATTTGTCACTCCTAGTCTAATTTTTGGGATTTCAGAGTATCTCTATATTAGCATTCTTGTCAGACTTTTGGGGTATTTTTTTCCCTCATCCCCCTTTTCCATGTGAAGTCTCAAAACTTTGATGTTTGAATAAAAATGCCTACCCACCTTCTTACATGACCCAAGACATCATTAATGACCAAAAACAATTTTTGCAAATGGGATATGGACTCCCATACTCAACTAGTACAAGTACATTTTCAAGGTATCTTTGAAGCACAAAAATAATTAAGACTTTAACAAGAATACATGATCGCCACCTATAGTTGCAAGAAATTGTAAATTTTAAGGGCCCTTGTGCAAGTCTACACATTTCCCATTATGGGTGACCTATAGAAGGATATATGCAAACTGAGTTTCATTTTTCAAGGAGAGGATAACATTTATACGAGAGGGAGAAGAGAAATAAAGAGTAGTTGTAATACCCACAAAATAGAGATATTCATAGTAAGCCTTAGGGTTTAAATTTATGGTTTTGGATAAAGGTTTTTTGGTATTGTAATGATCTAGGTTCATCCCCAATTTTTAATAATAATTTGTAAAATTTGTGGATTGAATAATTAAAGGTAGAATCAACCTTAGTTTAGTGTCTCCCTATGTATGGTATATATTTCTAGATGTGTTTTGTTTAGTTGGTCAACTAGGTGACTATAAAATCCTTGCAAACCCTTTGTAAGTTATCTTTTCAACATAATAAAGGAAATTTATGGGTATGATCATGGATTACAAAGTAGACTCAATAATTTGCAACCATTTATTATTTTTTGAATGTATATATAGATCCTAGCTCGCTTGTACATTTCAAAAGGCATAATCTTTTGTGGTGTCTTGATTAAGGTATCACTTTGGTTTTAGTTATTACATCTTTGTATGAATTTAGTTCCCAACTACATAAAGACATTGATCTATTATTGGTTTCTTTTCCTCCATCATCCTTTGCACACTCAAAACAAATCAATATAAGCATTTTTTTATTTTATCTGTTCTAGTGTGTTCCAACAACCATGTTTGGATGTAAATAAAAGCATACTTGGGGTTGTCATAAATTATTCATAAATATCATTCTTAGACACTCATATGGTAGATTATTTTCTATGATAAGGTGCTTGACCCTAAATATCACAAACCAACATATAGGCATAAAGTGAAAATCGAAATAGGGGTGCACTATGTAGTGGGCGTGGTTTAAATTAGGACAAGTGTTGTGCTTTTGTGGTGATATCTACTGCAATGCCTTAGGGAAACCCACCTTGGTTTATAAGAGCCAGAAGTGAAGGTATTACACACCTTAATAATTGGTCCTAAGTCACCCAACCTAAATATAGGTTTGTGGTAATATTCCCATGTTTGACACCTCTGACACTTGGGACATTATCGGGCCTTAATGATTTGGGGTCCACAGCTTAAATTGCCAACACAATGGATATATGCATCAAATTTAGTAACTGTGTGTTCGATTAAATGTTCAAGTTAAAAACAAACTAAAGAAGATCAAACACACTGATAGAACATTATATCAAAATAGAAAATAAAAGAAATGCAAACTCAATTTTCTGCCCTCGATGTTGTCCTATCGTTCTCTATCTCTAGTAATTTTGTTGATTCTAGCTATTGCTCTTAGATTTTGTTGGGCTCAACAAACAATCCTCCTAGAGAATGAGATTGTAGATGATGGATGCATGCTATGCTAAGATATGATTATGTTGATTAACTGATGCATGATTGCATATTGCTATGATTACTTGATAAAGAAACTACAATTACGAATGCTCTTAATTCTAATAATAAATGCTAGCTGAATGCAACTATTCTCTAATCATTTATCACTTAATTGTCCCTCCCAAATGCTTGGATATGTAGGAATATTTATAGAGCTTTTGAAGGATTGTGATTGGTTGATGTAATCAACGGTTGTGATAATCCTAGCAGATCGAAAGGTCGAAGATGGAGAAGACTAGAGAGAAAAATAGAAGAAAAATAGAAAGCAGGATTTGTTTCCACTTTCATGATGAGATGATAAAAAATCATATTTTAGAGGATTTTGGAAATATTTAAGAAGATTAATACTGAATTATAAATTCAATTATTTATTTATGGGTGACATGGAGATTTTTCTCGATTAGATTACGATTTGAAGAATAATAAAAGATTTCATAATTAAATAGAATATTTAATTATGATTTGAAAAGATATGAAGATTAATTAAATAAAGATATATAATTAATTTTTTAGGAAATGACATGTAGATAAAATTAATTAAATAAAATATTTAATTAATTAGAAGAAAGATTTGAAATAGGAGAAAGGAAATATTTAAATTGAATTAAATCAAAAGCCTTAATTAAATTCAAAAGGTGATAATTAATTAAGATAAATAAAGGGTATTTATTTAATTAATTAAGTAGACATATGAATGTGAAATAATTAAATAAAGTGAATTTATTTAATTAAGGTGGAAGAATAAAGTGAATGAACAATATAATTAAATTAATTAAATTTAATCATATGTAGAAGACTTTAGAGAAATTAATTAAATAATAAATATTTAATTAAATGCTAGGATTAATTAGACATGACCAATTTTATGCATATACATTTTGCCCCTCTTTGAAATGATGTGTGAAATGCATTGCTTCAAAGAAAATATTCCTACTTTTGAAATTTGCTGCGTTTGATTTTGCCCTTGGTCGAAAATTTTTAACTGATATGCCCCTGATTAAAAAAAATGTGCTTGATATGCCTTTTGATTTGATTCTTATATGTTTCTGATTAAAAAATGTGGCTGATATTGATGATGCCCCCTCAGGAGGTAAATCATTGATGATGAGAAAAATGTCGAGTCTTTGATGAAATTTGGATGATTAGAGGGATGCAGTGATTTAGCTCCCGATAATTGATTAAAAGATGCCCCAGTTTAAAAAATAAGGTCAAAGTTTGAGAAAAAGATAGAAAATAAAAATAAAATGCTACAAAACCCACCTTGGTTGACCTTTAAAAGGTCAAAGGGGTAAAAGGGGCAAGTCATTTTTAGCTTTTGACTTTAGTGACTTTTTGCTCTGACGCTAACTTGGTGAGACTTGGCAAGATGGAGATTCCATACCACACACATAGATTCGAGCGGGTCCATTGGTACCAGAGACCAGCTGCTTACGGACCAGTGGTGAGTCGATTCAATCCTCTTTGCTTTGAAAATTTGTGATTTCAATCGATTTTTGATGAACTTTTGTGTGGATTTAGAATGTAACAATCCATTTTAGCACATAGGGTCATAGTTTTAGTGCATTCGATTTTTTCTGTAGCGTAGAGGAAATAGATTAGCGCATCTAGGATAGAATAGGAAATAGATATTGTAGCGCATCCGATACCCAGAATAGCGCACCTAGGATGCCTATAGGAAAGTGATACTTTAGGGCATGGATGAAATCGATTAGCACATTTAGGAACGTGCCCTAGCCAGTGATATAGTAGTGCATATAGGAAATAGATTAGTGCCTCCAAGATTCTTGTGCATCAGGTAGATGAAACAATGCATACGCTTAGGGGTTTAGCGCATACAGGGAAGTAGCACATAGGGGAATAGATACAACTCTTTGAGGACAAAAAATGGTGCATCAGGGGGAAAATTCAACACGTTTGGGGTTCTAGCGCATAGAGGTCGTAGATTAGCGCATCTACAAAATTTAGGCAGAATGCATTGTTTGATGAAAGTGATGAAAGAAAGATGATGTATATTGCTTCTTTGGTCAATAGATAGATAAATTGTCTTGTCATCATGTTGATATGGATAGAAATGATAAAAAAATTTGATAAATGATGAATTGATAACTTTGTTTCCCAAAATAGAAAACAAAGAGTAGATAGCTGATAAATTTGTTTCCATTCAATGAAAAACAAAGAGTAAAATGATTGATATGACTTCTGATAAATTTGCTTTCTGCGATAGAAAACAAATAGTAGATGATGTGATTGAAAACATATTTGCATTCGTGACTAAAGTACAAATAGGGAGATGACTTGATTGTTGATAAATTTGCTTTCCTGAAAAAGAAAACAAATAGTAAATGATGATAGAGTAGATTGATTTGATATTCAAATAGATAGATTTTGCATTGATTTCATGATATGAGTCACTTAGATAGAGCACTTGATATGGTTTACTAATATGATGTACTGATATGGGTCACTGATAGATAGATATGGGTTGTGATTGCATGATGTTAAGTAGATAGATCACTTTGATATGAGTCTATTAGATGAGTCTGATTGATTGTCCTTTTGATGACCAAAAATAGGAGGTTTTCAAAAACCACCAGATCAGAGAGCGCTTCCCTGTGGGTTAGGATAGGATACGAGATTTGACACCTACAAATATACAGTTGATAGTGAGATGTGGTTTGGTACCATTATTGTCTATGCCACAGATTTGGGTCAACATCTGTGCTTGGCCATTCACTTGTGGATAGTAAGGTGTTGAATATCTATACTGAATAAGGAATCTCTCACAAAGTTCATCAACATCTTGATTCTTGAACAGTCGTCCATTATCTGTAATAATGGAGTTGGGAATGCCATACCGACAAATGATATAGTTGAGTATGAACGATGAGATTTGTTTGTTGGTAACCTTAGTGAGAGGTACTGCCTCAATCCACTTGGTAAAGTACTCTATCGCTGTGATGATGAACTTGTGTCTGTTCGATGATGAAGGATGAATCTTGCCAACAAGATCTAACCACCATTGAGAGAATGGCCAGGTTGGCATGAAAAGTTGTAGTTCTTGTGCTGGTGCATGGATGAGATTCCCATGTATTTGACATTTTGAGCACTTCTTCACAAAATGCAATGATTCTCTTTCCATTGTAGGCCAGTAGTAACCCATTCTAATCAATTTCTTAGATAAGGTCAGTCCACTAGAATGAGTACTGCAAATGCCACCATGAACTTCTTGTAAGGCCTTGTCAGATTCGTCACATTCGAGACATCAAAGTAAAGTACCATCAAGATCACCACGGTAAAGGATGTCAGCGATAAGAGTATAGTGAGAGGATTGGCAGATAAAGTTACACTTTTGGTTTCAAGATAAGTCAGGTGGTAAGATGTCATCTTTTAGGTAGGCATAAATCTTGCCATACCAACGTGAATCAGATCTTACTAAGTGGAAAATGATTTGGCTTTCAGGTGTGTCATAGGCAGGTACAAATGATTGTTCCACCAGGAATTTATAGCGAGCTTGATTTTTTGGGAGTTGTAGCAATGATGCGATCATGGCTATGGCATCAACTGCTTTGTTATCAAGTCTTTGAATTTGTATGAACTTGATATCTATGAAGTACTTCTTGAAATTTTCAACCATCTTCTTATATGGCAATAGTTTGTCATCTTTGGTTTGATAATTATCATTGATCTGATTTATGACTAACTATGAGTCACCATAAACTTGTAGTTCTGCGATCCTCCATTCCAATGTGATCTTGAGTCTAGTGATTAAAGCTTCATGCTTGGCTATGTTGTTAGTGCATGGAAACATTAGCCTATATGACTAAGGAATGGTATTTCCTTGAGGGGTGACAAAGAGTATGCCTGCCCCTGATCCATGTTGAGTGAAATAACCATCAAAATATAAAGACCATGGCTATTTTGATTTTGTGGTGAAGACGTTAGCATCTGGAAATTCGATATGCATGGGATGCTCTATTTGTAGTGGTGCGTCAACTAGTTGATCGACGATAACCTGTTGTTTGATTGCTTTGTGATCAACATAATGGATGTCAAACTCACTCAAGATCATAACCCATTTTTCTAGCCTTCACGTCAATGTAGCTTTGCTTAACATATACTTAAGTGGATCAATCTTTTCAACAAGATTGATTGTATGAGTTAACATGTAGTGTCGAAACTTCTATGAGGCAGAGACTACTGATAAACAATCCTTCTTGATGAAAGTGTAGTTGAGTTCATGGCTTGTGAGCATTTGGATGATATAATAGATTACACATTACTTTCCTGTAGAGTCCTCTTGTGCTAATAATTCCCCCAAGGATGTCTCTGTTGCGGAAATATATAAGATTAGAGGTTTGTCCGGATTTGGTGGTACTAGAACTGGTGGGTTCATTAGCTATTGCTTGATCTATTGAAAGGCCATTTCACACTTATCATCCCATTTGAAAGGAGCATTCTTATGCAATAGATGTGTGAAAGGTAGACTTTTATTTGCCAACTGTGCGATGAACCTTCGTATAGATTGAAGTCGTCCTTGTAATGACCTCAATTGACTGCTATTTCTTGGTGGAGGCATTTCCATGATTGCTTTTACCTTGGCAGGGTCTACTTCAATCCCTTTTGTTGATACTATGTATCCTAAGAGCTTTCCAGATGTGACCTCGAAAACACATTTCTTGGGGTTGAGGCAAACTTTGAACTTTTCTAACCTTGCAAAGATTTTGGATAACACTTCAAGATGTCCTTCTCTTCTGTATGACTTTTCCAATATATCATTTGCATAATCTTCCATGAATGTGTGCATCATGTCATGAAAAATTGTAGTCATAGCTCTTTGATATGTAGCCCCAGTGTTCTTTAGACCTAAAGGCATGATGTTCCAACAATAAGTCCCCCATGGACATGTGAAAGTTGCTTTATCCTAGTCTTTAGGTGCAATCTTGATTTGGTTGTAACCAAAAAAACCATCCATTAGTGAATACATGGCATGGCCAGCTGTTAGATCAACTATAGTATCGATGTTTGGAAGTGGGAAGTCATCCTTAGACATGAATTATTAATATCTTTGAAATCTGTGCAAATTATGATACATCCGTCTAGTTTGGATACCAGAACAATGTTGGAGATCCATTCTACATAGTCGATTGATCTTATAAATCCCACATCAAGGAGTTTTCTAAGTTCTTCTTTAACCAGTAGTGTGACATGAGGATGCATCTTTTTGAGTTTTTGTTTCATAGGCTTAACTCTTAGTTTGATGGACAAGTGATGCATTATAAGATCAGGATCAAGACCTGACATGTTTGCATAAGACCAGACAAAGTTGACTTGATTTACTCTTAGAAATTCCATGAACTCTGGTACTTCTTTATCTGTCATTGATGTAGCTAACTGTAGAATCCTTGGTTTTACTGAAGTTTCAAGATTGAACTCTTTTGTAGGCTCAATCAAGATAGGAGATTGCTCATGATAATGCTCAGGGAGAGTGTCAAGTATCCCATCATATGGTGCTTTAAAAAGGTTTTCACCATCCGATACATTCTTTGTTTTATCTTTTGTTTGATCTAGTATTGCCAGATTCTGGTTTTCACCATTGGATCTTTCTTTTTGCAGCTAGGAGACTTGACACTCTCCTGATTAAAGACTCTATGCCAAAAATTGCTAGTGGAATAATCCTTTGTATCATCTATGGAAAGCAAGTTCATGATAGATTCAGAAACATAGGTATATTGATAGGTTCAGATGAATCCCAATCAATGATATCGGGATGGATCAAAGGTAGCGGGTCATCGAGCTGCGTGAAATTGGCTATGGTTATGGTCATAACAAAGTTGTCTGTAGGGTTTGAGGTATGAGGTAGGTCAATGATGGTACTATCCTCATGATAGTCTTGTTTGCTTAAATCTGACTCAGTATCACTAGAATCATAGTTACCTTGTAGTTCAAATCCTTGCAGTTGGGTCCCTGAACCTTCACCTTCGATTATAGTTGGGTATACTTGTGTATCACATCAACCTTTTTGTCCCTCCAAAATTTATCATTGTAGATAGTGTCCCATTCATATTCACCAGTCTGTGTCAGAGTTATTATCCATGAAATTTTGAATTGTTGTCAAACATGCTTCTCTTGCATCAGAACCTTCTTGCAATGTGAGGATAGTATCATGCGATTTCTTGGATGTTATTTCTTTTGAGTTAGTATCATAGCCTAGTCCTATTTTATCTTTTGCAGAAAGTCTTGGAAGGTGAATAGGCTCAACTACTCCTTTTCTCTTTTTGATAGGACCATTACCATCATAGCCCATCTTCTGCATGATTGAATGCCCTTTACCATATTGATCAGTTTTTATTTTGACATTGAGGATTATTTTGTCTTCATCTTTATAGAGCCAATTTAGAAATTCTCTATCCTCAAGATCTTCCATGGGGAAACTTTTCTTTGATAAATCATCCATTAAATAGTGTACTTGGCTCTATTGGTGGTTGCATTGATGTTGATGCTACATATATCTATTGTTGTGTGATAGAAGGTTGCCCATGTGATCGAGGCGATGTAGGTAGATTAGCAAGACAGAGAGTACTCCCCAACTCCATTGTCCTTGAACCGTAGTTGCTTGTCAAATATTTTAGTTAACTGACTGTTTTGTGTATCAACTTTGGGAGAAGTACTAGCAGGAGCTTCCCGATTGTTGGGAACCAAAGTATCTTGACTAGCTTTGATGTTGGCACAAGTCTGATTGTTTGAATTATCAGCTGGTATTGTGATCTCCTACCCATCATAAGGAAACTTAAGACATTGATGATATGTGGATGAGACAACTTGAATTTCTTGGATCCAATGACGAACCAACAAGATGTATGCAAGATCACAGTCTAATACTTGATAGAAAGTATTCTTGATAACAGGTCCCACTTTGATCGACAACATGATTAAACCCTTGGACGCTCTTTCCTCATCATCGTAGGATTTTATAGTGATCTTTCTTTTGGGATCAATGGAGTCCTCAGAAAATCCTAAAGCCTGAACTAACTTCATGGTACATATGTTCAACCCAGCCCCTCCATCTATTAGGACGCATCTGACATGAAACTTGTGGATCATGACTTCTAAGTATAATGATGAATTATGGGGATGAGTCATGGAAACATCATCTTTTTTGGAGAATGAGAGGCATGTGGGTGAGGAAAAGTGTCCCACCATGGCTTGAAATCGGTCTACATCCAGATCAGTAGATACAGTTGTTTCAACGAGGGCCTTTTCTAGAATTTCCTTGTGAGTTGGGGAAATCTTTAGGAGTTCCAGGATAGAAATTTGAGCAGGATTTTTTCTAAGTTGATTGACTAATTCATATTGATGTTGAGGTGGGGGCACAGTGGATTTTGAAGAAGTTCCCTTTAAGACAACTTTAGCTTGTTCCCTTGTTGTTGCATTGACTTGTTTATATTCCATCTTTTCCTTAACTTTTATAACATTGACCTGCTCGTTGTCAGTGTAGATATGGTTGATTATATTATTGTCGATATGATTCACACTTTTTCTAGAAGACTCACCCTTTTGATAGTTGGGAAAAGGGTTGAAAAATGTTTGGTGGTCTTTGTTTGATTGTTGGTGTCCTTCTATTGTGGTGGTGCCATTTTCAATTAAGTCTTGGACGACATTTTTCAGGGCTTGAAAATTATTCATGCAATGGCCCTTGCACCAATGATAATCACAATAGTATGCATCATTCCATGATGGAGGCTTCACATTGGGTTCAAAGTTGCGTTGAGGTGGCAAAGTAAGGACATATTTAGCCATCAACTCTTTGAATACAGATTCTAAAGATTGACCTAGTGGAGTAAAAGTTCTTCTGCAAGAGAAGAATGAAGATTGTTGTGGATTTGTGTTCGAGGCACTTCCTAAGGCATTATTATTGTTTCCACGGTAACCTTGATTGTTGGAATTCCCTTGATTGTGAGTAGAAGATTGATTCATGTTTTTCCTCAGAGGAGGAAGATTGTTTCCTTGATTTGTGACCGAATTGACGTTGTTATAGTTATTGTTGCAAGGAGCACTTAGAGCACTAAGAACAAATGGCTTAGTTGAGACATGATTTTCATCTACAACACCATCATTCACCACATTTTTGTTGCGAGTCCAAAACTTAGATTTGTCATTTTTGTTGTGGTGATTCGAAGATCTAGGATTGTCCTTATCAATTTTAAGTATCCCTCTCTTTACCAAAGCACCCTCAATGGTTATGGAATTATCAACCAGTTTCTCAAAAGAGGGAGGACAATGTAAATTCAAATGATAGTTCATTTCTGGATCTAAGTTTTTGATGAAGATGTCCATCTTTTCCTTTTCGGGAATAGAACCTGAATAACTAGCAAACAATCTTCTCCATCTCTGAAGAAAAGTAATGAAATGTTCACCAGGTTTTTGCTTAGCTTTGCAGAGATCTAGCATAGTGATTTGATGTTGGATGTTGTAGGAATATTTTGATATGAACTGGTTGATTAATTCCTCAAATGTCTTGACAGGCAGCGGGATTTTCAATAGCCATTCCATAGATTGGCCTCCAAGACTTCTGGGAAACAAGCGCATTAAGTGAGTGTCCTCATGAGAAAATTCTAAAGTCATGTTTCAAAAGTCTCTAACATGATCGAGTGGATCCGATTTCCCATTATAACAATCAAACTTTGAAACTTCATAGTGTTTGGGAAATGGGATCATGTTAAGACAACGATCAAAAGGATAAGGACAAATGTCATTGAGAACATATTTCATTGTTGTGGTTCCTCCTTGCAAGTCTTTAATTTGTCCTTGCAGTGCTTTAATCTGTTGAGATAAGGCACTAAGATCAGACAAGGGTGTTTCATCAGGATTACTCTTTATGTTCTTAGTATTGAAATCAAGAGGCAACTTGGCTCCTTTGTCAGCCAAATACAAGAAAATTTTCTCTTTGTTGCACTCTAAAATCTTTTCTAAGGATTTGTGAAATTTGGGATCTTGCTCAACCTCTCTAAGGTGACATTCATCCTCTCGTTCATCATCACTATCTATAGGATTTTTGCTCATGTCCCTGTATTTGTTGAAAGGGAATGGATTTTCTTCTCTTTTATCCATGTTGTTGAAAAGGGTATTACTACTCTCACCTTCTTCTTGAGTTCTTCGGGTATGATCTTCTTGCTGAATGTCCTCTTTCAGCTTATTGTATTGAGATCTTGTAAAAATAGGCATATGATTTTGATATGTTCTTCTAGACTTAGATCACAGTTTGATAAGTGCGAAAATGATGATGTCTTGATCCAATAAGATGAAAATCCTATGATATGATCGAAGATGTTCCTAAATATTTATTGTGGCTTTCAATGATGAAGGATATCAGAATCCTACTGGGGAAGTTGAATCAATAATCAAAAACTTGTTTGAAAGATGCACTTTTAAGATTTGATCCTTGTTTTTAAAAAAAAAAGATAAGTATGTCAAGTCGCCTAGTTAAGATCACTGAATGATTTGGCTGGGATGTGTTGGATATTCAATAGAAGGTTGTGGTAGATAATCAAAGTTGAGAGGTTGATTGTGATTGTGTCATTGTGATAGAGATCTTCTCTAAAAATAGGCTCGTGAATATAAAGGCTCTACAACGTATTTGTCGGTAAATCCCCTAGCAAAATCTTGGTACCTATGGATAAACTCACAATTTTTTATTCAAGTGGTAAATGCTTTTGACCGGAGCTATGAACCAGATACAACCATTCAACAATACCACCCCAATGGGGTTTGAACCTTGGTGGCAAGAAAAACAATGCCACCTATAAACCATCACACCATGCCAATACTGGCTAGATAAACTCACAGTAATGGTGCAATACGTTTTGAATTTTATACAAAAACTTTCTACGTTGCAAGGTTTTCTTGTAGCCCAAATGTTTCTTGGGTTTCTTGATTCGATTGAAAATGGATTTCTTAACAAACTCGGTTGATTTCCATTCTCTAAGCATAGGAGAAATGTTAGGATGCTACTGAACCGAGGATGTTACAAACTCAGATCTGTCAAAAGTGAAAACTTTCCTTTCAATCCTAAAATAGTTTTCTTAGGTAGTTTTCTGAATAGTTTTGAATAGTTTCAGCTAAATTTTTGCATGTTCATTTTGGATGATCTTTTATTTGAATTAATGTGATTGAAAACACAACAAATACTCAGAAAATAGTAGTTTTTTTTTAAGCTCTATACTAAACATCAAGTGTATGTTCAAAATGTTTTCAAATTTTTTTTTCACAGGCTTATTGCACAGAACAGACAATTTAGGAAAACTCACTCTTAGTGCTCAAGGAGGTCATCATAATAATCAACAACCCACATCTTAGAATTGCGTCTACTCACATAGCCATGTCACCTTCGAAGGGGAACCCTGTGTTTTTGTCTTTTCCAGGCGTGTACTCAGAGTGACAGAAGTGGATACTAGATCCCTTGAGAAAAAAGTCCTTGGCAGTTATATGGTGAGTATCTTGGGGGTAAATTCTTCCCTCCCCTTGCACCGTGATTATTAGGATGTTCAGAAACTGTCTCGATTGGCTTCTACACTAGGTTCTTAGTAAGGGTTTCCATTCGGTGTGGCAAATGATAAAATCCCTCAAGAGATATGCCAACCTTTAGAACAAAGGCTTTGGGGATGGTTATCTTGCACACTACTATTGAATTGCGGACTTTCCCCGAATTTGCTTTTGATTATAGTGGGTTGGAAAACTTGGCTTTGGTTGTTCCCACTTAGGTCATTCCTCTTGGGTGAGTACTTTTTCCCATAAGAGCAGGCCCTCTAAAAGATTTAAGAAAGCATGTAAAATTGCATGAATTAAAAAGGTAGATTTGGTATTCTAATCACCCAGTTAAGGGGAGAGCATAGACTTATTACTGCAGACAAAACAAATAGTGTTCTTTTTAGAGACCAAATCACAATGATCTAAACTATGTGAAGATAATTGCTTCACAAAAACAAGTTGTTCATTTTAACTGAAAAAATCATTGTGTGGTGATTATCCTAGATTGCTTCATTTTAATCCATGTCTATCCTAGGGTTGCTTCTTTTTAAACCCAGATGTGACTATCCTAGATTGGTTCTTTTTAAGCCAAAAAAGGTCCTGTCTACGGAAGGCGTCAGACTCAAAACCTTATTTAATTACAACCTGCATGTGCTAAAAGATCATACATATGCACTAAAACAACCAGTCAATGTGCTAAAACAAACATCAAAAGCACTATAGAAAGCCTAAATGCGCTAATCTAAAAATGCAATTTTTTTTTCAAAATGTTAATGAATTAAGCTAGATGTATGCGCCATTATGTTCCCTATATGCACTAAAGTATTCTTCAGATGCGTTGAAATAGTTCTCAGATGCACTGAAAGACTTGTAGAAGTGCTAAAACAGTTTGTGGATGCACTAAAAGTTTTCTTGTGTGCACTGAAATATTCGACGGATGCGCTAAAGTGCAATTTTTTCTGAAAAGCCAAACTTCAGAATGTAAAATCTTGTCAAAAAACCTGCAAGTAGATGTTAAAATCGAGGAGAGGCCCCATGGTGGGCGCCAAAAATGTGTGTTCAATTAATTGTGCAAGTTAAAAATAAATTAATGAAGATCAAACACACTAATAGAACATTATATCAAAACATAAAATAAAATAAATGAAAACTTAGTTTTCTGCCCTTGATGTTGTCCTATCGTCCTCTATCTCCAATAATTTTGTCGATTCCAGCTATTGCTCTCAAATTTTGCTAGGCTCAACAAACAGTCCTCCCAAAGAATGAGATTGTAGATGATGGATGCATGCTATGCTAAGATATGATTACGCTGATTAACTGATGCATGATTGCGAATTGCTATGGTTACTTGATAAAGAAACTACAATTACGAATGCTCTTAATTCTGATAATAAATGCTAACTGAATGCAACTATTCTCTAATCGTCTTACACTTAATTGTCCCTCCCAAATGCTTGGATATGTAGGCATATTTATAGAGCTTTCAAAGGATTGTGATTGGTTGATGTAATCAACAACTGCGATAATCCTGGCAGATCGAATAGTCAAAGATGGAGAAGACTAGAGAGAAAAATATAAGAAAAACAGAAAGCAATATTTGTTTCCACTTTCATGATGATATGATAAAAAAACATCTTTTTAGAGGATTTTGGAAAGATTTAAGAAGATAAATACTGAATTATAAATTCAATTATTTATTTATGGGTGACAGAGATTTTTCTCAATTAGATTAAGATTTGAAGAATAATAAAATATTTCATAATTAAATAGAATATTTAATTATGATTTGAAAAGATATGAAGGACATTAGTTAAATAAAGATATATAATTAAATTTTTAGGAAATGACATGTAGATGAAATTAATTAAATAAAATATTTAATTAATTAGAAGAAAGATTTGAAATAGGAGAAAGAAAATATTTAAATTTAATTAAATCAAAAGACTTAATTAAACTCAAAAGGTGATAATTAATTAAGATAAATAAAGGGTGTTTATTTAATTAATTAAGTGGACATATGAATGTGAAATAATTAAATAAAGTGAATTTATTTAATTAAGTGGAAGAATAAAGTGAATGAACAATATAATTAAATTAATTAAATTTAATCATATGTAGAGGACTTTTAGAGAAATTAATTAAATAATAAATATTTAATTAAATGCCAAGATTAATTAGACATGACCAATTTTATGCATATACAATATCTTCTCCCTCTCTCTCTCTAATGGGGGATGCCTTTATTGGTTATATATCCTCACACATGCTCCTTAATACTTACCATATTTTGTAATTTTGTTTTCCTTTATTGGATTACCATGTGGATGACACAAATCCATCTTTAATGGTGCATGTTGGCACAAGTGACATTAAACATGTCTTTTGTTTTTCATGCCAATTATTCCTCATATTTTTATCATTTTTACTTTAGCTTTTTTATTATGACATGTATGTTGTGATCCTTCTTGTTTATTATACCATTTGCCTTTATGTGTCCTAACACTTTGGCCTTTTATTTATTCCATATTTTTTCACATCCCCATTTTCATTTCACCTTCTATATTATGCTATATGTTTAATTTCCCCACTAGGGGGCATCTCCTTTTTGTCACATATTCTAGTATTTTATGTTTTCCTCCATTTGTCATTATTTCTTATTGTATTTTACCTCTAAATTTATGTATGTTAATTATTGATATTTTAGCTCTTGTGCTAGGTGTTTTTCATGTTTCCTTGATTTCCTTAATCTACCTAGTGCCTATTTCTCATATATTCCTAATTATGTTATCATGTGTGTTACATATTCTCATAACACCCATCTTATGTGAAAGTGGCATATCTCATGCTCTTAACCAATGTTTTATATTATGATACAATGTTCAAATTGTAATACTTACTAATAATTAACCAAATGTTTTATATCATGCTTATTTCACATAGTTTTCTTTGTTATACTTATCATGTCTTTATTTTATGCTTAGATCTTTGTATTCTTTATCGTCACTTAAATCTTATGCAAGCATATTTTATGATAGCATGGTCACATCTAGCTTTCAAAGCTATCTTATTGATTTTCCAAATCAAGGGAAACCATAAGGGCATTTTTCCTTCCCCATGATATATGTTCTTACACAATTATATATTATTTGATTATTTTATCGTTATTGTGTATATTTTTCTCTCTCCAATTCCTCACATCTATTGAATGTTCAACCAATTTAAGGGAATTTATTATTGCTAATGCTTTTCATGGTTTAGATTTCAGATCACATATTTTTATAGACATAGACTCATCATCATATTTGGATGGAGTTTTTTGCATCACCACATCATGTGGATTTTTATTACATGGCCATGTATTAAATAAACCCTTATCACATTTTTATCACACAAAGTTTTTCTACCACTATAAATAGGCAACATTTCCTATCTATTCTCTTCTCATTTTTATTATGTACAATTAAAGAAACTTGTAGTTCATGCTTATTTTGATCATGTGGTAAACCTTATTCATTACACACTTTGTTTCATGTTGCAAGCTTTTGTGGAGTGCTCATCCTAACAAGAGTACAAAAAGAAAAAAATATTTTCTTTTTTAAATGACCCACACCCTTTAATGAGTGTTTAAATGTTTACCTTTCATGTTCACTAAGAATTTTCATTTAATTTAAAATGCATGCTCATGTTTGATTCACACACACATCAAGGTTTGGGAAAAACTTAATTATAAAATTAGCATATCCATGTTTTTTCTCATTTAATCATGTGCCCAACTTGATGAGAATGTTGTGATGTATAACATATTAACAAGTAGCACACTCTCAAGGATTATATTGGGACCATAATACCATGACTATTCATTTTTATTCTACCCCCATTCACACTAACTATATATTTATTTCCTACCTCAAAATCAACACTTTATCTCTTTAGATCATTTCCATGGGATGTTTATTTTCACTTAGGTCAATCCCAAGGAGTCCATATATGACCCCTAAAATTCAATTCATCTAGTTTAAATTCTAACTTTCCCACCCCTGTCATTAATTATTATTATGTTATGGTATTTAAAGAGATATATTGTGCACTTAATTTCATAAGGTGGATTGTTAGAGCATGATTTAATTCTAAAGATGATAATGGAATCAAATTTATATCATTGTATAGGTCTTTGTAGGTTTATGAATATTTTCTTTGATATTTCTTATCATTGTCAATTTAATCCACAAAAGGGTTTGACCTTAGAGAACTTGTTCACTCATCAAGTCAAAAAAATCCTCAATGATATCTATATACGCAAGGAGGAGAGGGAAATAGATGCATCTATCGGCTATGTAGGATGGGATGGAAATGAAGAGGGAGCATCAACATGAACTATTGCTTAATACATTACAATATATCCAATCATGAGGAATGAGCTAAAATCATCTAGCTTAAGGCATTGACTAAGAATAGAGCTTAGTGTCACCATCATAAGCTTCAACCTTGTTTCTAAGGACTTTAAGTGTGAGGATATCTTGCAACACTTTTTAGACTCAATGTGCGTATAATAGGTGTTGTGATAAAAGTGATCATTGGAAGAAGGTAAGACATATCCTTCTTTATTATTGGGAATGGGAGGAAAATTAGATATGTTGTAGTTGAGGCAATAGTTGTGATGGAAATGGGGAGAAATAGATTGGGAGAGGCATGAACAATGATGATAAGGGGCATAAATAGGAAAAAGGAAAAGGATACATAAGGGGGAATATAGGAAGCCAAAGAAGGTAGGGAAAATGAAATGGCAGGGGTAAGGGGGTGGATTAGGATAAGTGAACTAGGAAAGGAAAAGTGAGCCTTGGGAAAAGTTAAGTGAGTGTTCTAAGAAGAGGATATAGAGGGTGATGTGTAAGGAAAGTGGTAGATAAGATAAGAGTTTGTTTTTCTATGTCTAATATAGTTATTAGATAGAAGACTATTTAAATGTAAAGAAATAGAAAAATATATGTTTCATTTTATTGGTTTATATGTGTTTAAGAAGATGGAAGTGCAATAAGCTGAGGTTCACTAAATAAAATAACAAAAATGGAGAACCTAGTCGAATTACTTAGCTAAGCTAATAACCATATTTTTATATTTCAATATATTTATCTACCTTAACTAGTAATTATATATATTCTCATGTTATAATAGTAACTAAAGTAATGTTTATATTAATTCATGTTAAGCTAAACCAACACTAGAGTCGAGACATAAACATATAAAGAAAAAAGATAAATGTAAGAATTTTTTTTTTGACTAAAGATTGGTTGGATTTCACTATTTAAATATGTTACAGCAAGGTAAATGAGATATCATGGAATTTTTAGAAGATTTTGATGATCTTGGACATAAGATTCGGTGATGGATACTAGCATTTTATATAAGTGTATGTTAGTGGGGGGTGATAGTATGACAATGGGGCATTGGAGTTCTATAGTGGGACATTAGTGTCCTATATGATACTATTATTTTCTAGAAACCTTGGACTCTTTAGAAAATTCTCACATAATTTTGGTTGACCTCTATGTGCTTACAAAATCTCCTCAAGTGTCTCCATGACCAATTATTTCAATATAAAATTCCAAGGGAAAAAATTAGAGTTTCTATATGGGAATTTCTCTTAGTTATCCCTGTAAGATCATAAATTGATAACAAACACATAAATCATAAGGAAACCATCGTAAACCATTAGATTTATGCTAACAATCCTAATCTACCAATGAAGTATGAAAAAGCAATGCAAGAAGTATGAAACTTAGAACAAATATTATACCTTCTCACATTAATGTCGTTTTACCTCCATTATTCTTTTCATTCTCGCTTTTCAAGTAGTTATTGTTGCTCTCAAAATTATGTTCACAAATTGTGATAATATCGGGATGACAATGGCTGCAAGATTTCAAAGTTCATGGTTAGATTGAAAGAAGATGAAGGTCGAATTTATAGAGGATGTAGTTGTGATTGATGATCAAGATTTAATAGAAATTGATGGACAAGATCAGATGAGAGACTGTGCATGGGAAAGTTTCCCATTTTGAAAATGGAAGGGAGGAAGAGTTAACTAGAGAGGAAAATGGAAGATCGAAGAATTAACTAGAGGAAAGAAATAGTTAATTGGAAGAGAAAATAGAAAGAGGAAGAGAAGAAAATAGAAAGATGGAAGAAAGAAATATGACAAGTCTTAATAAAAATAAATAAATAAAATTTATTTATTTTCATCCTCATGTGAATAATTAAATAAATTAACATGTTTATTTAATTATAGAAAAGATTAAGGATTAAGTAATTAATTAAATGAATATATTTATTTAATTAGGAAAGATTATGGAAGAAAATGACCAATTAATTAAATAATTAAATTACTTGAGAGGAAAGTTAAATAATTAAATAATTAAAATTATTCAATTATAAGCGAAAGAGGAAAGACAAAATTAGGGTTAGAAGAAAGGGTTAACCTAATTAAATAATATTTAATTAGGTTAAAGGAAAATTAGTAGAAAAATGCCACTAAGAACATAGGACAATTTTTAGTGTCTACATTTTGCCCTTCTTTGAGACAATGTGATTTTTAACGTTGTTTCAAAGAAAAATTGAGAGGTCTTGCCCTAGCGTACTTTGGCGGTAGCAAGATAATATGGTGCCCCTTGGGAAATTAGACAAGAATCTAGAAATTGAGCCAAATTTGCTGACAAGCTAGAAGAAAAGGTTAGTAAGAAGTGAAGAATGATTAGCTTGATCAATATTGAATATAGATAAGCTTGATTGGAATTGATGGAGATTGGAAATGGCTTGATTGATAGTGTAGACACGTAAAATGTACTGATTGACATTGTGTATATGATCCCGACTACTAACATCATTTCATCCTGAATCATCCCTTGGTCTAACCATTTAATCAAATTTCCTTATTTAATTAAATTCATCATCATTCCTCTCTTAATTAAATAAACTAGTTATCTAATTAAGTCACCTCTTCTCGATAATTAAATTAACCATTTTGATCTAATTATTTTATTTAATTAAATAATTTATTTTATTTGATTAAATCTCTAAATTCTATCTATTAAATAAAATAAATTAAAACTTTATTTAGTTTAATCTAACAATCATCTCTTTTAATTAAATAAATCAAAATCTTTATTTAATTAATCTCTTATCACATTCTTCTCATTATTTGATTTAAATAAATCCACAAATTTAAGTCAAATAGGTCACATCATCTAATCCCCTTTATTAAATTAATTACCTTGGATTAATTTAATCTCCTCTCATGTCCCATCCTCCAACTTTTACCACTTGCACATGAAAATAGATTTAATTGATTTATTAAATCTCTATTTTCCTCAACAAGGCATCTTTTGGAATATTCTCCAAGTTTGAATTCAAAAATCCAAGTTGACATGTACATCCAACAAGGCATTTACTCTCTCTTACATGTCCTTTGCCTTGAACCAAGTGGCATTTAATGCATTCTTTCTTCCCTTTTGCATGTCATTTCAACAAATTCAAAATTCAAAAATAGACATTTATTGGCACAATCCTTAAAACTTGCACATCCTCCATCCACTCATAGATTGAGAAGTGGCATCTTGCCATTGGATGAATGTTAGTCCCACATTGCTCTATTTTGGACATTCATCCTTCAATATCATCTATAAATAAGAGGCTTCATTTCTCATTTGATCACCCACAAATTATGCAAAGTTATTATGCTCAAATATTTAGCCATTTCCATCCAATATTATTGAATCATAGCTAGGTTATGCAGGTTTTTCTATTGGAGCACTCATCAAGCATGAAAAAAGTGGATCACTCATCAACATTCATCAACATACATCAATCTTGCATCATAGGAATTGGGGAATGGCCAATTTTCACATCAAATTGGCACCAATTCCCCCATGGGATCATGAGTTTGCTAGTTTAATTAGGATTCAATATCTATTTTGTTGTTTCCATTGTGTTCTTCATTGATTTTTTCCTAATTTGAACTTTGTGAATGGATTTCATGTGGAATCCTTGTTCTTGCTTGCAATCTCTAATCTAATGTGTTTGTTCTTATTGTTTTGCAGGTATTGGGCTTGGGGTTCACACATTTGGCACTAGGAGGGCAACATCTCATTTTTAATCACTTTTTTAAAAAAAAATTCTACATTTTTGTTTGTGCACAGGAAAATTCCAACACTGGAATCTCAGTGTCACAATATAGCACTGCTGACTCTCCAGCATTGACATACAACACTGCTGGAAATTCAAACTACGACGCTGAAGTCTTCTCGCCCAAGATTTTGAATTTCAAACTACGCCACTTGACCAATCTGACCCGTGAGATTTTTCAAAAAAATTAAACGACACTGAGCAAAAGGGAGACGCATTTGAGCTCACTGGTTCGGGTACAGAGCACCGCTGACTAGTAAGTGGCGCTATACAACACCGTGGAGAAATAAAATTGTGACGCAGTCACGGGTTGCACCGCTGACAAGGAATAAAAAGTTGAAATTTTATTTTAGCACATTCTTTTTGTCAAATGATGTGTCTATCTTTTTTTTTCTGCTTTTTAACCTTTGTGTTTTGCAAAATTTGACTGGTTTCCTTTCTTCTAGGTTGGATCAATTGAAAACAAAAAAAAGGAGAAGCATGATGATGGTATTTGACAAAATCAAAGTGTTTTTAAACACTTTAGTGTTTGCTTAACACTCTTAGGAAACTGTTATTTCTTTTTTCTTAGGACACTAATTTTTTTTGGGATTTTAAAAAGAGTCTTTTCAATTTTTGCAAAGGCTTAAAACTAACATTAGGACTACAACTTACTAGATTTTTTTTTTGGTTAACAATTGAACAAAACAACTCTCATTTGTCCTTTGGTGCTTTAAAAAGAACTTACAAATTGCTTTGTGGCTCTAAAATGAACAAGTGCAACTTTGTCTTTGTGATGGCTTACTTAAACTAACTTCATTGTGCTTCTCTCGCACTTTATAGCGATCTTGAGAATCAAAAGGCCTTTTTTTTTAAATTTTAGGTTGATATAAAGTAATCACCTCCACACTTCAGTTTGGGTTTAAAATTGAACAAAACCTTATGCAAGTGTGAGTAGAGCATTATTGTGTATATTTTCTTTCCTTGTGTTGCAAAAAAAAATTGATCGAGTTACAGATATTGTCTTTACTCGCTTTTGTTTATCTTAGAGGGCCTGCCTTAGGGAAAAAGTACTCATCCAATGGAACGACTCGACCGGTAACACTCTAAAGCCAAGAGTATTTCCAACTGGGATATAAATGTGGGTATTGGAATAAATGCCCATATCACGCGATTGGCTTCGATGAGATGGATCTAAAAAGGGACTCTCGCTGTATAGGTCAATCTCCATGAATGGAAAGTCTTAATTAAAATCCATGTTTTAGAATTGCCAAAATATTTGATCTATTTATTGGTGCAAGAATGGTTGTTCTGAAGCCGCCCCACACTTTCACGGTCTTTTAGTAGAAATGGAAATCATGCCATGGGAGTTTTATGGGTGTTGATGCTTGGCTGCCCCGAATGATGTTAATGAGTCATGGAGGAGAGCCAGTGGGGTCAAGCATCTAACCATTCGCTAAAGATAAGCGTAGCTGAACTTGTCCAAGTGGGAATCCAACAAATATTATCTTCCATATCTATAGGGTTGTATTTATTCTTTGTTACAAAATGCTTTTCTTGTTCAAAAATATCTTGGAAACAAACACTTAAACAACATCATCAAAATTTCAAACCCTTTAGGAGACAAATACAATTGATCCAATCCATATGTTATTGCTTGCCCTTGGGATTCGATCCTTAGAGGTTTCTAAACATTTGGATTACATCTCAATTTGTCTACTAAAGTTAAACAATAGGTAACCCTTGCTTGAATTCATCAAATTTGCACATAACACACTTTGTGGGATTCGAAGAAATTAAGACATTGGACATCTAGTTTGGAAACTTAATCAAAGAAGTGTTTGTGGTAAAATAAAGCCACTAAGAAAAGATAAACAAATGAACTCTCACATGTGTTGAAACCTCACGATTTTCAAGAAGTCAAATCCAAAAAACGAAAGTCTTTGATTCCAAATCCGGAAATGTATGATCAAATTGAACCACTTTTTGGTTATAAAGGTCTATAGAAGCATTGCATGTTCTTCAATATCGGGGTTTTAGGTAAACATAATGTTTTTTTTTAGGTTCATCTTAGGATCAAAAGAAAATCAAAATGCTTTTTTCATCCATCCTTCAAACATCAAACCAAGAATCATCTCACCATCACCTTTTGAGAAATCTTGAAATTATCCTTCATGCTAGACTTTTTGGCAAAAATAAAAATCATCAAATCCTTGAGACAAAATCCTTGAAATATTTATCAAATCATTTTTGGCTAGGTATGTGTAAATGCATCCTTTTGCATATGCTTAGTCAAAGTTATCAAACCATCTTGTTTATCTAGGTATATGCAGATGCATCATTCTTCATATGCTTGGTCAAATTATCATCTTATTTGAATAGGTGTGGGTAGATGCATCCTTCTCCCTACACATATTCAAATTATCATCCTTTGAGAAAATCTACCCCTTAGATAATCATCCAACATCTTAGGCTCTATTTTTTCAAAATCAAAGAAAGCCAAAATTAATCAATCAAGGGAAATCCAAGAAAATAAAAAAATTAAAATCCAAAACATATCCAAAAGTCCCAAAAGTCTAGCATTCCCCTCAAGATTTACCAAAAGATCAAAACATCCACATCATCCATCTCTTGCATCATCATCATATCACCTTTTGATCCTCAAGATATCCTAAAATTTTCTCTTTTGTGCATAAAGTAAAGATCAATCTAAAGAATTAAGAGATTCATCTCCCATATTCTTGAAGATTGATCCTTGTTTTATGGTTCAAACTAGATCTCAATACAAGAAGAACATGGAAGCCGACAAAGAAACACCCGCTTCAAGTGACCTAAGCCAAATGAACGTCGAAATGAATCCAGTCGAATCAAGCAATCTTTTGATTATCTCATCATCACAAAACCCACAAGAGGAAATTCAAGGAGAAGATCTTACCTTTGGGATGTCGCATGAAGAAATAACTGAAATGCTCCAAAATTCAGAAAACCATAAGATCATCAACATCATGATGAGGCTTAACCCTTCACTATACATGCTCGAACTAGCAAAGCAAGAGGCCAAATTACCTTCTTATTTTGACATGAGCTCCATAGTGGAACCATCTTTGGAGGTTATGCCTCTAATTTCATCCACACTCCCCATCTCATCTACACCCCCATCCCAAAGCAGCACTCAAAAAATTCTGCAAATCACAACATCTTTTGCTCCAACTCAACCTAATGTTAATAAGGGAAATGCATTTCTTAATGCTATTCAAACACACCCCCTTGTTAATAATCAAGATTTGGATGCAAACACCATTTTGGAACAAAACATACCCCAAAATCCATTACATAAGTATGTTCCTCTCACTTTCCATAATCCTAATTGTTAGAGTAATAAGTTGTTTTACTTAATTAATTACATCACATTGATTAATTAATTAAGTCACTTATTCCTCTTTATTACTTAAGCTAAACTTAGGCACATTAATAATTAATAATTAATTATTAAGTGTGCACACTAGGGTTTCCCTTTTTAGGGTTTCATGATCTCCTTCATAAGGATTGATCACTTTGTAATAATTGATTCTCTTAATGCATTTTTACTGAGAGGTTTTACAGAGAACATCTTTTTCGGTTCTTCATATCTTTTGCATGTGACAGGTATCCATCTTGCATGCAGGTGATCTTGGATTCTAACATGGTATCAGAGCTCCAGACCTGCAGCTGCTTGTTCGTGATCTGAAGATATGGCCTCTTTGTGAGTTTCAAGTGCAAGGGTTTCCACAGGCATCTTTTCTGCAAGATCTGGGGGTAGCCTATTTTTTGGCTCACTTTGGGCTCAAACGGACACCGCCATCGCGTTCGCAGCGGCCAAAAACCTTAGAAACGCCTATTGTTTTGTCGATTTCTGAGAAGTTGACTCGGGAGGCAAATTTTTTTTTGTCACGGCCTCCCCAAGATCGAGGCACGTTTTTGAAAAATTTCAAAAAAAAAAAAATTGAAATTTTTAGTTTTTTGTGCGCCCCCGGAAGGCCCCCCGGCCCCCCGGCTTTCGGGCGCGCCTGCTCCTCCTCGCCAGCCCCGCCAGCCCCCTCTTGCACCAGCACGCGGTCACATGCACGACCAAGGGCCCAAATTTTTTTCATTTTGCAGGGGGGCCGATTTTTTGCGGCGACGGCCAGACGGCCGTCAAATTTAAGCTCGTGAACGAGTGACATCAGCATGACGTCATCGGCCGTACGACCCTCTTTGCCCTCCTAACCCTAGTTTTTCCTAAAAGAGCAGTTTTTTTCTTTTGGCCATAACTTGGGCATACGGTGTCGAAATTGGGCAAACGAGATATTGCCGGAAAGCTGGTTCCGAGCACTTTCTTTCCAGTAGTGTTGTTTATTTTTCAGTATTTTACTATTTTCATGCATTTATTTCTGTTTGAAGTCAGATATTATTTTTGGACTTCCGAGCTCATAACTTTTTGCCACGATGTCCAATTTTTGCCTCGTTTGCGGCATTGGAAAGGTATTGAGGAGCTCTATGTTTCTATCCATGTACTTTTTCTGTATCTTTCCCAGGTTTATGCATGTTGTCCTATTTGGACATTGTAGACATTATGGACTTCGTTTGCATGTATTTCTCTTTTGTAAACGCACTAGGATAAAGTGCCTCAACATTGTATGTGTTGTAGTGGGTTTCTTGCACATCAATTTGTGCCATATTTTGTACTCGCATTGTATTATAAAGTGCCATGGGGGGGTTTGTGTAGTGCCTTTGTTTTTCCATCACACCTTTGTCCGGTGAGTGTCCCTCCACGACAATAGTGGATCCATATGATTCCAGCCTCATGTATGTGTGCTTTGTTTTGCACACCACTTTTTCAGTTGTAGGTGCTTTCTTGTGCACTTTCAGATGCTCTTGGTTCCTCTTCTTGCACTACTTTTTGGCATTCAGTTTCAGTGTACCTGTCACGCCTCTCCCTTTTCAGCATTATGGGGGGGTTTCTACTATTGGTGTTAATGCTTCTTTGGTTTCGCCTTGGAAGGAATCTTCCATTTCCTCAGTTGATCAGTGTTCTTCAGACTATTGGTACTTGTGCCATCTGTATCTTCGTTTCAGGTGTTTGCCTTTGTTTGCCATCTGATTTGAGTAGTGTCGTTGGGGGCACTCATGCAGATTGTTGTCTTCTTGATCCTGATCATCATATCTTCAGAGGAGGTTCTTCGGCACCGTAGCAGTCATCTTTTGACAGATTTTGCAGCTTCTTCATGCTTCTGTGATGTTCTACATGTTCTTCTTTTTCAGGACATTTCCTTGATTTGGAGGCTTTTCAGTCCTTCAATCATCTTTGATCTCTTTTTGGAGTAGAGTTTTGTTCCCACGAGGTTTTCTCTATTTCTCCACTTTATAGAGATCTTCTGTTTGTACATGGGTACCTTACTTGGCCTTATTTGCCAGGACCCATCTTTGCTTTTATGCATCTTTTTCTAGTGTTTTAGCTACTTCATAAGTTCATCTTAAGGGGGGGTGTTAGAGTAATAAGTTGTTTTACTTAATTAATTACATCACATTGATTAATTAATTAAGTCACTTATTCCTCTTGGATTCTAACACTAATGATCCATCATCATCATCCTTCCACGCAACACCTCAAACTTCTCTCCTCACAAATCTGCAAGAGGAGGGTGACATGTTCGGACCTGGGGGCATTTTTGACACCGCATCATTTTCGCAAGAACTCACACCCCTCACATTTTCACCTCTTCCACCATTACCACCATTATCCACACCTTTACTTGGTTTGGGGCCCCCACCTTTACCAAATATCAATCAAACCAACATTCCAAACACCAATCAAAAAATTATGCCAAACTCTCAAAATTTGTCATTGATATCGCAACAACAGATGACAACTACACAAGCAATCACAACATCATCAACCACCCCCTAACATCTCAAAGCATGGTCTCTCAAGGACCAACCACATCAATAGCTCCATCCACCACTCAAATCACCAACACGACATCACTACTCACCACCACCACAAATGCCATTCCAAATCCACCACCACCCCCATCACCACCAACTTCCAGCATATCAAGCCAATACAACATAGCATTGCAAGCAGCTCAACAAGCTGCTTATCAAAGGGGATTCCTACAAGTGCAAAAATAAAAAGCCGCACAAACTAGCTGTTTAGCAAGTCGCTTAAGCTGTGCAAGCAGCCTAAGCCAAATTACAAGCGCAATAGGCCACACAAGCCAAGCTTTATTGCAACAACAACAACAAGAAGCCGCTCAAGCCCTGCAAGCTGCACCGCTGCTCAAACAACCCAAGCCGTATTACAAGCACAAAAGGCTTCCCAATCCCAAATTCTATTGCAACAACAAGTGACACAAGCCACTAGTACAAAAAATAATAATATATGACTAAATAAACTACTAAAAGTTGCATATAAATGACTAATTTTGGTCACATGGCCATTAGTAGTTTATTGCCGGTCATTTATAACGCGACCAAATTTATGACTAAACTATTTTAGTCATTTATCTAGTCATTGATTTAGTCATTAATTTAGTCATTGATTGTTGTTAATTGGTCATTTATTTAGTCATGGTAGTGATTTATTTAGTCATTAATTTAGTCATTGATTATTGTTAACTGGTCATTTATTTAGTCGTGATAGTCATTTATTTAGTCATAGTAGTTATTTTATTTAGTCATGGTAGTCATTTATTTAGTCATGGTAGTCATTATAGTCATTTATTTAGTCATGGTTTAGTCATTTATGAACTAATGCTTTCAGATGTGTATGCAAACTCTTATGTTTGGAGAATGCTATTACAATAACTAGTCTATGAAATTGCAAACCAAGAGAAAATTATGTTGTGATTGAATAATATAAAACTTGAAAGCTCTTATGTTATTAAAACTTCAACAAATTTGGGATTGAAACAACATTGGAAAATAATTCTCTATATATTCAAACTATATATAAAATATGTTACAAAGAACTCTATATATAGAGTTTTGAATACAAAAGCTTTTGCAATATATAAACTGTTGATTTATTATACTTTTAAAATTGAAAAAAAATTAAAATAAATGGTGTGAATGTATGTCTTCAGTGATGCCACTATTGCACATGAGATGGACAATAAATGCATCTAGTAAGGCACTAGTTTTACATTTTCTCCTTGCTCTATACATATCCATAATAAAAAAATAAACATATTACTAGGTAGCATAAACAACAAATATCTTAAAAGCAAATACCCATAAGCATTAGAGTAAGTCTAATAAATAAAAATGCATATAATTAATGATATTACAAAATAAATGCATTTGCAAAAGAATTAATATCAAAATAATATCTTAAATATTACTAGTTTATCAGAGCAATATCTCCTTGCTATGTACTGTCCATAAACATATTACTAAATAGTTGTAAACAATGAATATCTTAAATACAAATACCCATAAGCATTAGAGTAAGTCTAATAAATAAAAATGCATAGAATTAATGGTATTGCAAAAGAATAAATATCAAAGTAATATCTTAAATATATTACTAGATTATCAAAGTAAGTCTAATAAATAAAAAATGCATAGAATTAGTGATATTGCAAAAGAAATGTATTTGCAAAAGAAATAATCTCTACTTTTTCGATTTTGGATTCAATTATTGTATTATTCTTTAAATCAAATAACCACAATATCTTGAAAAATTAAATTTCATTCTAAATTTAAATTAAATTATAATTTATAATTTAACAATTACTAATTTAGATATAAAAACAACCTTTCTTTTTTAGTTTTTCTTTTCTAATGAAAAAAAAACTAAAAAAGAAAGATTGCTTCAAAAAAATTAAGCTAGTAATAAAATTATTTAAGAAATTTCATTCTAAATTTAAATTTCATTCTAAATTTAATTTAAATTTCATTCTAAATTTAATTGAAATTCCAATTTCTAATTTAACAATTACTAATTTAGATATAAAAGCAATCTTTCTACTTTAGTTTTTTTTTTTCTAATGAAAAAGAAAAACTAAAAAAGAAAGATTGCTTCAAAAAAACTAAGCTAGTAATAAAATTATTTAAGAAAAACTAAAAACTTCAATTTTATTCTAAATTTAAATTTCATTCTAAATTTAAATTAAATTCTAATTTCTAATTTAACAATTACTAATTTAGATATAAAAGCAATCTTTCTTTTTTATTTTTTCTTTTCTAATGAAAAAGAAAAACTAAAAAAAAGATTGCTTAAAAAAACTAAGCTAGTAATAAAATTATTTAAAAAAAACTAAAAAAAATATTAGAATGTCTCTTGATAACTAAAATTCTATTGTAATAAAATTATTTAAGAAAAACTAAAAACTTAAAAAAAACTTAAATGTATATTATTAGCTCAGTGAATGGAAGTTACACTATGAAACTATGAATGTGCTCGAAATTATTGAAAGCACTGTGAGAATAAAATGGGTTCAAGAATACAAGCCTAGATTATTTACAAAATCTACTTCAAGAAAAAATATGAAAATGAATGAAAATAGGCCAGAGATTTCAGGAAATGTCAAAAGTTGTGATATTAAGTGGAAAGAAGCTGAAACAAAGCCCTCTATTAAAATCAAGATTTCCAATAAATATAATAATTCTCTTAGTTATGAAGGTGCTCTCTGGGAATTCAGACACAATTTGGCTGCTCCTGTCGAATCTGTCATTCATCCCATTCACAATTAGACACTTTACTTGGATGAAGAGCATAAAAGAAAATTAAGGAAAGAATTTCAGGGCATGCCATTTATATAATTTTTGGAGTTTCCTTTGTGGAAACGTCAAGTATACACAAGTTTGTTTTATTAAGTATTGAGTCTCTACCACATAGCCATGAGGAAGAGAAAATGAACATAAAGAAAAATATCCAGAATGCTATGAAGGTCACGACCATTAGAACACAGAAAGCCCTCAAAATAATGAATATAGTAAGTTGAGAGTGCAAAGTTTTCCATTTTCTATAGAAAGAAAGTAACCCATCAAGATTTGTGCAAGGAGATACAAGGGTTTTTTTCATATTGCCTCTACTGAGCTCAAATGGAGCCTATTCTCATAGAAACTTAAGAGATAAGAATAATGAAACTTACACAAGATTGTTGTAAAGGAGATGCCCTCCAAAGTCTTTAGAAATGAGCCTCAAAGATACTCCAATGGTAGTCAAACAGAGAGGAGAGATATCAACAAATGGTAAGCAAAGGAAATACAACAGAAAAATACTCAGTCACGACCAAGTGAGCTCGATAAAATGCTTCAAAATGGAGAATACTTTTCAGTTTTAAAACCAAAGACTTACCTCTACAAGATTTTTTTTTCAGGAAAATCATCAGAAACAACATAATGAGTCACCATTCCACTCTCAAACCCTACCTAGACATGGTGGTGTTGAGTTTTCTCCAAAAATACAAGTGAAAAATGGAATGAGTTTCTTCTCCAAAAATACAAGTGAAAAATGAAATGAGATTAGGGCTCAGTTTCTTTTTGATTTAGGGTTTTTTCATTACCCTAGGCCCAATGGTTTATTTTTCACATTGTATTAAAGAAAATAGGTACATTTTATGCTTTTTATTAGAAAAATCAAATACCATCACCCACTTTCCTGCTTCTTTACTTCATTTGATTTTGATTTCAAAATTAAATCTCCCACTTTTAAATATATTATAATATTATATTTATATTATAATATAAATATTATATTATCTTATATATAATAATATAATATAATATAATATTATATATAATAATATTATATTATATTATTATATAGTATTAGTATTTAATATAATATTATATAATATCATATTATATTATAATTTATTATTATAATATATTGTATTGTAATATAATATATTATTATTATATTATATTATAATACAATACACTTCCTCAATTCAATTTTTTTTAATTAACCACTTTAATATCATATTATCTAATTTTTATGTGTGACTAATTATTTAGTCATCTTTATTTGTGTTTTGAAATGAAAGATAGTCCTCAAAATGAAATTGGATTGTTTAAATCATATTTTATTAGTGAAATTGACCACAATTGCTCTTTGATACATTTGACATGCTAACACAATAGGAAATTCAAACTAGCTTCAAATCATAGTTAAAAACATTAATGATTCATTAACATAAAATATGTAAATGTTAAATTTTTTAATAAAATATGTGAAGGTCTTAAGATTGCACCGAGAGCCAATGCCTTCCATGCAATAGGTATTTTTGGTGCATCAAGCAACCTAGGCGGCCAAATGGCCCGCGTAGGTAGGGGTCCCATGAGTGGGCTTAAGCTCTATGGATTATAATCAAATTCAAAAGAAAAAAGAATAGTGTCATAGTCATTTATTTAGTTAATTATTTAGTCATTTTTATTTGTCTGATATTAGTCATTTATTATTCATTTAGTTGTGATTTTACC
The DNA here is from genome assembly GCA_007258455.2 of Sequoia sempervirens. NCBI lineage: Eukaryota > Viridiplantae > Streptophyta > Pinopsida > Cupressales > Cupressaceae > Sequoia > Sequoia sempervirens. The sequence goes on from VDFB02000003.1 coordinate 95,830,776, forward strand.
CAATGATTAGATTAGTCACTTATAAATGACCAAATTAGTCATTTATTTACCAAATTCTACTAGTGTTAGTTGTAAGACTAAACTTTTTAGTCACGTGACTAAAAATTTTAGTCACGTAGTCATTTATTTGTCAAATTCTACTAGTGAGCCCAAGCCCAAGCTCAAGCGCACACCCAATATCAAGCACAACAAGCACAAGCACAACTTCTTGCACAGAAACAAGTAACACAACTGCAAGCAATAAAACAATATCAAGAGCAACAAGAAGCAACCCAATTGGCAGCCCAACAACAAGCGTTGTTGGAACAACAACAAGCACAATAACAAGCATGACAACAAGCAATCTTAGTGCAACAACAACAAGTGTTGTTCATATAGTAGCAAGTGCAAGCATACCTAGCTTGGCAGAATGTGCAAATACCATCAAATAACACACCAACCAACCCACCCATCGAACCCACAATTGAAACCCCCCAAAACACCTTCATCCCACCCCTTGATCCACAAAATGACGTAACGACACAAATCAGGTTGCTCTCGCAACAAGTGCTCGATCTTCAGGGAGAACCACAAAAACATCAAGCAACTTGTGTCCCTATCCATTTGATAGGAGCCTAGTGATGAAACCATTCCCCAAGGGATTTGAGATCCCCAAGTTTGACAAATATCATGGGAGAGGAAATCCTGAAGATCACATCAGGGAATTCCAGGTTCATTGCATGGAAGTCGCATACGACGATACTTATTTGATGCGGCTATTCCCTAGGAGTTTGGATGACCACACTATGGAATGGTTCTCTCACCTACCTATAGGCATCAGAACATTCCAAGAAATTATAGGTGCATTCAACATTGCCATGGATGTCAGTCTAGAAGAACTCTCAGCTTTGAAACAAGGAAAGAATGAATCATTCACTTCATTCCTACAACAATGGAGATCCAAGGCCAATCGAAGTAAGTGGACCATGCCCGAGGAACAACAAGTTTGTACCATTATATCCAACCTTGATGGCCTCTTGGCATTCCATCTCAAGGTACAAGGTATCACCACATATGACCAGTTGATCTCCAAGGCGCTCAACATCGAATGAGCCCTTATGACACAACCTGGAGGATCAACTTCATACCCTGAACAACAAAACAACTGCCCACCCTCCAATTACAACGATAAACCTCACACATGGGAAAGGAACAAAAATGTTACTAATGATGGTGTTGTCGACACCAAAGTGGTCATCAGTTCCCCACGCCAAAATACACCCACACCACAAATCCAAATCCAACACCAAAACAATCATCACACAATACAACAACTAAACAACAATCCAACAATCAACAATCTCAATGGTCAAAGGGGACCACCCCAACAGAATAAGAGCTATCCCAAGCGAAAGTAAACCACTCTAGGGGAACCACTTGAAGTCATAATGAAGAAGCTGATAAACAAAAAACTCATCAAGGCTCCTACCTTTGAGAATTACCAAGAACTGGATGTGAAACCTCCTTGGTATAATGAGAATCAACTCTGTGAATTCCATAAAATCAAAGGCCATACCATGAATAGTTGCATGAGATTAAAAAACATATTTCAAGATCTCATCGATCAAAGAATTATAAACATGGAATAACAACAAGAAACCAAGATCTTAAGATATACATGAATCTGATGCCTAATCATGGCAATAAAGGGAATAATAACACCGATAAGGGGAAAGGCACCCACACAAACGTGAATCATGTGTATGAAATTGTCGTGGCCTCCCTAGATGAATACTGCATAGTCATCACCATCAAAGGTGCCCATGCCGATTGTGGAGTCACCACAAGAGGTGGCAAAGTTACCATCGCAGGATCATCCTAGCAAAATAGAGTCCCTGCATCTAGATCTGTCCCTAATGGCTATAATGTCCTAGATCAGCTCAAAAGAATGCCAACACAAATCTCCATCATGGAGTTGCTAAAAATCTCATCTGCCCATAGGAAAATCCTTAAGGAAGCGCTGGCTTCATCCACTATCCCTGTAGATCTTGATGCGGAGCAATTCCAAGCTATGGCCAGAAATATCATTAGGCCAAATCTCCTCACATTCTCCAACCGGGATTTCCCTGCTCAACCATCTCACAACTATGCGCTCCACTTAGAAGTTATAGTACAAAAGAGAAAAGTCAAAAGGGTCTTGGTGGATGGAGGTGCGGGCTTGAATATTTGTTCTCTCAACCTCATCAAACAATTGAAAATCTCAGAGGATTCTATCAACAAAGGAAAGGGTATCACAATAAGAGCATATGATGATCAAGAAAGAGTGTCTCATGGCACAATCAAACTCCCTATTCAAGTAGGTTCTGCTATCATGGAAACCACTTGTCAGGTCTTTGACCTTGACTTTCCGTATAACATCCTCCTAGGATGCCCATTGATTCATGCAATGAAGGTAGTAGCATCAAATTTCCATCAATGTGTTAAATTCACACATGAGGGGCAAGAAGTTACCATCCATGGAGATCTCAAACCCTTCTCCTATTGCAAAATCCCTGAAGCAAAGTACTATAAAATCCCCCAAGTACCAAAAAATGATGAGGGCCCATCTACACCATACATCGATCCTGCCACTCTCGCATCCACTTCTGTGATAGAGACACCCGCCACTCCGGCCATTCCCACCATCTCTGACATTAAGGTCATCATCCAAGATAACGGTTGTGGAAACTACAAGATCCCTAAAAATGCTTTTGTGGTAGGAGAGTTACCATAATCTCCTAGATCATGGGGACGTTCACAAATAAATGAAGCCTCCACATCTCAAACGTCTCTTGAAGACTATCCTAACTTTACAAGTTGGGGAGATCTTGGCTAAGAAGTTATTGAGGTAGATCCATCTCATATGCTATATCAAGATGAAAGACTAGTAGCTGATTTACCAATGGATGACAGAAGCAAGGGTCTGCAAATGATGCTCACAATGGGCTATGACAAAAACCAAAGATTTGGGAGAAATGACAATGGGCTTATAATACCTATCATTCTAGAGACGCGAGCAATAAAAAATCTTGGCCTTGGATGTACCCCTCCGAGTATAACCATACATGGCCGAAGTCCTCCAGTTAGAAGGGTTAATAATTCTCCTCAGCCAACCGCAACAAAACTATGCTTACCAGTATCTACAGGTCGTGTCATAGATAACTTCACATTTGATATAATTGACGTGTGTAGTAGTAGTGATGACGAGGATACCATGACCAACTTACCTAGGCTATTTGAGGATACCACTCTTTGCATGATTAGTACCCTATCTTTTGAATTAGACCACCAAAATCATGAGATCCACCTAGTATATCCCCAACTCATCGACTACGACCAATGATGAGCACCAATTCTTGATACATTTGAAAATGATGAGGTGCTCTTGGAATTCATGGGACTGCGGGATAACATTCTGTGTGGGGATCACAAAGCAGGGTTCATAATCAAGCTAGATACACATGCCTATTATGGGGAAACGATTGAATCCCTTAGTCGCAAAAGAGAAAAATTAAGAATAATATCTAAGTTCTTGAGTGAAAACCACATTGTGGAACTCTCCAACCAGAAAAAAGTAAAAAGAAAGGACGCATCCAATGGTGAAAACCTCTCTAAGGTGCCCGAGGATGGGGGATTCAATCTTCCTTCTAGAGCTCTTCATCAAGAAAAATCAATAGTCCTGGTAGAAAGGTGCAATCTAGTCAATCTAGGAATAGAGGAAACCCCGCACATCACATTCTATGTGGAGTCATTACTATCAGAGGAACAAGAGCTCCTAGCAGCATTCCTAAGAGAAAGATAGATAAACTTAGCATGGAGCTATGCCGACATGCCTGGGCTTGATCCATAAATCATGGCTCACCACTTAGCAATATATCCAGAAGCAAAGCCTGTTAAACAAAAACTTCAAAAAATGCACCCTTAGATCGCCTTATTAGTCAAAATGGAGCTAAAAAAGCTATTAGATGCAGGATTCATTTGACCGATAGATTATCCAGAATGGGTTTCAAATTTGGTACCTATCTCAAAACCCGATGGGAACATTAGAATCTACACAGACTTTAAAGAATTGAATAAGGCATGTCCAAAAGATGACTTACCGCTTACAAACATTGATATGATCATTGACATGATAGCCGAACATGAGATGTTGTCACTAATGGATGGATTCTCAGGGTACAATTAGATCATGATAGCTAAAAAGGACCAGCATAAAACAACTTTCACCTGTGCATGGGGGACTTACTGTTGGAACATGATGCCATTCGGCTTAAAGAATGTAGGAGCAATATACCAAAGGGATATGAAATTGGTATTCCATGACATGATCCATAAGATGGTCAAAGATTATGTTGATGACATTCTAGCCAAGTCCAGAAAGAGAAAAGATCACATAGCAACCCTAAGTGCCATTTTTGACAGGCTGGAAGAGTACAAGGTCAGATTAAACCCAAAGAAGTGCATCTTTGGCGTACGATCAGGAAAGCTGCTAGGATATATAGTGTCAATGAGAGGTATCGAGGTAGATCTAGCAAAGGTAAAAGCAATCCTCGAGATGGAGGCACCAAAAACATTAAAGCAATTGAGAGGTCTCCAAGGAAGGCTTCAATCCATTCAAAGATTCATAGCACAGTTGGCGGACAAACATAACCCATACTCTCACCTACTCCACAAGGGAGTAGCGTACAAATGAGATACCAAGTGTGAAGAGGCATTCAATAAAATCAAAGAATATCTACTAACACCACCAGTCCTAATTCCACCAATCCCAAGAAAACCATTGATTCTCTATGTATCAGTAACAACAACAGCCCTTGGAGCTCTCCTAGCTCAGCATGACAAAAATGGAACAGAAAGGGCTATTTATTACATCAGTAGAACAATGGTTGGGCATGAGCTAAACTATTCATTCATCGAGAAAGCATGCCTAGCGGTAGTGTTTGCATCAAAAAAATTTAGACATTACATGTTGGCAACAAAATAAAACTCATTGCCAAAATCGACCCTCTCAAGTACTTACTATCAAAGGAAATGCTCACAAGAAGAATGGCTAAATGGGTGATGATACTGTCAGAATATGGCATTGAATATGTGGAGCAAAAAGCAATCAAAGGCCAAGTCATCACAGATCAAATTGCAGAAGCACCAATCTATTCAGAGAATCCTCTCGTCTAAGAGTTTCTAGATGAATCTATTTTCAATCTCAATGTAACTGACCACTGGAAACTGTACTTTGATGGCTCATACATGCAACATGGATCAGGAGCTGATGTCTTCTTTATCACCCCACAAGGGGATTGCATACCAAGGTCCTACAAGCTGGCATTTCCCTGCACCAATAACATTGCAGAATATGAGGCTTTAACCATAGGTCTCATAATAGCAGTGCAGTAGAACATTATAGCTCTCAAAGTATATGGAGACTCTCAATTGATAATAAATCAAGTGAATGATGAATACCAGACCAAGGATGACAAGCTCACTCCCTACAAGAAATTGGTGGAGACTCTCAAAGAATCCTTCATCGAAATTACATTTGAGCATATTCCTAGAACCAACAACAGAGCAACAAATGCCATGGCAACAATTGGATCCTTACTGGATATCCCCCACAACATTCCAAAATATGAATTCCTGATAGAGCAGCTTCTCGTGCCCGCATTTGAGGTACCAAAATTAGAATTCGCGTGCGAAATTGTTGGTCCCGGTGATCCTTGGTATCACGATATTTATGCATACCTTAGAATAGGAGTCATATCTGCCAACTTACCCTCAAACCTAAAATGAACCTTTGTAAAAAAAGGCATCCAGATTTGTCATCCTAGGAGATACCCTATATTGTAGAAGCATAGAAGGAACCCTACTGCACTGCTTAAATGCTGAGGAGGCATTAACTGCTCTAACTAAAGTACATAATGGTATCTGTGGTTCACACTCGAGTGGAATGACCATAGCTAAGAAATTGCTGAGGATGGGGTATTATTGGCCCACAATGGAAAGAGAGGCACATGAATATGCCAGAAGGTGTCTACAATGTGAGTAGCATGGGGACCTCATCCATGCTCCAACTCAACAACTTCATCCTATTGTCACACCATGGCCCTTTTCGTAGTGGGGACTTGATCTGGTTGGAAAAATCACGCCCACTTCATTTAACGGCCACAAATTCATCATAACCGCAATGGAGTACTTTACTAAGTGGGTGGAAGCCATACCCATGACATATATAACTGGGAAGTAGATTTCAAAGTTCATCCTAAACTATCTCATTTACCACTATGGTGTTCCACAAGCCATTATCTCAGATAATGGGACACCATTTAAAAATCAAGAGGTTCACGACTTATGCAAAAAATTCAAAATCCAACATCGCTTCTCCACCCCATACTATCCCCAAGGCAATGGCCAAGCAAAAGCTACAAACAAGACCATTCTAAAAATCCTCAAGAAAACAGTCAATGACGTAGGTCGTGACTGGCACCTATAACTTAATCCTGCCCTCTGGGCCTATCAAACTAGTATCTGCACACCTACCGGTGCCACCCCTTTCTCCCTGGTCTACGAATTTGAAGCAATACTCCCCATTGAGATCGAGCTCCCATCACTCAGGATATCACTGCAAATCCTCATCATAGATGAAGAGTATTGAGTATCAAGATTGAATGAGCTGGAGCTACTAGATGAGCGACATATAGATGCTTTGAATCATTTGCAAGTCTATCAAAATAGACTCAAAAGGAGCTATAGTAAGAAAATCAGAAGCAAGACTTTCCCAGTCAGAGAACTGGTATTAAAGGAGAATCAGAAGAATGTCCCAAACCCAAGCAACAAAAGAAAATTTGAACCCAATTGGTTGGGACCATTCATTATCACAGTAAGTCATAAGTCAGGGGCACATCAATTATCAACACCCGAAGGGGAACCTCTAGAAGAGCCCATGAATAGCTCTCATCTCAAAAAGTTTTATGCCTAAAACTTTCAAGGCATAGAACCAAAAAAAATTAGAAAATCAGAAAATGTCCTGAAAAAATGGTTACTTTGGTGAAAACTTGGCAAACAGGCATTTTGGTGACAACAAAAAAATAAAAAAGAAAAAAATCCAAAAAAATCAGAAAAAGGATAAAAAATAGTAAAGAGAAAAATGGTCCTCTAGTGAAAACCACTTCGGTGACACTTTGGACAAGTACCTTGGTGAAAACCTGGTAAATAGGTGCCTTGTGTAAATAAGCACTTTCCATCCACCAGGATCTTTATGACTTGTTTTGCATCCTCCATCCATTACGTTTCCATCATCCATCGCATTTAGATCCCCATCCATCACTCATCCACCCGCATCCACACCATAGCTTGGTCCTGTGTTCATATCATGATCCCTCTTAGTACTACTTGGCCCATCCTCAAGGTCAGTTTGTCCTGCCTTTATCAGAGTAGTCTATTGCTTCATGCTAGGGACATGTTCTCATTGGATCGGATTAGTGTATATTCTTAAAGTCCTAAAATTAAAAAAATTCAAAAACATCAAAAAATAAAAAAATTCAAAAACATCAAAACATATTAAAATCCCAAAACAGGTCAAAAATTCAAAAAAAAAGTCGTCTTGTCGAACTACGAGTCTCTGAGCCTTGAATGTAGGCAAGGTTGATCTTTGATCATCCCCCGAGACACTTAGGTCATTCCTTTAGGCGTCTGTCATAATAAATTGACATCTCATCATGTATATCTGCACCTATAAATTGGTCAACTCGTTAGTCGAACTATGTGGTCTCTATGTGTATAACGTAGGCAAGGCTAATCTGTTGATCATCCCCCGAGGCCCCTAGGATAAGTCTTTAGGTTAGTCTCTTGGTCAAAATCTCATAAAACCCCAAAACATTGGAAAATTGAAAATCAAAAAATTTGAAAATCTCCAAAAACACCAAAAAACAACTTCAAAACATCTCAAAAAGATCAAAAATATCCAAATATTTGAAAAAATCCATCCATCTCATCTCGCTTTCACTCACAATAACATCATTCATAATAAATGATCGTCATCCTCAATCTTTGGTAAGACAATCAGAAATAGGTCTAGCATGTTGAAACTGAAAACTTAAAATGTCAAGTCTTAGGTATAAGTCAATATGTAAGCAAGTTGGTCAAACTCTTTGTGCCGATAACTCATCATCCAATTGGTCCCATATCAATCATCATTTAGAATGCTTTGGATAAATGAAATGATGTGCCACCATCCACTAACATTTCCTAGGATGAATCCTTCCTACAATGGGCATTATCTTTTGGCAATAGTATTGGTTCTTATCCTTAAAAACACATCACCTTTTGGTTAGCGGTATTGAAGAACATCAACTTGTTTGTTTACTTTGTCTTTATCTTTTGACTTATCTTATTGCGCTCATTCCAAGGACTTCTCGATGATATCCGAACGGAGGATTTAGAGAAATAGGAATGGGGCAATGATCATTATCTTTTGTCTGCTGTGCTTGTTGGACGTTCTTGTAATATAATTTGGAAAATACTTGCTTTGTTAGGTATTGTTAGCTACTGAAAGTGCACATTGTTGAACCTGATGTTAAATACCTCAGTGTAACATGGGAAGACCTCTAAAGCTATGGGTTACTTGTAGATTGAGGTCAACCTTCGGAGAAGGCTGACTTCCTATGGTGTCACCTAAACTATTGAATGATGAGGAAAAAGGAAGAAATATATGCATAAAAATGAAGATAATCTATTTCTATGGTGATGCACCTAATTGTAAGCAGGACTATGAAATTCAGAACTTCAACACTTTGCTTATAATGACTGAAAACTTTTTTTTTTAAAAAATGCACAGCTTACTCTTGTATGTCACTGCTAAGTATTTCATAACAAGGTTGTAATGCTCAGACTTCTAGAAGGAAAATGAATTCACAACTACAAGCCATTTACAAAATTTGGACACAAAATATGACCTGCACTAACAATATTTTGCACAAAGGTGTTAAATAAGAGATAAAGCTATAAGGAAATGATAATATCTCACAAATAACTTTGATGAAATCTCTTTGATGCACACAATGAAGCAAAGAAAGAGAAGCCAAATTTCCAAGAAATCATTAATATTCAAAGGTCTCCACTGTATTCCATATCCAAAAGAAAACTGAGTTACAAAGTTTACCAATCTGAGAAAGGATTGCAAAAATCACTAACTCTCAAAACTGCAAAGTAAGAACTCCCACTATAATGAGTAACAAATGACACTAAGTAGCCAACACTGAAATTTTTCCACAAAATAAGGTTCTAGAAACCTCATTTTCATAAGCCCTCACAAAGCCTAAAATCTAGTACTCAAATTCACTCAAAAAGAGCTCATGTTGGTTGAAAAAGTCATGTAAGACCATAACCAAGATAAAAACTCAGTAAAATTAGCTCCTAGATGCCCTCCTTGTGCTCCCAAACTAAAAATAACCTCCCTTCTTTTGAGGTAAGCCATAAAAATAAGCATATCTCTATCCCTTCTTATGACTCAATCATATCACATATGTTCCTATAGTTTTGCATTTCAAAGAAATACTTTAAGTAAAAATTATTCATAAAATATCACTTTACTTAAGTATTTCACAATGAGAATTAATGCAAAAATAAAATCCTCCATGTATTCGGCCATTAGGAAATACAAGGTAAATATTTTAAAGTCTAAAAATATTTTCAAATAAGGCATAAAGGGGCCACAGTGTATAGTTTTTTCACATTTTTAAACAAAAGTAAAAAATGCAATATTATGCTTAAAAGAAATAGGGCGAAACCCTAAAAAAGTGAAGGCACAAAAAGAAGTGAAAATATTTCATTTTCTAGAAGTTTCAAGAAGAAGCTGTGATTGTTGCCGCCATGGAGGGTTTCAAGGTGCTCGACCAAAGTCTTTTCTTTATGTTTTCAACTTTTGAGGCATTAAACCTGCATCTTGATGGCTATTTTCACAGAGCCATAGGCAAGTTGCTCAAATTTTCTTCTTCATACTGGAGTGCCGCTATAGAAACCCTCAACTGAATGCACTCTTTAATTTTTGGAAACTTCCAAATACATTTCGAGCTGCTTCACAGGCTCCTTTTGTCAATTTTCACAAAAGAAAAATAGGTAAGATGACCTGGGCCTAGGGCCATTGCATTATCTGAATTTCCTCACGCTGTGCATATTTTACCTTCATCATTGACTTTATTTGTCATTTTTGTTCTCTTATGTTGCAAACCATGCCGCTACGATGAATTTGTATTGTTGGAAGTTTTCACCTGTGGATTTTGAGCAATACAGATCTTTCCTGGACTTGTGTGGTAAGGCTTTACTTTACTCACTATGCTGTTATGCACTACATATTATGAAAAGCTTTGATGATCTTGCTTTTATTGTGAGTTGCAGACCTTTTTTTCTTTTGTGGCTGTAGAAAATTTGAGGGTTCGTTATATTTCTTCTGTATTTTTCCTAAAAATGAAAATGTTTTCATTTTTGTTGCAAATGACAGAAAATATTCTGTTTAAGCTATAAGCTCACTATTTGAGCATTCTAAGTCGAGGGTTTGCATATTTTGCTTTTTATGTCTCTGAACCCTGGTGTGATTCATTTTCTATCTTTATGGATGTTCATGGCTATGTATATAGGGTTTTTGTAGAGCTTATGGCTGAGAGCTTACTCCACAGTTCATTTTTGTTGTACATCCCAAAATCTCTATGTCTTTTATGCTAGATCTATAGATTTGAATATGCTTGAAAACTAGTTCATCTACAAGAATGTATACATTTCATTTTGCATTTTTCTTACTTTTCTATAGTCGCGACATAATGGTTTTCTGGGTCACTTAGATATTCGCTATGTAAAAATGAAAAATCATTCTTTACTTCCAGGTTTTATTTTCTTCAAAAGAAACCACTGTTGCTTTCATTTTCTATAAATACATCACTGCTTTTATTTCTTCATTCCTTACTCTGAATCTTGCTTTTTAAGGCACAACTATGAGAAAATATGTCTTTTCAACTACATCTTTGAAAATCTTGCCTTAATTTACACATAGTGTAATGGCCCACTTATTTCTCAAAATACTGGGTTCTCCCTCATTGTCAGGCACTTGAAATGTTGGAAATGCAGCTGATTCTTTTAACTCCTTAAAAGCAGACCATGCAATTGTAGTTGCATTTTATATATGACTGGGTTCTTTAATAGTACAAGGTGAAAAATTACATACGTTATCTCCATTGAGCAACACTGATTATATGAATACCACTTTCAGCCATGTATATATTGAAAAAAAAACACTTATGCATAATCATTGATGGCTTCTTTTCATTACTTAATGCTTGTAAACACTATTAAAATGTGATGTGATTACAACATTGGATAATAACAAGGGACAGTCTCTTGATGTTTATGAATACCATAATCTCTACTGATATGAGCTGGGCTCAACCCTTGTGGGAGCCATATTTATCTTCACTCATATTTAATCAGATAAATAATTGCACCTGTTGCTACACATGAAACAAACAAGTTAGAAAAAAGTGCACATCTTATGTTCAATGTATGCATGAATAGGATGAATATGCATGTAATGTCTGTTATCAGTCATTGCTTAGAGTATACTCTAACACCATCACTAATGTCATATGTAGGATTAGGAGTGGAAGGAGCTAGAAGAGACGGATGAAGCTCAGGACAACAACAAGGCAAAAGATGCATGAAAACCAGTCATTCTAGGCAATGGCTGGTTACCCTCTTTACATACATATTCATTTCTCCTCTTCACTTATTCTTGTTTATATTGTTCATATTTTGTTCTAAATAAGCAAGTTAATCTCATGGCTTGTATGAGATAATGAACATTTATTCATTCAATAAAGATTATTCTTCTGAAAAGTTTCAAATCTTTCTCTATTACATGCGTGTACATGAATGTAAAGATCTGTAGTTGTAATATTTTTCCAGATTTTTGCATTTATATATTTGAATGTAATGAAGAAGGTTAATAAAACTACACCCTATTCTCTTTAGTTTAAAATAAACTCTACCCCTTTGAACCTAAGAGTGAAAAATGGGTAATAGGTATGTATGGAGGAGGTTTTGGGCAACTTGTTGACTATTGCATTGATAGGTTGTACCTATCCGTGTTTTGGTCTGAGGTGTTTAAAACTTCTAAAGTGCATCCTAGAAAGGTTTCTGTATGTCAGGTGTGAACAAGGATACTCCTATCTTCTTGTCAAGTCAAAGTCCATCACATTGGGTACTACGCCATCCTGGTTTTCTATACCTTGATGCATCATACCACATGTGCTATCAAACATAAGAAAATTTGGCCCTTTAAAAATCCCAATTCCTCGGCAATTAATCATCATCATTTTGTATTTTCATCATCTTGTGTCTTGTTGAAATGACTTCTTCTCTTTCATTCCTTCTTGCTCGTCGCACTAACAAGGTACTATGACAATTGATCATCATCATCATCATCGTCATCGATCCTGCATCCACAAATCGTTAGCATATTGCATAAGCATATCATATAGGAAACATATGCATTAAATTTCTATCATCATATAAACATGGTATTATAAGCATTCTTCATAAATAAGCACATACATCTTTATTACATCACATTACATTTATCACATAAATCATTGCATAACATTCATTTGCATAAAAATTTCATAACCATTTCACATTACCACCTACTGCATAATCATACATAATAGGTACATAAGCATTATAGATAATCCATTGCATAGATACTCGCATAACATCATAAAGTCATCTCACGCATTAATTCATTTTGCATAGAACATCATCATATCATTGCATATAGTACATCACTGTAAATGCATCACATATATTACATGCATTTAACATGTTTAGGATAATATTTGTTATTCTAAGCATCATAAAATGATCTCATTTGCATCATCCAAAAAACATTACCATTGCATTCACATTGCATTATATTGTCCACTAATCATCCATATCATCTCATAAATAGCATCACAATCATTTTTTTTCATTTCATTACATAAATCATTTCGCTTGTACACCATAGATTGTTTCCATATCATTTTGCATATTGCATATCATATCATTTCAAATCATCATATAGACTGCAACATTATTAACGCATCACATAAATACATCTGCATATCATAGGTCAACATAATATAGATCTATTAGTCACAATCATTACATAATGCATATATCATCGAGAATAAATACATCCATAAGTACATCATATAACACCATAACATCATTGTACAACATATAGAAATAGAATCATTCATACATGCATAAATAAATGGTACACATCACATCACATCGCATCAAAATCATCGGCTCATATGTATCATCAATAATGTAACTGTCATCGTACAAAATAATCAGGATCACTATACATGTATGTCAATCAATACAAAAAGGCCCATTGGGCTATCAAAAAGGAGCCCATAAGGCACAAAAGATGATATCATCTCGATCAAGGTCTACCCCCTATGTGCTGCCCTCGCCCCTGTCACCGTGACCCTCTGCTAGTCTGTGACTGGTCCGCTGCGAATACTTTGGGACCCATGCTGCTTTGGGTACGGCCTCATGATAATGCATACAGTAATACTCAACCTCTCGGACGACATCCTTGTAGGACTGAATGGACACTGTAACCTGAGAGGAGGAGGCTTCCATGCTCTCCAACTGCTATCTTCGACCTAGCTCTATGGCTTCTTATAACTCTGCAGCCTATCTTTGCAGTATGGCCTATTCCCTCTCGACCCTGATGTGATCTCTCTCAGTTCGTGCCTAATCTCTCTCCCCTGTCAAAGTCTGCACCTGGGCCTACATCTAAGCAATCAATGTATCTCGGGGATCCACCTGCCTTGTTGGCTGTGTCGTGGAGGTTGTACCTGAGGTTGATCCTCACCCCCAACTCATGGTGGTGCACCTGCTAGCACCTGCTACTGATCCTGCATTTGTACATCAACCTGATCTAGCTGAATTGGGGGCCCGACCGACTGGTCCTATCGTGCACCATCCCTCCATCCTCATCCTTCCCCTCGGCCTCTCACCCTCTGCCGATCGGGGATTGCTCTTGGAATAGTCAAACATAGGGGAGGCTGGAACCAATCCCTGTATGCATGTGTCATGCCTGGATCTGCAGGTCCCTGATCATAAGCCCGTGGCTGAGCCACCAACTGTCTAAAACTGTCCACGACCTCCTAGGAAAGAATGTATCGCCCCCATGAAACCTATGACATGGTGCGGGAAAATACGACCACATAATCGTCATCTGGCCGATCTTTGGGCTCATCGAACTGATGCTGCACGCACCTGGGCAGATATCTCTTGATCATAGTATGCTCTTGCCCCTGTATGAAGTAGTCCTGGCGGGCATAGAAAATCTGATGAGCATCATCAACCCACTTGGGTTGACCAAGGTACGAACGCCATATGAATACCTACATCTCGTCTAGGACTCTTCTCTAATAGGGAATCCCATGCTCACCTGTTGTGTAAAGGACACACCACCTCTATAGTGCCATATGAGGGGATTGTCAAGCCCCATCGGAACTATAACAATCCATGGTCGAAGGACAACAATGTACTCCCACACCCATATGTAGAGGAGTGTCATGCTTGCTTTGAGTGCTTTGTCATTGAGGTAGACGTACTCATGGAGATCTCTATACAAAGATGCAAGAAGAACTAACCCCCAAGCAAAAATGACTGGTCTGTCACGAACCATGCGCTCCCAGTAGAGTCCCCAACCAAGACTGAAATATCGGCCTCGTCTATTTGGGGCAATGAAACCTAAAATAACCACTACAACAACTAAGCGGAAGGGAGGTGCCAGGGCCCTGTGTCGCTCAAGCTCAATCTGCCCCTCGCAAATGACAATGTCCTCTGTGGCAGGCATCCCACCCCTTATCTATATAAAAAATGACATGTCGACCATGAATTGGCAATCTCAAGATATGCCAAACGTCCTCGAAGGTGACGGTGGCCTTACTAGTGGGAAGGTGGAATGAAGAGGTCTCGTTGTGCCATCTCTCAGCAAGTGTTGACATCATGCCAAGGTGGGTGCGAATGGGTGTTGCGTAAGCGATATACCACAACCCCATGTCTCAGAGCCGATCCTGATCTCTATCACTCAGGTCTCGCAAGTAACCAAACAGATCCCGTGACCTGTGCTCTCGGGAGTAAAGCTCCCTCACTGCATCCTGCATCAGGAAGGGTCATCATGTTTAAAATTTTAAATTTTTTTTCGCTGGGCGTCCAGGAAACCACTCCAATGTCGCAATCCGTGAAGGCATCATAGTTTTATTTTTAATCAAACTCCAATGCTAGGGCACAAAAAGGCCGAAAGCGCACTACCGCGGTGCATTTTCCTTCCCAACGATGCAGTTTGCAAAAATTCCTATCACTAAAGAACCGCCATGTCACACTTTAGAAATGACCCTGTGGGCCATGACCTCAGCGTCAGAGTTTTCAAACTCTAAACTCTGCCACCACGACGCAATTTGACACTGAGAGATGCAGTCTGAACGGTGCTATATAGCGCCACTGCAAAAGGACTGACTTTGAAAGCATTAAATGAGCGATAAAAATAAAAAATAAAGCTCAAGTAAGGATCACTTACCGGTGCCCCAATGCTAGGTGGCCGTTGGTACGTCTGGACTCGGTCAGAAATGTGCATCGAAAAGCTATCATTGCACCATATTTTCAGGAGGTCGGAGTTGAAATCTCAAGGTTGCTAGATGGCTGTGTGTGAAAATGAATTGAAAGTGACCCCTTAGAGCCTTTTTAAGCTTGAAAATTAGGGTTTTTTCACCCTAATTGGCTATCCTGCTAGGGTTTTGGACCCTTGAAGTTGTTTTTGTCTAGTTGAGGCCTGTTTTTCATCATTTTATTACATTTATACACATTTTTGGCCTCTTGGAGCCTTTTTGGACTTGTCAGGCACCTTGTCCTCTTTTTTTGCGAGATCACCCAAAAATTGAAATTTTCGTCTAATCTCTCGAGGGGGCAATCTATTGGCATGTTTTCTCTCACCGAGCAACAGTGGGGCAAGTTCTTAAAAAATGATTTTTTTTGGCTTTAATTGAGATCGTTTATTCTTTGAACCAAACCAACAAGTGGATTGCTTCAAAGAGGGGAAAAACGTAGACATGCAAAATGTACCGATTGACATTGTGCATCTGATCCCGACTACTAACATTGTTTCATCCTGAATCATCCCTTGGTCTA
Source organism: Sequoia sempervirens (assembly GCA_007258455.2). Classification (NCBI taxonomy): domain Eukaryota; kingdom Viridiplantae; phylum Streptophyta; class Pinopsida; order Cupressales; family Cupressaceae; genus Sequoia; species Sequoia sempervirens. The sequence continues at coordinate 95,847,027 of VDFB02000003.1, forward strand.
ACCATTTAATCAAATTTCTTTATTTGATTAAATACATCAACATTCCTCTCTTAATTAAATAAACCAGTTATCTAATTAAGTCACCTCTTCTTAATAATTAAATTAACCATTTTGATCTAATTATCCTATTTGATTAAATCTCTAAATTCTATCTATTAAATTAAATAAATTAAAACCTTATTTAGTTTAATCTAAAAATCATCTCTTTTAATTAAATAAATCAAAATCTTTATTTAATTAATCTCTTATCACATTCTTCTCATTATTTGATTTAAATAAATCCACAAATTTAAGTCAAATAGGTCACATCATCTAATCCCCTTTATTAAATTAATTACCTTGGATTAATTTAATCTCCTCTCATGTCCCATCCTCCAACTTTTACCACTTGCACATGAAAATAGATTTAATTGATTTATTAAATCTCTATTTTCCTCAACAAGGCATCTTTTAGAATATTCTCCAAGTTTGAATTCAAAAATCCAAGTTGACATGTACATCCAACAAGGCATTTACTCTCTCTTACATGTCCTTTGCCTTGAGCCAAGTGGAATTTAATGCATTCTTTCTTCCCTTTTGCATGTCATTTCAAAAAATTCAAAATTTAAAAATAGACATTTATTGGCACAATCCTCAAAACTTGCACATCCTCCATCCACTCATAGATTGAGAAGTGGCATCTTGCCATTGGATGAATGTTAGTCCCACATTGCTCTATTTTGGACATTCATCCTTCAATATCATCTATAAATAAGAGGCTTCATTTCTCATTTGATCATCCACAAATTATGCAAAGTTATTATGCTCAAATATTTAGCCATTTCCATCCAATATTATTGAATCATAGCTAGGTTATGCAGGTTTTTCTATTGGAGCACTCATCAAGCATGAAAAAAGTGGATCACTCATCAACATTCATCAACATACATCAATATTGCATCATAGGAATTGGGAAAGGGCCAATTTTCACATCAAATTGGCACCAATTCCCCAATGGGATCATGAGTTTGCTAGTTTAATTAGGATTCAATATCTATTTTGTTGTTTCCATTGTGTTCTTCATTGATTTTTTCCTAATTTGAACTTTGTGAATGGATTTCAGGGGGAATCCTTGTTCTTGCTTGCAATCTCTAATCTAATGTGTTTGTTCTTATTGTTTTGTAGGTATTGGGATTGGGGTTTGCACAGATAGACTTTGAGATTTTATTAGTGTACAATTATCATCATAGAGTGTTTCTATTTTGCAAATGGATAATCTATATGGAGGTATGGAAATACCAAGGTGTTAAATGCCATCCCTTTGTATAGATATACACATTGTAAACAAGGAGTGTCGTGACTCATACTAGTGACAATAGAACCTTGTCGAAATATGTGAGGAAGTAACCACAAAGCATATTGATCTTGATGCAAGAAAGCATTAGATGATCTTTAACTTGCATAGGATGTTTTGACTATTCCAAATGGAACCCAATAACACACAAGGAACTTAGTTGCCCCAAAAATATTGTCAAGACAAACCACAAAAAAAAATCAAAAAGAGAAATCATGATCCATCCTTGCTCCTCTAATCACTTGTGGATATCCTCGAGTAGCATAAGAACATGAAAAAAGATAAATCAAGTAAAAGATGAGACTCACTTGACCAAACGAGTCAATAACCATTTAGATCCTCTTGCTAAAGATGAGTGATTTTTTGATAGGATTCAAAGGATCATGTCTAGTTTCAAGAATGAAACATATCATATAAGATGCCAAGTCTAGTTTAAATGATGCAAAACTTTGTATAAGACAAATTATAGATGATGAAGATAGATGTTTTTGATTAGGAAATTGATTGGTTAGGTGGGAAGGCTAGTTTGGTAGTCTGCTTGTTATTTCACAATTTTGATCAAAGTGTCAATAGTAGCAAGGGAAAATTTATTATGGAGGGTGGATTAGGATGGGTTTAAAGTTTATTATGAATTATGGATAGCTTATTATGGTAGGTTGATAGTGATGAGTGATCATGCTAGTGAGTGACATAATATATACTTCGATGTGATGTCAAAGATCCAATCTAAAGAACCTAGGTCAAGAATTGCCCCTAGTTAGGTATAAGACTAGTTATTGAGAAAAGGACGAGGTGGATTAACTTTTCTAAATTGGTATGGAAGGCAAGTGATGCTAAATATCAACCAATCTCAAGGCATGAGAGGGGTGACAAGCTTTTATTATGGTTGTATGGAAGTGGGATTTTTTCATGGAGAAGTTAATACTTAATTTTTATGAAGTGAAAAACTAGATAGACCAATGGTAGATGAAAGAGAAATGACCTATTACACATGGTGGCTATTTCTCAGGTTTTCACCATGGTACTTACCCAAAGTGCCACCAAAGTGATTTTCACTATACAGTGAATTATTTATTTTTACTTTTTTTTTGAATTTTTGAAATTTTTACTTTTTTTTTTGTTTTGAAATTTTCACTTTTTTTTTTGTTTTGAAATAAATGAGACTTGATGATGTTGCGATCATGGTGGATGCTCTTTAATAGTTGGATGAAAGTGTTGGATGAAAGGATATGGATGGTGTGATATTAATGATGGAGGATGGTTTATGCAACAAATGGAGGGAGCTAAGGTATTATTCCTAATGTAATAATGTTGATTGCATTATGTGTCCCTTAAAAGCGATATCTCTTCTATCTTGTAAATTGTATTGTAATTCCGCTAGATATAATAAGGTTCTTACTTTAAAAAGGAATCATCTTGATATCTCTTAAATCTTATATGTGGAAATGGAATAGTGGGGAAGATGTATTGATGTCCTATTTGTATATAGTTTTAAGAATTATCATTTTTATAGTCATGTTGGGATAATGAAAATATATGCTTCTTGTTCTTATATTATATTTGTAAAAATCAAATTAATAGCTGGTTAAGTCATATTTTTTTTATTATAGCTTTCTTTTGGAGTATTAGAGTTCTTGGAACCTTGACTCCCTATTAGGGAACCAAAGTTGTCTAAACTTTGGCACCTTCAATGTGGTTTTCTTATAATTGTAATCCTTGTGAAACTTAGGGATTCAATGCATTTATATTCTTAGAATAATGAAGTGGATAAATATTCCTTGATCATTGGGCCTTAGTATTATTTATATATTCTAACTTTTTGTCTATGTGTTAAGGTTCAAACTTAGGAGAATTATGATACCATAGTGCATTCTTGCCTTAGTGTCTTTTTTGGTGTTTTTACCTTGTGGTAGGGTATTAGACTTGTGAGGAGTCTAATACCTATTTTTTAGTTGGGTATAAAACCTCCCTTGATTCCAATATTAATTTGTTAAGGTATTAGGGTTCGTAGAAACTTGATACCTGCCTATTAGATATCATAGTTTTGTACCTTGATATTGGGGTATCAAGACTAAAAGAAAATCAATGCCCATATATTGAGGTATCATGATTTAGAGGATTCTAACACCAAGGTATCAATATTCAAAGGATTCTAATACCAAGGTATTAAGATTTAGAGGAACTTGATACTTTTCTATCAAGGTATCAAGATTTAGAGAATCTCGATATAAGGGTATCATATGTTTTGGTTGTACTATATTGGTTTAACTTGTTCTTGTTATGAAGATTAGGATTTATATCCGTTAATTATTGTTTGATAGTTAGGATGTCATGATAATGATAATGTGTGTATAGTTAATTAAGTCTGAGTTATTTAATATTTGATTTAAATATTGAATCTGATATTATTTTCCCAAATAATAAGTGATTGTAGAAGGCTAAAAGTATTTTTTGCATAAGTATTTTTGACCAAGAGATTATAACATGTTACTTTTGAGAATGGAGAGCCCATGTGGTCTAGTGGAGAATAAATATTAGCTAACCACCATGAATGGTGAGAGGTGACTCATGATCAATGACCATTGAGGTAAGGGGGTACATGTTGGACATGGGATAGAGAGGGCCACATCATATATGTATTAGTTTAATCAAATAATCAAACATATTTGAGTGGAGTAAGGAAGTGACGGATCCCATGAAAAGATCATTTGAGAGAGGGCCTAACTCATTTGAGAGAGGGCCTAACTCAAATTGTTAACAAGAAATGTTGAGAATATCTAAACTATTGATATTACTTTGAATTAGTGATTGACACACCTTGAAATTTTGTAGCATGTAGGGTCTAAAAATACTTAAAAAAGAATCCACTATTAGGGATATTTGGAGTTTTATGCATGAGAAATATAAAAGTAATGGTATCAACTAATGCCTTTAATAGATCAATAACTAGTACAACCCAAAGCTCATGATAGCATGTAAATATTGATGAAAACCTCCAAAAGGGAAGGGGTTGAGTATAGATGTGAGGCTTATAGGGACCATGACATCCACAAGTCATTCATTGAGTGCTATAGACCAAATAAGGTGATATTAAACTTGAAGATGATTTATCTCATGGATTTGGCGAGGATCCAAAGAAAATAACTTAAAGAGAAATTGAGGAATACATCTATGGCATCCTAGATTACATGAAAGAGATTGTGTGGAGTACATGATACACAATATTTATTAAAATATGAAAAAATGTGCTCCAAATTTTTGGGGTTGTTACATTGGTATCAAAGTATGGTTAAAAAACTAGAGACATGAGCCTACTAATAGAACCATTTTGGAGAGTTTTATTGATCACTTAATTTTTTTTGGCCAAGATACACCTTTTTAAGAAAATATTGAATCCCCTTTTTAAAGTGGGAAAGGGGAATATTTAGGATGAAATTCACATGATCTAAATGTGTCACTAGATCCTTCTTTAATAAAATATTTATTTGAATCTTTTCTTCTGGGATTGTAAAAATATTTCCTCTGATTGAGGAAATTGTTAAAATTTTGATAATGCTAACAAAATTGTAAAGGTGGACAAGGGGATATTGTACAAACCTAGAGAACATAGTTATGCCATCCAGATAAAAAAATCAATTCATTTATAAACATATGAAGGAAACATCCATGACTATCTACAACATGACTTATTGGTTTGCCAATATGAATGATATGCACTAGTATGTGAATGTTCCCTAATTGGTAGTAAATATACTTTTGAACCAATCCTTATCTTGTACCCAAATATAAATTTAACTAAAGAATATATCTAAGAGAGAATATATCTCTAAAGTGGCTAGATTATATGATATTTGATCCATTGGAGGAATAGGGAAATGATTTTTGAGTAAGGCCTAGTTGATATCTAGAAGTCCACACACTAATAAATTTTTCCATTATTCTTCCTTATAGGTAGAAAATTGAAAACCAAAGTAGAGTTCTTAATGAGAAAATTGAATTTAGCCTCTATCATCCTCATGGTATCCTTATACATCATTACTTAGATAAGCCATCTAAGAGAGAATGCATCTCTAAATTTAACTTTCATTGCGAGAACACAAAATTAATTTTTTTACTCAAGATCAATTAATATGTGGAAGTCCACAAACTAATAAATTTATCCATTCTCCTTCCTTACATGTAACAAATTAAAAACCTAAATATAATTCTTAATGGGATAATTTGATTTTTTCCTCTAACATATTCATGAACTCTATCCACATCATTAACTAGATGATTTGATTCATAATTTACTTCCTTAATCTCAAAGGTCATAAATGAAGGTTCATTGTGATGGTGTTTTGATTTATGTCCTTTCTATGCATCTTTAACATTATCAAAAAATAATTTGATGAGGTTTTCTTATTGAATTTATCAATCCTTTAAGAGATAAGGTGGCATGCCATCTTCTTATTAGCCAAAGTAAATCACAAAACCAAAACACTCAAATATTTCAAGATTTTCAAACTATTTATTGGGAAGTTTATAATTGATTATCTAGGTGGGCTTATCTTTATCAACATTGTATCTTTTTTGTTTTTAATTTTCTACTAGGGTCATAACCTCCATGTTTATGGGAACATTATCTATTTAGTAGGGCTGAATATGGTGGGATAGAATAGGATCATTATCAATTCAAATTCTTGTCCCATGATTGGTTTGAATTATTAAATGATATGATTTCAAGAGCACAAACCCCTCTATCTTTATTATGAAATATATAGATAAATATATAAGAAAGAAGGGATGTAAATATATCAAGAAATTGTAGAAATTACATTGGGGTAGGCATGCAAGGTTAGAATGAAATATTTAATTATATTTATATTAGAAACTAGGGTTCCATGAGACTTAGTAATACCCTCTACAACTAGCCCATAAGTAAGTTTGAGAGTATTAACAATAGATTTAGAGATAACACTATTGCAAGATCTTGAAGTAATCATGAGGACATTTATCTTTATGATTAAGGTAAGATACAAATTCTTCGTTCTAGATCTTATCTCATTTTCTCCTATGATGAGAAAGATTTAGTGATTATCTTGTTTCATTCCATGCACCTCAACATTTTAGTTTTCTTTTTACCATTTCAAAGTCTCTTTTAATAGAATTTTTGGTTTGAGTGAGATAATTATTCCTATAGATACATTTGATAGAGATTTATTTATTAGTTTCACTATGATTAAAGGCTTAGAATTAGTGGATATAATAAGTGTGGGATAGAGGGCTTGATAAGAATTTTGAGACAAGACTCATCTCTTGGGTCTATCTATTAATTAAATAAATTAGAAGTAAGGGTGTTGTTAGCTTTGATAGTCATTATTTTTGTTTCCACATTTTTGAGTGATAGAATTTATTTAAATATTTATAATATTGAATCTCTCAATTAGGTCCCACACTTTATGTCTATGTGCTCTTATTTTGTGGTGCTTAATGAAGTAGATAGACTTGAATTGTCTAAAAACAAGCTCAATATCACTAAAGATAATTAAATATTTGGTTATTGTTTTCTCCGCTATATATAGTCCTTGGGTAAGAGATTTGTACTTTGCTACATTATTTGTACAACGTAACTACAAATGAAAGGAATTAAAGAACTTATGAGTCCTAAGGTATAGAAGATCACACAACTAATTCCTATATGGATATTAATTTTATCACAATTAAAAAATAATTTGAAGATGCCATATAATTGACTTACTCCCTCATTTAAGAGTTAAGGAGACATGAAATCTTTCTCTTATTTGTAGTAAATCACACAAATCAAGTCCTCAAACTGACGCAAGAGCATCCAGTGGTGTAGGGGCAATCTTGCATCACCCGAAAAATGGTTTTCTTTATTTTCTTTAGTTGTTTTGAGTCCCATGATGGAACTTAATGGGTGTAAGATAGTCAGAAGTTAGAAAAGCTAAAAAACAATCACTTAATATTTTTAGTAAGTTGGACTAAATGGGCTCATATGGACTTAAAATTTTACCCCAAGGAGTGGAACTGAAAAATGTATCTGGTGGCAGAATAATCATCCCAATATGTTGGACCATTTGGGAGGTATTAAAGTTTTCATCCTAAGAAATTTCTTCAATACAACTTCAAATTCAAATTTGAAAACCTTAGAAGCATTATAAAAGATCAAAAAATGGATGAAATGATCTTTAGATATTTCGATGTTGCAAATCTCTTTGTGAGCTTTGTAATGATATATTATAATAGCAAATTAGACACCTGAGTCAAAAGTTATGGCTCCAGGAAGCTGTCCCACTAAAAAGTGAATTTCAGTAAAATATCTTCCTAGGTGGGAAATCAAATGGTTTGACTTTTGGGTACCAAAACAAAATGGAAAAATACACTTTCTAGAACGTTCTAAGGTGGTTATTGGTGTAAAATAAAGGGTTGAGTGGAGGTTATAGGAGGTGGCTCCATTAGTGTAGATTGTGGCTCCCAATAATATATTTTATTTTTAGAGTTGATTTGGATGTAATGAATCAAGCCCATGTGGCTATAACATTATAATTTCTAAATCTATAATTTCATTTTCTAAAATTAATTGAAAGTGGGTTGTTTTCTATCTTGCATTTTTTGTGTTGATAGTTATTGTGCTTTGTGTAAGTGTTGGGCAGAGTAGCCCTCATCACAAACATGTCAATATTTTCTAACTATTGATTGAGAAGTTTATAATTGATTGTCTAGGTGGTTTCATATTCAAAAATAAATTATTTACATCTTTTGCTTTCATATATTTTTCTAGGGCTATAACATTTAGGTCCATGTGAACATTAGCTATCTAGTGGGGTTTAGTATGGTGAGATTAAATAGGCTCATTATTAATGTAGATTGTTATTTTGTGTTGGGTTTACATCATAAAATGACACCACTTTAGGGACACATAACCCTCCATATTTTTGTGAAGTATATAAATAAATAGATAGAAATTAAAATATGAAAACCTATCACACAATATATAATAGTTACATTAGGGAAGGAATGCAAGATTAACAGGTAATTTTTGTATGTATATAGTGGCAATTGGTATCATCAAGCTAAGTAATACCCTTATAAATAGCCTATAATTAGGTTTAAGAGTACCATCAATATATTTAGGGATAATATTTTTCTACCTTTGGAATCACCCATAAGTTTATGAAATTATTTATCCTCTATTATTAAGATAAGATAAAAAGGTCTAGATCTTACATCATTATCTCCTATGATGAGAAAGATAAAGGTTTATCTTGTTTTCTTCTATGCACATTAACAATTTGGTTTCATTTTATCATTTCAAAGTTTCCATTGATAAAATGAATTGTTTGAGTAGAGATGAGGCCTCTTATAGATAGATTTACTAGAGACAGATCCACTATGCTAAAAGGCTTAGAATTTCTAGGTACCATAGGTGTGGGACCAATGTGGGTACCTTTCATCTTCTCTTGGAGAGGAAGTGGAACACATGTGACATATTTTATGAATGGTGTAGACTTTAGATGTTGAGATATAGGTGTAGGATGAAACTCCTTAGCATGTACCAACCTATTAATAGTATTGAGAATTACTTGAGAAATAATAAAGTGCAATATCTTTTCTTTCTCAAAGAAATTTTATCCCATTCTTATGGTTTGTGATGAACATGAAATTTTATTGGGAATCCTAAATTTTTTAGTGATATTTTCTTAATGTAATCAAAGTTGTCATGGTATTTCTCATAAACTAACACACATGCATCTTTGAGAAATAATTTATTCACCATAAAATTTATTAGGGTGGTTTTACATGTGCTTAGGGGTATTGAGGAGTGTCTTTTTATAAGGATAAAAGATTAAAAGTTAGATAGAGAAATCCCTAAAGTATAATATAGTTGTTTAAGATATTATTCAAAAGTGACTAGGTGATGTTAGATATCAAGTAATGAATGCACCAATATCAAGAAACTGAGATGTCCTTTGCTAGTGAATTTTGTAGGAGAATCAAAATAATTTACCTTTAGTGGGAATTATTCCTCTATAGAGTAGAAAAAAGATAGATGAATAGGGGAAACTTGAGAGGGAGTTGTGACTATTGTAACTAATGATGAGATGGTTAGTGTCCCATATTATTCTCAAATTTACATCCATGATAATGTTGGCCTTGAACTTTATTTAGGTCTAATTTTTGTTCAAGATCCCTTACAATGTCTCCATTATATTGCTCTCAAAACCAAGGGATCTAGTAGTAGAGGGAGAATAATTTATTATCTAAGGGGTAACAAGAACAAGGGTTGGATAAAAGGATGGAAATTGAGGTTGTTTTATGGAATTTGGGGAAAGGTTTATTGATATTTGGAAATAAATGACTGAGTGATAATATTTATTTAAAGGATTAAGATATTTTTTCCCATGTAATGAGCTCAAAAGATTCACTTATTTTGAAATCACCAATTTCTTGAATCAACAAAATATTATACAAAGGTTATTGCTTTTATTTTCCTTATTCCCATGGGAGTCATTTCCCATGTTTGGTGGAAGAATAGGTTAAAATCAAAGATTGCTTCCATTAGAGCATACTTTATATTTAAAATTTTCTCCCCAAAAGACATTGTGTCTCCCATTATTTAAAATATTCATAAAGGAAGTGACCAAGAGTATTGTGGTGAAATATGACTCCAAGGGTGAGCATCCAAATTTTTGTATGGTACATTTAATTTGAAAGAAGCTACATAATTTGAGAGATATATCTATATTTGTAAAATGGTGCAATGAACAAGGATTTATCAAGTATTAAATGTGTTCAATTAGATTGGTTGAATCATACCCACTAAAGTTGGCAAGAGTCATTAATGTAGCAATATAGGCCCAAATTGTCTTAGTTGTTGATCTAGGCATGTCGATCAACATTCCACATGAAAAACGTCTCATTCCTTAGTGTTTGACCTACCATGGCTTGTCATTGAGAAATTTAAGGGGGACACTTTAGCACTTATTCATGGGGAAATATAGTTATGACTATTTAGGAATTAATCATAAGTTCTTGATCTTATTTATATTCTTCTCATATATGAGAAAATCTATGAGTTAACTAGACGCATTTGAGTGACTAGGTGGCAAGAGTGCTTTAAAAAGTAGAATCCTTTAGGTTTTGCCATAATAGTGTGTCTCACTTTTGGGACATCTTGATTTTTGCCTAAAATCACTTATTTTTAGAAAAAAAACTAATGATTTAAGCCTTGAGAGGTTCCATCTAAAGGATTTAAATTGAAGAGGGTTAGATAAGACCCCCTTGGAACAAACCCCCTTGGATAGAACCCATCTAGTATTAAATCATACCCACAATATAGTCTCCTCCGCATCTATCAAAATACTGGCAAAAAAACACTTTTTCTTTACTTTTTGAGGAATTAAATAAAGTCATTTAGAAATTATATTTTACAAGATCATAGCCCTCAAAATGATCTTTCTAACAAGTATAATTTTGATATGTTTTCATTCTATCTTTTATTTAATTTACATTTTCTTACCAAACATAGGTTTTTCACCGAACATCAAGTTCTTCATTCTACAGAGGTGGAAAAATAGTAAACCATTGTAAAAAAAATAAAAAAAGACCTTTTCTCGAGGTATTGATGTCCTTGTTTCACCAAAAAAATAAAATTCAATTTTGATATATGCACAACAAGTTATGTTTGATTAAGAGGATGGATAGAGGGCAGGTGAGCGCGGGCTACAATTTTGAAAATGGTGATGGAGAGGGAGCTAAAGATGAGGATGACCCTGATGATGATTTTGTAGAGGCTAAGCAGTCTATAGAGGCTTCTTCTTTAGCCTCTTTGGATGCAAATCTCTTTTTGCTTCCTGAGTTCTGCCTTCCTATGCACAGTGCTTTGGGAGGGGCTTGGGGTGTAGTGCTTGTGGTATTCTTGGATGACAGCTGGAGCCTTCTGCCTAGTTCATTTTTTTCTGATGCTTTTGGGGGCTTTGGTCACTCTGTTCCCATTCCTTAGCTGTGTGATGGGAATGGATTTGGAGGTGGTGTCTTGGCCATCTCTGGATGCAGGTGCTTTAGTGGGAGAATGAATTTCTTCTTTGAGGTTGGTGTGTTTGTTCCTTTTGGTTGGTTGCTAGCTCTTGGAGGGTTGTCCTTCCCCCTTTGTGGCTGACTTGAGGTAGTTCTTGTTGGGTCTTGGGAGGCTTCTTTGCTCATGGGGAATTTTTTTTCTAGATGATGCGTTGTTGGCATCAGACTGGGGGGATGGATTTTTTTCCTACTCTAGTGTTCTATTGTGGTGCTCTTTCTTTGGAGGGAAGAGTTGTTTGGTTTGTTATTGTGGCATCCCTCTCTATTGGGATAGGGTTCTTTCTTTGTCAGCTTCTTGGCTGGGGTGGGCTTGCTCTATTTTTGTGGTTGTTTCCCCAGGTGTTTTCTTGGTGGAGGGGTTGGGATTTTTGTGGCTGCAGTCTTGTTACTACTTTCTATTTCTCTCTTGTGCCTTCTTGGTCCCTTTTGAAAGCTTCTTTTGGTGGGTTTGGCTGATGGTGCAGACTGGGTCTAGCTCCTTGTTGTCTTGGCTCTTCAGGTCTATTGATTTGACCCCCCTTTGCTCTTTGATGATATTCTGGTTATGGGGGGTATTTTCATTTTATTGGCTAAGGATGCCAATGTTTCTCCTTGGGCTGGAGTGTACCCTAGTTTTGATGACTCGGGAGTGTGGGATCCTTTTGCGAGGGGTTTTTTTGCTCTCTATTTTTGTTCTCTTGTCTTCATCCCTTCAGTTACCTAAGGTTTCCATGAGTGTTGGGGCTACTGGAGTGATTTCTTTTAGCTGGATTCTTCAGTTGGATTCTCTAGAGGTGAAGTTTTCTCTTGTTGAGGTAGAGTTCACTCCTATTGAGGTGGAGTTGTATGCTGTAGGTTTAGTGGAAAGTCCTCCTTGCTTGTTCCTGTTGAGGTGGAATTGGCTCCTTTTGAGGTGGAGTTGGCATGAGTTGGAGGTGTGTGGCTTCAGTGGTTCAATCTCTCATGTCTTCCTTTCCTATAGAGGGGGAACCAATCCTATGGAGGTGGCTGGTGGGGAGGTTTCTCAGTTTGGATGGAGCTGCAAGAGTGATGTTGCTTTTCAACTACCTGTGTTTTTGGGTTTGAGGTCCCTGACAAAACCTGATGATAGCTCTCTTTTGGGTTCAAGGTCCCCAAAAAACCTAGTTGAGGGTTTGAGGTCCCTTCAAAACCTTTGGGTTTAAGGTCCCAGCTAAAACTTGTTTGTATTTGTTTAAGGGCTTTTGGTCCCTGCTTTTTCCTTTGTGCAACCTATTTTATCTTGTTGTATTCTTTGTGTTGCTGTTGTTGGGCTGTTGATGGCATATGTTCTATCTTTGATGCAACATGATTCTCCTTGATTGGGTTGTGGATCCCTTCAAATCCTTTGTGTAATGGGTTTTAGGTCCCATCAAAACCTGCTTTTCCTCATCAAAAACAAGTTATGTTTGACAACATACACGTATGTCCAAATTATAGTTATAGTAACTTCAAAAATTAATTAAAAAAAATATGTGTCACAAAAAATTATGAAAAATATCCTCACCCTATATATTGATGCTAAGAATCTATATTTTAAAAATTAGAATTTTATCCATTTTATAAAAAAAGTTATGTTTTATGACATTTAAACACTGTCTAAAAGTGTTGTTTATTATTTAAAACTAGTTATTAAAGGAGATGTTGAAAGATTCATGATTTATTTAAAAAAATTAAAATATTATATTTAGAATCTACACACAAATTTCCACAAATTACTAGTTTGCATCATCTTCAAATTCTTAATAGTTTAGCTGCTATAAGTCTCAAAAGGTGAAAATTCAATTAAAAATGTTGATATAAATGTCCATCTTGGAAAAAAAGTGAGACACAGTATTGTGATTTCACCCCTTTCTGATTACACTAGGATCAATAAGGGTAGTCATTAGACACATAAAAATAGGCAAGAAAAAATACTATTGGGAAGACCAAGTGAATCTCCACTGGGCATGCCAAAAATATATTGTGGTTTAAAATTGGTGTCTCTTTGGAGGGTTAGTAAAAAAAAAGAAATAAGGAAATGATAGAGGGCCCATGGCTATTGATAATTTAAGTTAAATTACTTCCTAAGTATATGAATAAATTCTACAACACCACTCACTAGACCCAGTAAGAGGATTTATGCATGTGAATTTACTGGTTTTAATAAATCCCAAAAATATGGAAACACACACACACACTCATAGATTTTATGAATAGAATAAGAATATAGTATAAGGCTAATTTAATTTTAATCTAAATATAGAGAGGAAAAAATTAGAAAAATGCTTGATAACAAAGGAGATAGGGAGAAATATTTGAGCTAAAATAAAGGGGAGAAAAGTTAGAGAAATAAAATAATAATGGACAATGATCCAAAAACCAATGACTGATTGAATCTCTATATAGAATTTAATTGAATTATTAACCATTGAAATACTCTAATTATGACTAGGGTTGGTTTAACTTGAACAATGTTTCTTGGTATGTAGAAATCTAAGCATGAATTATCATGACATGTGATTTAAGATACATACAAGCAATTTACTTCTATCTAAGGATCATAAGTATGTAATGACAACATATATATCATCTATGATAAATAATTCTCTCTATGATGAGTTGTAAAAAATAAATCCAAAAGAAATGCTTTCATTCATTAAACAGATGAAAAATGTTTACATGGGATCTTAGCCTATATTCTATATATATAGAAGGAACCCACATCACATAATTATAATTACTGGAACTTAGAATAATTTAGAAAAGAGGGAAAATTAGAGGAAAAATGCTAGATAAGTTGAGACAATGATTGGTGGGTAATGTCAAATATATGACCAAGATGATACACACCAAAGTAGTTGATAGTTCTGAAATATAGAAAAAGTTGATCCTAGGTCCTAAATGCAAAGAACTTAGGATGTAATGGGCCTTTTTCCAAGTTTCATTAAAGATGTAGATCAACAAGGTGATTAGATAGACTTACAAGCCAAACATGAACTAATTAGACCTAGATATACATCTAATTGAAGATGGGAATGGATGGGAAATGATTTTCCTTGATTAACCTAATTGAATTATATGACCTAATATAAAAAATACAATATCCTGAAGATGAATTGATCCAAATTATGAAACCTGGAGACAATACTAGCATGCAACCTGCAATATTGTGTTGATTTTGTATAGAACAATAAACTCAAAAAGAGATGTATGCAACTCCAAACTAAATTATTTACATTCAAAACTTGAACATGTACATATAAATGGAATTCCAATAGGCACCACATGGTGGGACATTCGAAAATGAGTGTGTGAGTAAAATATGCGTAATGAATGAAAAACACACCTAATAAGACATTATATCAAGAGATTTAAACAAACAACTAATCTAATTAAATCAGGAAATCTCTTAAAAGTGTCCTATTGTTCTCTATCTCCAAAGATTTATTAAATCACTATGGCTCTTAGATTGTGTAAGCACTATGACTGTTAAAATGACAATCTAGAGAATGATATGTTGTTAAATGCAAGAAACTAATCCTATGTAATGATTGCTAAATGATATGATGATGATACTGTAGCTGATAATGACATGAAAATGATAAAAAAAACTACTGTAAACTAAGATGTAGCTAAATGAAAAGCCATGATAATGATTGCTATTCTAAAATGATTTGCTATTGCTATAATACTATTTTTGTAGAGTAAGATTTCACAAAGTTGGGATCCATTTCCTATGGAAAGAAGCTGTATTTATAGATTCCCGACAACATATTTGTGATGTGGCAGCAAGGCAAAGGTCTAGATTTGATTTGAAAGAATCAAAGGTGAAGGATGAAGAAGCCTAAGAAGATTATGGAGATTGTTCCTCCCCACAAAAACATTCAGCTAAAGGATAGGAATGATCAATGGAAGAAGATGAAGTTTGCATGTAATTTGTCTCAAATTTGTCTCCAAACTTGTCCGTGAAGGTTGAGTTGAATTAATTAGATATGAAATATCTAATTTTGTTAGTGGATATGATGAGTGAAAAGAGGAAATAACTGCAGAAATATGCTTTTATTTGAATATTTGGATTTATTCAAATCAGCAAAAGAGGATATTTAATTTAATAAACAAACTATAGAAATCTATTTATTAAATAAACATGGAAGAAATATGGTAATTAAATAAAACAAAGTATATGAACTTGTTTATTTAATTAAGATGAAATAATATGATAAAGATAGAAGAATTGAATGTGAACTATATAAATAAATATTTCTATTTATTTATAAGTAGATGAATTAAAGGAGTCAATTAATAAAATAAATTATATTTAATTAATTAGATTATCCAAACCATTTTTAGGTGTATACAATGAGAAAATACAATAATGAAAACCATAAATTTTCAAAAAAGTATGAAATTATTTACCCCAACTTGGTGGGGTCATAACTTTCTACTTGGTGCTTGGAATTCAAATCCGTTACACCATTGGAAATGTCTCCAAGAGTACTAACTCGATTCCTAAAAATATTTGGCATTCAATTTTAAGGAACTGGCACAAGTGTCAACCCTAAATTTCGCTCCAAAGACCTTCGAAAATGCAATTTACTAGAACCTAGAAAATATCGAAAAAATCTAAAAATTTGGATTTTCGACTTTTCTTAGTTTTGTCACCTCTTGAACATCATATGGCTGCTCTGGATCATTCCCCCCCCTTGAGAGGTAGTGCGCCCCATTGCATTCACCTGTTGCAATAGATGAGGAAATTGAATTTGAATATGTTCCTTGGTTAACCACTTGCCCTGGTGAGAAAGCTGACCAGCTTGAACCACATGGTAGAGATGAATATGCTGATTCCTAAGAGTCTTCACAATGAACTCAGTGACATGATCACACTGTAAGGGAGTAGTGGTCTCTGGATTCAATACTGTAGTATAAATGTGCTCAGTGGCCTATGAAGTGTTCAAAAAAGGTGGAAAATAAGGTTTCAATAGCTCCACATTGAAAATTGGATGCAAACCCAAAAATGGTGGAAAATTAAGCTCAAATGCATTTTCACCAACTTTCTTGATAATAGTATATGGGCCATAGCGAAGAGGATGAAGCTTCCTATTTGGTCCTTGAAGACACTTCTTCTAAATATGTAGCCACACCTTGTCACCAATCTGAAATTGATGAAGAATTTTGTGTTTATCATGTCTGTCCTTATACTTCTTACTACTATGCTCGAAAATCTCATGAACCTATTGTTTTAGGTTTCTAATCTTATCAATGAATTTTGCTTCTTTATCTATCTCCTTCTCATCATTTGGAGGAGTTGCAGGCTATATTATAGGTAGTGCTATATCCATAGGTTACAATGGTTGATACCCAAGACAAACCTCAAATGGACTATGCCCTGTAGCGCTATGGAGTGCACAGTTGTAGTTGTGTTGGACGTAGGGAAAACTCTCATCCCATGTGCGAGGATGCTTTGAATGATACATTTGTAGGATGTGAATGATCATTCGATTCACCACCTCTGTCTGCCCATCTGTTTGAGTATGAAATGCTCTAGATTATGTCAACTTTGTGTCCATCTTAGCCCATAGTGAAGACCAAAATATTGCTTATGAATCTATTGTCCCTGTTAGAAATAATTCTTTTTGGAAAACCAAAATGAACCCACACATGCTCAAAAAATAGCTTAGCAATCTCCTCTGTAGAAATTACCTTCTTACATGCCACCATAAAAGCCATTTTGGAAAACATATCTACCACCACATAAACATAATCATGACTTTGTCTAGTAGTTGGAAGTCCAGACATAAAATTCATTGAAACCAATTGCCACGGTTTATTAGGAATAGGTAGTGGTAAATACAGGCCCAATTTACAGTTTGTAGGCTTTGCAATTGCACATGATGCACAAGATTGAATATATGAAATGATATCTTGTTTCATTTTTGGCCAATAGAAATA
Source organism: Sequoia sempervirens (assembly GCA_007258455.2). Classification (NCBI taxonomy): domain Eukaryota; kingdom Viridiplantae; phylum Streptophyta; class Pinopsida; order Cupressales; family Cupressaceae; genus Sequoia; species Sequoia sempervirens. The sequence continues at coordinate 95,864,368 of VDFB02000003.1, forward strand.
ATTTTGAAGGAAAACATTGGTCTTATCGATGCCAAAATGGCTTGCAACACAACTGTAGTGTGCCTCCCATATCATCTTTTTGCGTTCTTCAATGGGAACACATATATGACCAATATGACAAAGCATCCCATCTTGCAAGTGAAAATCAGGGACAAACTTTCCTTCTACCAATTTATTGTAAATATGAACAAAGTCAGAGTCATTACCATATTAATAGGCTCAATTTTTTGTTTGTGGTCCAACACCATTATCAAGGTTGCAATTGGGGGTCTACTTAAACAATCTACCACTTTTTTGCTGCTCCCTTTTTTATGACAGATGTTGAGGTGAAATTGTTGTATATAAGAAGACCACCTTTGATGCCTATCATTCTCTAACTTCCCTTGTGTTTGCAAAAACTGAAGAGGTTTGTGATCTGTATCTATGACAGTCTCCTTTCCCAAAATGTAATGCTTCCACTGTTTGTAGGCCTGGACAATGGCATATAACTCCTTGTCATATGTGGGGTATTGATGCATTGTATTAGAAAAATTCTCACTGTGATAGGCAACCAGATGTCCATGTTGCATGAGAACATCACCAAGGGCATAATCAAATGCATTTGTTTCTATTTCATTTGATTGTTGCAAGTCTAGGAGGGCCAAAAATGGTGTTGAGCATAAGCTTTTCTTCAATTCCTCAAACGTTCATTGCTTTACATCTGTCCATTGAATTTTTTCTTGTGCTCCGCCCCTTAGTTTGATTTAGAGGCAAAGATAAATGTTAGAAAATAAGAACAAATTTGCAATAGAAATTCTCCAAACCCAAAAACTACGAAGCTCTATGAAAGTTTTAGGAGGTGGCCAATCTCTAATTATCTAAATCTTTGCAGGATCAACATGAACACCCTCGCTATCAATAATGTACCAAAAATATTGGATGCTTTGCATACCAAGAGAACACTTTACTATGTTGACATTTATTTTTTGTTGTTATAGAGTTGAAAGCACTTGTTCAACATGCTGCAAATGCTTAGTCCAAGTTTTGCTAAAGATGAGTATGTCATCCAAGTAAACAACCACAAAGAATCAATGAATGGCCTGAGCACATCATTTATCATCCTCATAAATGTGGTAGGGGCATTGGTGAGACCCAAGGGCATGACCAACCACTCAAAAAACCCTTAGATTTAAATGCAATCTTCCACACACATGTTGAATACTTGGTGATACCAAGACTTCAAGTCAATTTTGGTGAAAAAATTAGCCCCTTTGAGCTGGCCTAAAAGGTCATCAATTCGAGGAATTAGGTATCTATTTTTCATTGTGATTTTTTTTAATGCCCAATAATCAATACAAAGTCTCCATGTCCTATCCTTCTTCTTAGCAAGAACAATTAGGATACCAAATGGTGAAGTACTTGGATGAATGTGTCCTTTTTGTATCAACTCTTGAATCTACCTCTTGATTTCATCATTTTCCAAAACTGACCTCCTATATATTGGCTCATTTGGTAGTGGCATCCCTAGAATTAAATCAATAAAATGCTTGACTTGACAGTGTATTGGGACCCCCGTTGGTGAGTTAAACACACTATGATATTCTTTCAAAACTTTATCCATTTGTTTTTGCTGGTTTGTTGTTGTGGCCACTTTAGCATGTGTATTTAGAATGACTAATTTTGTTTCCTCAGAATGATTTTAATAGGTAGTAGAAAACTCTAGTTTGAGCAATCAAATGTTTACATTGTTTAGCACTAATAAAGGAAGCAGATTGTTTTGGACATACCTCTGGTATATGATACTTCCATTCATCAAGCTTCATTGTGACACTACATGTTCTGGACTCATATACACCATGTTGTTGATACATGTATGGCTGCCCCAACAAGACATCACAAACATCCAAAGGTGCTACATCACATATTACCTCATCCTTGAATGGTTTTATTGAATATGATAGACAATTGTCTATTTACTTGAATATCTCACACTTCACTTACCCAACCCGTGTAGTATGGTTGTGTTGGAGTTATGGACAAACATTGAGAGGGGGGTGGTGAATCAGTGTCAAAATTTTTTCAACTTCGACCTAGATTTTTCATTCTGATTTCCTTTTCTTTCAACAATAGAATAGAGTAATCACTTTTGAAAGCACAAAGATACGACAACATTAACTCAGTCTATTAGACAACTTATGATAAATATGATTTGAGTGAAATATCTTTCATTTGCCAAAATAGTTATGGCTGACATTGATTAACAATCAAGGCATGATGATAGTGCAAGTGCAACACATAAGACTGTGCAAATGATGATCAACATTATTGACTCACTTCTTAAAAAATTGATTTGAATGCAACTTTAAAGACAAGAAAGGTATTGAGACAACAGACACCTTTAGCACATTATACCTATTCTTGAGCAATGAATCAAATGAGAACATTTAAGCTTCCTTTTGAATTAGACTCTTCAACAATGACTTGTGCAAGATATTTGAACTAAATATTTGCAGATATGAAGGAAATGTCATTCAACAATGTTCAGACTGATAAAAATTATCACAATCAAGAAACATTATGACATCAAAAACAAAGAGACCAAAAGACAAAGAATTTGCCGAGTGGAAAACCCTCCTGGGGTAGAAAAACCACTCCTAAATTGCCATACTGTCTTAATCTTTTTAATCAACTATTCACAATGCCTTATAGGCTAATTTCTAAGCACCAACTCAAGGAGCACCAACCCCTCATTTTGAAACACCAATTTCAAGGAGCACCAACCCCTCAAATTATTTTTAGAACAATAGTAATATCAGAGGATCTCTCTGTTTCTAGTAAGCTCAAGAAAATCAACACTCTTATCTACCTAATACACTAAGAATCCAACTCTTGTATTATAGAGTTTTCCAATACATCTCTTAATACGGCCAAAAATAACTATCTCTCAGAATTACTGGCCAGCAACACCTCCACTATTTTCAACATTGGTTTTTATATACATTTCAAGTATGTCAGTCATGAAGAAATCTTCAAAAAAATGTTTTTTCACAAGATTCTGAAACTCTCTTGCTAATTTTAGAATATGAAGCTGAATAATGATGATCTATAGATGATGGTAAAAATCAGAGTAACGCCTATCCAGAGAGCTTTAATTTCTGCGTTGAATCAGGAGATTTCAATTTGTAACTGATAGATTTTCATAAAAACCATGACTACCCACCAGCTGAGAACCATAACCTCCCAATCCTTAGAGAATATTTTTCCATGTAACTGTTCTGAGATTTGATGCCAACCAATGATGTTGGCCTGTAACTATACTTCGAAATTCCTATGTCGGCCACAGTGTTTGAGTCTTCGTTAATCATTTGCTGAGACAACCCAGTAAGTATGCCGAAGGGAATTATAACACTGTCAGTCGCCCCGTGTTCTTTGTGTTTCGCTATGACCTTATGTGAGCTATGTTTCCTTTTCCTCATTTGCTTTCGCCGTGACCCAGTGAAGTCGGGAAGACCTCTTGCAGACCACATTATGTTTCACCGAAAGCCCTTTTGTCTCTTATACGTCGCTGTGACATATCGCTGTCGGGGAGATGTTTTGTAGATAATGCTTTGTTTTATTGAAAGTCATCCTTTCATCTGGTGTCGCTGAGACAATTCATAATCGGGGTGAGGTCCCATCAATTCATTGAGTCATACCGAAACATCCTACGATACATACTTGATTGCTGAGACATTACCAACCTCTCACCAAAAGCCATACATTAGACTTTGTCAGCAAGACTTGACAGGTTCACTAAGACTCTACATCGAAACTCATGAGTCTTACCAAAATGTATTTCATACTCATGTGGGTTGCCATGAAAAATTGTTATTGGGGAGACCTTATGTAGATTTCATTAAGTTTCACCGAAAGACTTTATCCATTCTAAGTCGTTGAAACAAAAATACATTCTTGCCGAGATGTATCCTTCATCCACCTTCGCTAAGACAAAGCATAGTTGGGGTGACTTCTTGTAGAGCATCCTGTGTCTTACTGAAAGCCCATGTGATCATTCCTGTTCACCGAGACAAATCAATGCCTATGCCGACAAGGTCCATATGTATTCCATCGGTGATACCCATAGGGTTCGCTATGACATTATATTGATGAAAAACCTCTCGCCGAAGAGCACCCTTTGTTGCTGGTCAGGGGAGACATGATGAGTTCACTACGACATCATTCTGATGAAAGATCACTTACACCGATGAACCACCTCATGTATTAGTCAGTGAGACTCGACTTATTCAGAAAGACCTCTCCCCGGTGAAAAATATTCATGCCAATATGTTCCCATTCATCCTTCGATCGGTGTGACATTGCACATTCGTTATAACCTAACGCCAAAAGCAACACGTTTGGCTGAAGAAATCCTTCCATGTATTGTTCGGTAAGACTTTCCCCGAGAACCCTTTGATGAAACCCTGTGTCGGCAAGAAAAAACAACCTCGCTGAGATCACATTCCGATATCGCGAAGCTCTCGCCGAAAGACTTCCACATGCATTAGTCAGGGAGACACCATGGAATCGCTAAGACCTCCCTTTGAATATCACAAACACTTACCGATATGCAAATTTTCAATGGCAGTCGGTGTGACATACCAATTTCACTATGACCACATACCGACAGTGTAACACTTTCCGAAAGTGAATCCTTAATGTGTTTGTCGGTGAGACCCCAAGAATTCACCAGGACATTATATCGGCGCCGCAACTCTTGCCGATGTATCCTCATTCAAGCTAGTCGCCGAGACATAAATCACTTTAGTGAAACATTATATCGAATACCAAAATCCTGCCGAAATGTGCATCATCCTCTGTTGTCGAAACCATGGAGAGGTTCTACCGAAAGCTGCCTGTAAGTAAAATCCAATCATCATGACATCAAAAACGTCTTGCTGATAGGCAACATAGACGTTTATCAGAGAAATGGATCAGGGAGACCCTCCCATTCTCATGTCAATATGTGTAAGCCCGAATGAGAAACAACCAATACCTTTAGACAAATGAGATGTCAGAACCAAGGTAACTGTAATGCCTTAAAAAATGTGAGTTCAAAGAATGTAATCAAATGGCTTGTAATCATGTGAAATACACCTGTGGTATGCATAGAGAACCATCCTGAGAATGATCATCAAAGAGAACTAACTGAAAGAGATTTTTTCATCAAGGACAAACCATAAGATCACAACTGAGAACCAACAGGTTGTGGGTGTTGTTTTTTTTTCAGATTTAATATTTTGACTATCTCCATAGATATTAGATTCTTCTAGCTACCACTATTAATAATAAAGTGTAGAGGCTTTCCACCAACCCACATTTGTGAATGGAACAATTGTTCTTCATCTTCATGAGGTAATATTTTAGTAGTTGCAACTGTGGCGTATGGGTCTGCTTCTATGATCTACTCATTATTCTTTTGCTCAAAATGGTCTACTAGTAATGATTTAGACTCAACTTCTTCTCCTCGTGTCTCTGCCATCAAATTCTTGATGGTTCGACAATCCTTGGTATTATGGAATGCAATCTTATGTATTTCACACCACATGCATGTATTTGGTTGTGTCTTCTTAGCACCCCATGCCTTATTTGGTGAGTTTGAGGGAAGTTCCTTGACCACCTGTTTTCCTGCAAATTTGCTGCTACCTTCACCCTTCGATTTATTATTATTTGTAAAGTAATCTCTCTTCCCTTTTTGCTTGAATTTCTCTTCAATTTTTGTGACATATTTAAAATAATTTTCCATTGTTTCAATATTCAAAAAATCCATCTTAGTTTGAATGTACTTGTGAAGTCCACTGCAATACTTCAAAATTTGATGCTTCTCCGAATCTTCAATGCCAAGTTTTGCTGAAAGGGCATAGAAAGTATTAGTGTAATCTTGTATAGATTGATCCTTCTTTTATTAGAGCAATTGCCACTGTATATACTTTTGTTCATAAGTGTCCTTAGGGAAGTATGCCTCTTTGATGAACTCCATGAATTCTCCCCATGTCTATTTATTATAAAAAACTAACTTCAATTCTAGTCTAATGGGCGCCTCTCTATCTGCCACCTTGATTTCCCATGCTTGTTTCACATGGCTCTCAACTTTGAGGAGGGAAAAAGTTATATTTTTTTTCACATTTGAAAAATGATTCATAGAGAAGTATCATTCCAATTTTGATAACCAGTCATCAACAATGTCAACATCAAATTTTCCTTCAAAATTCAGGATATCAAAATTTACTTGCACTTTGGAAGGGGTGTGTCCATGAAAGGGTGCTTCTGCCTCATTTGGTTGTTGATTATGGAAGAGAAATGTGAATTGATTCATCATCTTTTCTCATTGTTTTTCAAAGCTTCTTCCACCACTACCTTAATAGGGTACGATGAATCACCTTGCCCGTCTGCCATCTTTGGTTGTGTGCATCTCAAAGGAGGATATTTTGAAAAGCTTTGTGTTTTCAATCCTAACCTTTGGTAGCCTAACCTTGTGTGATCTAACATTTAGGAGCATTCCCAATTTGATACCACTGATCTGAATTATGAAACCCAAAGACAATACCTGATGTGCAACTTGTAGTATTGTGTTGATTTTGTATAGAACAACAAATTTGAAAAGAGATGTATGTAGCTCCAAATTGAATTATTTACATTCAATAATCAAATATGTACATAGAAAATGGAATTCCAACAGTCACCACATGGTGGGAAATTCAAAAAATGAGAAAATACTATAATGAAAAATATAAATTTTCAAAAAAACTATGAAATTATTTACCCCAACTTGGTGGGGTCATAACTTTCTACTCGGTGCTTAGAATTCAAATCCATTTACATAATTGGAAAGGTATCCAAGAGTACTAACTCGGTTCCTAAAAATATTCATCATTCAATTTTAAGGAACTGATGCAAGTTTCAACCCCAAATTTTGCTTCGGTGACCTCAAAAAATACAATTTACTAGAACCTAGAAAATACCGAAAAAATCCAAAATTTTGGATTTTTAGTTTTTCTTAGTTCTGACACCTTTGGAACATCCCGTGACTGCTCTAGATCATGAAAAAACAAAAATATTAATTTGTAGGTGGATCTGGGAGAGGAAAAGTGATGTGTACCTATCACCAAAAGCTAGATCTAGTATGTGCAAAGGGACTTATTTGCCCATGGGAAAATGGGCCTTTAATGAGGGGTCCTAAATTAATTTTGCAGTTCTCTGATGTTGGATCTAAGCTCTTGATTCCTAATTGTAGAATTATCAAAATGTCATCAATAAATTATGTAAGTGAGTTTTCATGGCTTGACAACTTTGATGACAACAAATGCAATAATGAATGAATTTCCTTCAAACTTTCCTTGATCCTCCTCAAACCTATAACCTGCACATTCACAAAGAGAAGATATGTTGGGCCATTTAGGGGCTTGCCTGAGTCAAACCCTGCGTAAGTGTTTCCACTTCCACAATGGAAAAATGTCAATGATAAATGATAGTGGAAAGGAAGGAATGATGAAGTTGCAATGTATTGTAACTCACCATCCTTTAATGACTACCTTGAAGGACTAAAGTCATGCACATCACCTCGAGGATTTGGATCTTGCTTTGTGTGAATTCTTTGGAGAATTACAATAAGGATTAGCCTTCACAAAACCATGATAACATGATAACATAAACTCACAAACATTTTGACATGATGCTTGGATCTTGAATTGTTGTAATGAATCTCTGGAATGCTACTCTTGACTTGCTCTTGACAATAATATTTGCTCCTTAATTTCACTTATAATTTCAAATGATGAAAATACTAGGTATTTATAGGAATTTATTTAATTTCCCAGAAATAGATTCCAAAAGTTGGCACTTATAATTTGAATTTTGAATTTTAAAATGCTGTGAACAACATGTCCAAAATGGGTCTTGGCTAAGAAGGGGGAGCAATTCACCCATGGGCGAATGGGCCCTAGCCCAAATTTTTGAGACACTAATTGTCGAGGGCAACATGTGAATTGGATGCATTTATTCAATGCTTGCAGTTGATTGAAAAATGATACAAATGGGCTCCAAAATACATAATTTTAGGACATTATGGGGTCAATTAGGCTCAATAATTTAGGGGGGGAAAAACATAGTGTGAAATTGTTAAGGGTGAAAATTTCTAACAATACAAGTTCATCTAATCCATTTTGGTTCATGATGGGTTTTGTGAATTGATTGAGCTTGTCAGTAAAGATCATGTAGATGGAGTTCATGAGATCTCTAGTTGATGAGAAAATCTGAAATGTACATAAGGTTATAGAGGATCTTGTTAAAATTGTAGAACATTAAGGCTATTTAGGTCCATGCTAAATGTGCATTGAGACAACTTGGACTTATATTTTTTGGTAGTTGATCAATGAAAAAATTTAATAGGTAGGAAGATGATATTAATGTCAAGATCACTCCAAAAATACTTTATAATGATGAGAAGTACATTGGTGTTTTTGATCTAATATAACTCAAATAATGTAGAGGTTGCGGGATATTGGAACTCTCGAAATGGATGCTAGGAAAAAAAAACTACTGAGCTAGAAAGCCTTCATAAAATTTTATCTATCAAAAGGAATTTGAATGAAACAAAAAGTGGGTTAGGACTTACATTGTATTCTATTCTTGTAGAGAAGAGATTACACATGCCATGTAATGTAAATATGAATTAGGAGGTGATCAATGTGTTGAGTCAATAAGAGGCTCAAAAAATTCTCACTAATAAAGGCAAAATTCAAAGAGAAGGAACTTCCATTAACATCCTTTTATGAATAAAGAAGTTTTTCCAACAATAAAAGGGGGTTTGTTAAAGGGAAATGGAAATATAGATCTATCAAATAAAAAATAGTCTATCCATGAGATAATATATTTCTATAAATCACTATATAAACTTATTTTACTTCATTTTATAGCTATATAAACATAGCTTAAAATAAATTTAATGAAATTAAATCTTGTTAAAAAATTACAATTAATACTCATATTAAATTAACCTAAAGTCCTAGGTTAAGTAGTTACATGTTGCTTTTATTAACATTGGTGACTTTAAATAAAAATATTATTCTCTTACACCAAAGTTATTTTCTCTTTTGAATACAATATTTAACATGAGAAATAGAAACTTGAAAAAGGAATGATAAAAGAAATGAAAAGCTGAGAAGATAAAATTCTCAAAGATTGGTAGGTCCATCCTTATCCCTCTTATTAAATTTAACCCTCTTATTGAATCTATGTCTAACTCTTTGTTAAGATAAGGATTGTTTATAAGGTGGATTAAATGTTTCTAGCAACTAACATGATTTCCCTACACTCTATACATTTTGAACTATTTTATAAAGTGACATTAGTAATTGGATAGATGGAAATGATCTAAGAGTTATCTTTAGAAGTATGTATATATCATTGACATGATTCTAGATTTTATGATTATTTTTGAGAACTCTAATGATAGAACAATATTTTTCTCCCTTTTTAATGGGTACCTTGAGATAAAATGATGTTGTATCCCTTCTTCAAGATTATAATTGTAAGTGTAATATTAAATCCTCCTCTTTCCAACCATAAGGTACAAGTAGCGAAGTTGAATTTTAGACATTAATAGAAGGCATATACCAAGCCAAGTCATTAGATGTTAGGGACTTGGTCATTTAAGGTGACTCTCAACCAGTCATTGATACTCTCTTAGGAAAGTATGCACCAAACTAAAATACTCAATAGGTTCTTTAAATAGGTATCGAACTACGTTAAAAATTCACAAGGACTTCACTTTATTAATATTTTAGCAAAGAAAACTACCCAATGCATAATTTATAAAATGTAAGGGTTATTTCATAAATTTATTTTAAATATTGAAAGCTCATCCCCTCTCATTGAGAGGGATTTTCTAAAATTTAGACTATAATATCCCTTTTCCTCCTTCCATATCCTAATTCTACCACACTTTTCTTTAATTATTTTATTCTTTAAATCCTCAAGATTCCTCTCGTAATTATTTATTCATTCACATATTGTAATTATAATTTATTCACCCACCATGATCATTCTATTTCCACCTTTTCATTTACTAGCTCCCCTAGGCATGCTACCTTTTTCACCCATCCATGCTAACTCATTTCCATTTCAAATATAGAGAAAATAAGCCAAATAATCATGTATAAAAGAAATAGTACATATATAATTTGATGTAAATTATAAAACTATTTGAAAGGAAAACTCATTACATAATATTTTACTTAAGAAAATTCTTAGGCTAAAAAACACAATATAGTATATTTTTTTTATCGATAAATAGCTGTAGGGGGCAACACCCATTATATTGATTATCAAAAAAAGGTTACACAGTAGATTTTAACATTATCCCAACCCATTAAATTGATCTTGAACATTTCATATATCAAACCCCGACCACCCATCCTATAGACACCAAACCTTAAAAACACTCTATACGATATTTCACTTACCATACTTGGCCCGACTATGAACCTACCCAACACTGTAAACTTTACTAGAGCACCGTGGGTTACAAAACTAGTGCAGCTCTGGGAAAACCACATATTATGTTTACACAAATCAGCCAAAAGACCAAAATTTTGATACTAGTAGCCTAGGACTATTCATCTTCTTCCACACGCATCCTTCTCGCCACAAGCACAACTACAACCATCATACACTTGTTCCCACATACATGGTGAGCCAGATTATTTTCCTTCACTTCTATGTCTTTGCAGTCTTCTTTCACCCATTCCTCACCCTCCCCTAGTTCCTAGTCAATTTTTCCCATTGAGTGTTCTTCCAACACCACCCCTTCCTCATCCGTAAACTTCTTTACCTAGCTTGAACTAGAAACTCGAGCAATGCCCACCATCCGCATTAGAAAAGTGATACCTCGGTCCATGTCTCCCTAGTGCCTTTCCAGGGTTTTTGGTTCTAGTGTGGTGACAACCAGAAATTTCTTCACCTCTACCCCGCGACCCAGAGACAAAAATCTTGGGGTAGTGGAATTAGGAGGTTGGCATCCACGTTGTCAAGGGCTTCATCGATTTCATCGAGAAAGGAAAGTTGGAATAGTTTCTAAGATAGTAATTTTTCCTTCACCTTGCTTACCACCATATAAAAAAGTACAACCAAAAAAATTGCTGCAATATCCGAATTGAACCTGAAATGATGAAAGGAAATTAGAAATTCCTTCCCTAACACCTTCTTTACCATTGCTAGAATCAATGGCTGGTAAGACACCAAGATGGAATTTAGCCTTTTGTTTGTAATCTCTACATAGAAGGACATCTGCTGCTTCATGGAGCCAAGGAAAATATGTGTTTCCATCACTGCACACTCACAAATGAAAATAGAATGAGGTATTGCTTGTTGCCCCACCTATTTGAAGAGGCAAGCCATACATTGCCATTATGATCACTTATTTTCCTCTACTGATTGGATGTCCTTTTTTAGATATGTGATTAGCTTGAGGTGATTGCTACCTGGTATTCCATCCTACCACCATACGCTGCCACATGCAATCAAGCCAACACCTCTCTTTATTCCCTTCACCAAGCTATTGTTCCAACCGTACTCGAAAAAGTGAATTCAAATTCATCAAACTTGGATATGCACTTTTCAAGTGATTGAGTACATACAAACAATGAGAAGTGCTGGGTACGAAAGCTCCCGCTACAAAGCTACATGGACAGATCAACATGTCATTGCTAGCCCAAATTCACTGCCTCATTTACCCCACCATCTACCAGTTCATCCTCTTCTAGAATATGTGGCTCAACTTTAGAGGTCCAACCAAACCACCATCATAAAGCTTGCAATCATTTCCAGATCACAACCCTCATGTCACATCGTGTCTGAGGCTTGCTCTCCATTGATAACCCTTGTCCCATCTAATGTATAGCCTTGTCCAACCTAGCATCTACCTTAAATTTTTCCCCTTTCTATCGTTGCCTTAGCCAACCCATCGACCATGCCATTTCCCTCTCTATATATGTGGCTGAACTTGTATGATTTAAATTTATCCAACAACTCTTTGATGGGTCGAAGACAATGATTCAACTTCCAATTCAACATGCTATTAAGATGGATATCATTAACCATAATGAGAGAGTCCCCTTCCAGATGGATGTGATTAGCCCCAATTTCCAACCCCAATTGAAGGCCAATCAAAGTGACTGAATTTTTCCTCATTATTGGTGCAAGTCCTGAGATAGATGGATTTGTCAGTAATTGTTTTACCTTGGCTATCTCTCACTATACATCCTGCCTCACTTGACCTAGGATTACCCTTCGAGGCCCCATCAAAATTGACATTTATCCACCCATCCTCTGGGGCCACCCATTTCACATCCCTCCTCTTTAACACTTGGTCATCCACACCCATCCCACACAATAGGGGGATTTGAAACCTATGAATGCCATCATTATCTTGTCATCCCAATTCAAGAAGACTCTTTGCTTGGTTGAATTTTTTTGAGCTGTATCATTGACTAGTTCTATAATCACACCTTCAATTTTAGCGCATAACCTCTCACATTCCATTTCTTTGTCTTGTAAAATCTACCTATTTTGCTCCTTCCAAATCTCCCATATGATGGTGGAGGGGGTGACCACTCAAATACTATCAAAAATTGATTTTCTATGGGGGAGTGGCCACATGTTGATCTAGACCACTAATTCTGGGGGGCAGGGCATTGGAAGTTTTGCTTGTTCATAAAGAATTTCCAACACTTATCTACATACAGGCAAGTCACCAGAATGTGGTCAATAGTTTCATTGTTGTCCTTGCATAGTATGCACCTCCCCAGCCCCTAAATCCTAAATGTTGCAAATCTATCCTTAGTAAGAATTCACTTTTGAACTACCATCCAAGAGAAAATTCTAGCCTTTGGAAGACAACTTCTACCCCATATGAGCTTGCACCCCAATTTTTCTTGGAAATTGCTATTTCCTTTACTCTGTAACCAAACTTGACTTTGTATGCCCTAATGCTAGAGCCACACCATTTGATGATATCCTCTTGATTGGTCGAGGCAAAGGTTCTGTTTCTCATTATTATTGCTAGTCCCACCTTCTATGCTTGGGGGGAATTGATGTCCTGAAGGTTGTGCCACTCCACTACCTCATGCCATCATGTCAAAATATTTTACCATAGTTATAGACCTTGGTGCCCCATACTCTAATTGTGCTTGCTTTGATATCTTCCAAGTTGGGATTGCCAAAAATTGGCATTGATCCACCCCATGAATCACTCCAAAATGATGCATTTTATCCATTTATAATTTCCCATGTTACATGTTTGGAGACAATATGTCTACATTCCAAAATGTAGTTCCATATCATAGATCCCCTGGGGGATCCATAGTAGTCAGGATGCATGTTGGTCTGTCTGAATCCAAATACTTCCTTCTAAGTATATTGACCCATTTATGTTACCCTTTTTCATACATGTACCAAACAAGCTTAGACCCCATGGATAGATTCATTATTTCTAGTTGTTTGATGCCCGCCCTACCTGCCTCCTTGGGGGAACAAACTTTATCCCAAGCCACCAGCGAAAATTTCTGTTGTTCCCTAGATCTACTCTAAAAGAACTTCTTGAACATTTGATTGAGATTTTCTATCACTCTTGGGATTTTCAAGCACACCATAAAGTATATTGGGATGGTTGATAGTGCTGAATTGACCATCAAGAGGTTACCAATAGAGGATAACCATTTTCCTTTCTAGGTCCCCAATTTATTCTTGCAACTATTGACTATGTTTTCCCAATAGCTTTTCTTGTTGATCCCCACATATAACGACATTCCCAAAAAACACCTTGGAAAATTTGCCACCTTCAAATTCAGAATCCTCACCAGATCTCTCTAAAGGCTTGGTTGAGTATTAAGGAAGAAGACCTCTAAATTCCTCCAATTTATTCTTTATTTGGACGCTGATCAATATTCATTTAGGATATTTTTGATGGTTCTAGCTTCCCTTCTACTGGTAGCACCAAAAATAATGATATCATCAACAAATTTTTGATGTGTACTTATATCCAATCCATTGGCCACTAAGACCCCCAACCATTTACCTTGCTCCTAAAGGAATTGATACCTTTTCCCAGTGCCTCCACCATGAAGATGAAAAGAAAGAGGGATAATGGGTCACCCTGTCTTAGTCCCCTTGAAGAGGAAAAGAAGCCATGTATCACATAATTTACCAGGATCAAGAATTTGGTCATAGAGATGCAACTTCTAACCCAATTGATCCAATCCTCTTTAAATCAAAGTTTCTTCAGCACTTCCACTAGAAATTGCTTGTCCACAGAATCATAAGCTTTTAGTATATCCAGTTTGAGAATCATGCATGCTTCCCTTGCCTTTCTAGCTGAATGTAAGGCCTCATGCACTATGATGATTCCTTCAACTATTAACCTCTCAGGAGAAAATCTGCTATGTTCCTTTGAGATGAACCCTTTTATCACACCCTTAAGTTTGTAAGTGATGATCTTGGTGACAACCTTGTAGATTGTGTTGCATAGTGCGATTAGCCTAAAATCGCTTGTAGCCTATGAATACTTCTTCTTGAGGATCAAGGCCAAAAAATTATGATTGAGTGAGCCCAACATTGTCATCTTCCTTCTCGACCCCTAAACTGCCAAAGCCAAGTCGTCTCCAACAATATCCCAGAATTTTTGAAAGAAGCTAACCAAGAATCCATCTGGGCCTGGAGCCTTATCTGGGTTGAGTTGAAATGTAGCCACCCTCATTTCTTCCTTGTTGAGGTTTTGGAAGAGGGCCTCATTCTACTGCGCATTGATTATATTGGGGATGGAGCTGAGGAGATTATCCCTCACATTCCTATGCTTTGGTGCTTCTCTATTTAGAATTGCTTCAAAAAATCTTACTACTTCATCATTTACCTCCTCTAGCGATCGTGTCATTACCTCTTCCTCCCTTTTGATCTCTATGATTCTATTCTTGCTTTTTTTTTCTACTGTTGTTCTATGGTAATACTTTGTGTTCTTGTCACCCTCCTTGAGCCACGTCTCTTTTTATTTCTACCTCTAGAAGCATTCTTCTCTTTTTAGAAGTTCGGGTAGCTCTCCTTTTAGAGCCTTTTCAGTTTCATATTCTTCTGTCCCCATCCCATTCTCAATAATGTGCTCATTTAGTTCTACTAGCTTCTACTTTAACCTTTCTTTTTCCTAGAAGATGTTCTTGAAATGTAACTTATTCCATTTTTTTAGCTTGTTTTCCACATAGTTCAACTTCTTGCTGATCTTGTATAGATAGGAGTGATTGCTTAGTATGACCTCTTTCCACCAATTTTCTATGAAGTTCGGTAATCAACCATCTCTTAACCACATGTATTTGAACTTGACCATGTTCCCTTTTGGAGGTTCATCAGGTTGAAGGGATAGGTACACCAGAAAGTGATTCAACCATGTGTATGGCAATATCAGCACCTCATGCAAATCAGTTTACCTCTCCCATTCCCCAAAAAGTAGGAAACGATCCAATCTCTCTATTATGCTTGTGAACCCTTTCCTTTTGTTTGACCATGTGTACACCCCATTTTTGGCTTGCAGGTCCATAAGTTGGTTGTTGTCAATGAACTCCTAGAAGTCTTGCTAAACATTAGTGACACGGCCTATACCTCCTCTTTTTCTTCATTATTCAAAGTTGCATTGAACTATCTAGCTATGATGCCTCTTTCACCCTTGAATTTGGAAATTCCATTGGAAATTTGCTGCCACAAGTTCCTCTTGTCTATTTTAGATATTGGCCCATACACATTTATGATGAGAAACTTATCATTCCTTTGTAGTAATCTGCATCTTATCATTATCCAATTCCAATTCTTCTCTACTACCTCCCCTGCAATTGTTAAGGGATTCCAAATGATTCTTATTCCACCTAAGGCTCCTTAAACACCAACAAAACATCCCTTCCATTGCCTCCAACAACTTAGTCTTTAAATGCTTTCCCCCTTGCTCAGTTTTATCTCTTGTAATAAAAGGATATCTGCCCTAGATTGGTCAATTTGGTCTTGAACAAGCACCATTTGTCATGTTATGGCCCTCATTGCCCCTGGAGAAGGATGATATCCTTCCCTGACCTTAGTTTCATTTGTCTTGATGCATTAGCTGCTATTTCCAACTTTTCCTTATTTGGTTTTGGCCCCCTTTTTCCATTTTTCTTGATGTTTGGTTTTTTAGTTTTGATTGTGATTGCTCCAACATTCTTTCTTCAACCAACTCCCCTTCTTCTTCCTCTCCCAATTCCTCCTCCCCTAAGTCTAATTCCCCCTCACTCTCTTCCATTTCTACTTGTGGAGCACTCTGCTCTAAACTTTTTAGTTCACTCTTCGTTTCTTTCACATCCTCCTCCTCAACAACTATGCTCATCCCCACCCCCATCACCATTTTATATACTAGCTTGGGCCTCCCCTGCATCCTATGATTCAATCAGAGTCCCTTCTGATTTCTAGACAAGGGGATATTTTTCCATCTATTCATAGGTCATCCTAATTCCACATAGCTCATCTATTGTTAGATTGGCGATCCTTCCCTCTAAATTACCTATGAGGTGCTATGTATTATTTGTTTGATACTCCCACCACACTCAATTGGATATTGGATCCTCAAACCCCCTAGGGGATAGGTGGTGTTTCTATCTGGGAATTCTTTTGTCGAGTCTCCCTAGCTAGGACCCCCACTCATACCCATTAGCTTTTTTTGCCCTCACCTTCATGTTACACTCTAATTTACCATGCTCCTTAGACTTACATAAGGGGCACAATTTCATTTTATCCTTCCTTTTCACTTTTTGCATCCAAGCCCCACCATCTATATAGATCTCAACTTCTAGAGTTAGAGCTTGGCGCAGAGTTAGCCCTAGGAATATTCTAGTGTAGGTTCCCAAGCACCTATCTTCATTGTTTTTCTCTACCGAGATGAGAGAGCCTAAGATCTTCCCAATCTCTCCCAGGGTTTCATCATACCAATATTCATTTGGTAGGTTTATAGGTGTACCCATACTAGACCTTCCTTGATCCAGTGTTTCCAAGGATCAAATTTTGGGTACCAGTCTATCAAGTGCATCCCAACATTGTCTAAGTAATGCGAGCCACTGCACAAAGAATTTCATTTGTCCACCTTGGATGGGAATTATACCAAGAATAATTCATTTGGCAGTGCCCTAATTTGAACCTGGATACCCCATTTCTCACACCACCACCTACTTATGCTCTCTACATCATGCCAACAACCTCCCCATTTGAGAAAAATCCCCCTCTCTTTTAGTCTATCTATTGAATTTCTTATGTGGCCCTTATCTACATTAGTAGAATATTTCAAATAGCTCAGGATGGGTGGCTTACCAATCAAGTCCGCATATTGATGTGATGGGCCTTCATTTTCTATCACATTCTCCTTTCCTTTCTAGGGCACGCTCATGCTCTCCTTTCTCCTAGGCGTCTTGTCCAACTAGTTGGAAAAATTATCTGCCCTTGGGCTTCTTTTTTCCTAGAACCACCCACGCCATCTTCCCACCAAATGATTCCAATTCATGATACCCCACTTGTTGAAATTTGAATTATGGGCTATTTTTCTTTGATCCTTCGCCACTCCATTCCTAGGAGACCACCTGCATGGTTGCATCCATGGGAGAAATTTTTTGCCATCCCATCCCCTCTGCACATGACTCAAGCCCTGATCATGGCACCCCTTTTTGCAATGCTCCATGGTTCTATACCCTGAGTGGCATCTATCCACCCATCTTCCACCTTCAAAAACCCATTGAGAAGTATGATTTCTTTATTCCTCCCACCTTCCTGCTAAAAATTCACCCTTCGATTGTCCACCCTCCTGAACATCGCCCCATGCTTGCCTGCCCAAATCTCCTACTTTTTTTTGATCCTCTCCTCTCATTTTCACATTATTTAATTTCAAATACTTTCTTACACTTTATAGTTATATAACACAACATAGTATAATTATTTTTTATTTTTTAAAACTAAATCATTCACCTATATAACAAGAAAAAATATCCCTTCACTCTTAAGCATATGTGGATATTAATAGAAACATCAAAAGTAGTTTTATAGATAACATGAATCATGCAAAAGATAAACATGAATGTTGTACAACATGGTTAAA
This sequence comes from Sequoia sempervirens, assembly GCA_007258455.2. Classification (NCBI taxonomy): domain Eukaryota; kingdom Viridiplantae; phylum Streptophyta; class Pinopsida; order Cupressales; family Cupressaceae; genus Sequoia; species Sequoia sempervirens. The sequence continues at coordinate 95,882,528 of VDFB02000003.1, forward strand.
AATAGAAAAAAATCCAATATACCATCCAAAATTTACAATAATTATCCAATATTATCCCACTTGTTGAAAAATTTCATAGGTTACACACTCTTGAAGCGTTATTCATTGAGAGAAACCATGCCTATTGATTTCCTATACCAAGTGTAGACACCTAATTTTAACCTATCCTAAGCCATTATTTATTATTTAATTAATTAATTCCATCATTTCCCCGATTTTATCGTAACCTTTAATTAAATAAATATTTATTATTTATTTAATTATTTCCCCTTCACTTGATCCCTTATACTAAATAAATATTTATTATTTATTAAATTAATTTCACATTCTCCTTTATCTTTGTCCATTTAATCTTAGCCCTTAAACTTGTTCAAACGGATCACAATCTAAAATCACCATCATGTGACAAGTTTCCCTATCACATGTATAACTAACTCCTTATCTGGATTCATTGAACCTAGACACCATCCCAAAAGTCAAACTAACTTTCCATCTCATCCATTCATTTCACATCACACCTTTTAATCCTAGCCATTCACATAAATATGTTTTCCTAAGCATAATATTAAACCTATACCTTATCCCTCATGAGACACTTGTCACACAACTACATATTTGAGCCTAACCCTTATGCTCATTCAATCTTAGCCATCCATCATAAATCTATCCTAGCCCTTGATTTTTCCTCTTGGGAATTCTATAAATAGAGACCCTCATCCTTCATCAAAGAATCAAGTCTATTATTTTTAAACTTATGTTGTTTTTTTTCACCTTATTTCTGCAATTATACCAAGGTTATGTTGGTTTATTGAGCAATCCACATCTTATCATAATCTAGAGCAACTCAAATAGAACCAGGGTGCATTCTATTTCAACTGAATCTAGGAGGATGGAGATTGTTTGAGGTATACATTTGATTATTTGTATTATCTTATGTTGTTTTGCTTCAAAATTTTTTCAATATCTTCACTAAGAAAATTTATCAATAATCGCAACCTTTGTTACTGAATCAAAAACATTATTTTCTATATCAACTTTTCAAAAAAATTCCTTTTTTATCTAAATATTTCTGTCATAAAATGATACTATACTTCAATCCACTTTGACTGAACATGATAAGAAGGATTCTTGGCCAAAAAAGTTACACTCTTCCTGTCACAATTAATCTTTACCACCTTTTGAAACTAACCAATTATCAAACACAACTTTTGTAACCATACAATTCCCTTACACGCCTAAGTTGCTACCATATATTTTACCTTAATTGTAGATAATGCAACCACTACTTACCTTTTTCTCATCTAGATTATTGATCCTCTATAAATACTAATGACAATCAACATCTCCAACCCAATCAAAATCCACAAAACCATGTAGACTCAAAGTCTTATTTTGACTAGTTCTTCCTCGGTAGTAGATTATATAATTTGAGGTGCCAAATAGATATTTGAAAATATTAGTCCAATATAATTTACTTGATTTAGACATATATATACTCAAATATGTTGAATGTGAAATGTTATGTCTAGTAAAAACCATTGTTTACATGAGGTTGCTAACAACACTAGCATAAGGAACTTGACACATTTATAAATTTCCTCTTAACATACACTTTTTAATTAATGAAAAATGGAGTACTTACAACTTTATTTTCTTTCATCCTAAATATTTACAAAATTATCTCAACATATTTCTTTTGATATAGCCATAATTTTTGTTTTACACAATCACTTTTAATTTTCATGGCCAAAATAAATTTTATAGAACCAAGATCTTTCATGTCAAATTTTAAAGATAATTGAGACTTAATTAAATTGATCATTGTTTTATCATCACTAATTGATAACATTCCATATGCATATAATGCTATGATAAGAAAATTTTCACCTTTTTATTTGAAATACACACAAAAATTAACTTTACTACAATCTACTCCAAGTACCAAACAATACATATCAAATTTTTGATTCCACATCCCTAGTGATTACTTCAAATTCTAAAGAGAAATTTGTATCTTACACATTAATTCTTCCTTACCTTTCACCTTAAAAAAATTAGTAGATATGCCATGTAAATTACTTTCCCAAGCTTACCATATGAATATGTTGTTTTTATGTCCATCTATTCAATTCCAAGATCAAAACTAACAACAACAACTAACAAAATATTGATTGAAGTGAGATTTACAAAAGGATATTTTTTTCAAATTCAATTCCCTTTACTTGAAAGAATCCCTATGCTTCTAATGAGCTTTATACTCCTCCATTTTCCCTTCTACATTATACTTCTTAAATAACCATTTACAATCAACAAGTTTTCTTTTAAGAGGTAATTACCATGTCTCAAGTTAGATTTCTATCTAAGGACTCTATTTCTTCCTCCATGGCCTCTTTCCAAGAAATTTTCATTTGATCCAAGTGCCTCTCGTACAGTCCTGGGGTCTTCATTAGTAATAGACAAATTTGATAAAAGAGACACATAATAAAAATCAAGATCTCTATACTTTTTTGGTTTTATTCTTATTCAAATTGATCTCCTCAAAATTGGAATACATAGTTTTGCATCCTTGAACTCTAGTTTTTCTAGTTCTAAATTCTCTTGTATCAACTTCTTCTCTGATTCATCCATCTTGTGTAGTTATTTCTAATTTAGACATAGATTTACTGTCTTCTAATTCAACATGAACTCTTTCAGATTCTTCCTCTAATTATTATTGAAATATTTATTTCAACATATTCTATTACCAACTTATAAATCGTTTATAAAATTATAATTGATTGGTCAAGTATGCCTAGCTTGGTGGTTATTTAACAACTATATATTTGTATGTATTATTGCCACAATATAATCTACTTGCTTATTTCTTACCCGAGTTCATTATAGTATTGTCGTGTGTTTCTTCCTAGATGATACATATGATCATCATGTAGAAGAATAACAGGTCCTAATATATTTAAATACAATTACAAAACTATATTATTATTCTATTCACTTAAAAATTTAATTTGGAGAAAAAACATTTTTTATAGCAAGCCATTATTAGATTTTCTTTCTCCTCAATATAAGTTGCATTAGTGCTACCTTGGTAAGCGCACAAGAGGGAAAATATAGATTTATACCAAAGTTTGGCTTTTCCAACTTTTTCATGTCCTAAAAATTTACAATTTATTTGGCTTCTGATTGGCTAGTGCCAATTTTTTTGGGGTTTTCATTTTCTACAAAATCTTTTGAAAAGACTGTCCAATGGAAAAGAGGGCGAAAGGGAAAATATAGACTTATACCAAATTTTGGTGTTTTTCAAAATTTTCATTGTTTAAACATTTACAATTTATTTGACTTGTGATTGAGTGATGTGTATTTTCCCAAGGTTTTCATTTTCCTACAAAATCTTTTAGAAAGGTTGTCCAATGGGAAAGAAGGCGAGGAACATATTAAGTAGATTTTATAGAGTTCTTTGTTGCTGATTGTGTGTAGCCATGTGTTTTGCATGTGATATACATGGCAAGTGTACATTGAAACAATGTGTGGGCACTAGAAGAATCAGTAGTTTGGCAGTGGTTGGTTGGCCTAGTAGAGCTCCATAGAATGTGTCTTGTAAACATTTCTTGTTAATAATTTGATTTCTATGATTATACTACTGGAAGCTAGTATAATAGTTGATTGGAGGAGTCATCATTTGCTTGTGGTGTAAAAATTCATGGCATAATGCTCAAATTCTTAAGTTTTCCTTGTCAAAACTACCCTTCATTAAAAGATATTACTAAATAGTGAAACTAATTGGATAGGCATGTAGAGATTTATAGAAGATAATTTTTTACCTCTCATTTTGTATATATTAGTTTCCTTTTTATAAATGGTAGCAATTCAGTTAGTACTAGTTTTTGTTCCTTGATGCCTCCAGTTTAGTTTTTGGTGCTTAAGTTTTGTAAAATAGAAGGTTAAAATATATTAGTTTCTTAGGTCTGCCACCCAATATTTTTTTAGTGTATGTACTCCTTTGTTCACATAATTAAATATGCATAAACTTTCAACAAAGCAACCTACAACAAGAAGTCTAATTTTTCACTAGAATAAAATACAACTAGATATGATTAAAGCCTTGGAACATTGTGATAGTATACAAAAAACTATAAGGTTAAAATATAACAGTTCCTCCAGTTTGTTGCTCTATCTTTGATAATGTGCATATTCCTTTGTTTACTTAATTAAATATGCATAAACTTCTAGCAAATCAACCTACAACAAAGAGTTCATTTTTTCACTAGAATAATACACCTAAGGTACAACTAGATATGATTAAAGCCTTGGAACATTGTGATAGTACATAGAAATATATAAACAACCCTATCATACAAGGGATACACCCCTCTCAAACACCAACAAAAATTGTGCAAAATTTTGCATTCAATGACAATTTATCCAATTGTAATAAGCACTTGCGGTTGCCCATTGGGAGAGTTGAGTTGATCTTTATAAAAATTGCAACAACAAAATTGTTTGCTAAGAGTGTGTTGGAAGAATGATGGGCAATGATTAAGATTAAGGTGTATGAAGTCTTGGTGGTGGTTTGGAATGTCATTTTGATACATATAGAACCAATTATCTTCATTCATGCTTGATGCAACTCTTTATTCTGCTGGTTCACATATTTATAGTTTTTATTTCTATAACTATGGATATTTTCTAGTTTGATAAGCCTTTCTCTATTTCCATAGATTTCCATATTAATTTTTATGCTTCTCGCTTAGGAAGTTGTATCCCTCTATGCAATAAACATGTTAAACTTTTTGACAAAGTCATGAATGTGATGCTTACTACAGGCATTCAAGCTTTTATTTGAAACTTTGTGTACTGACATTTCTATATCAATATTTATAACTTTTAACTAGGCAATATTAGTAGCAAATTAATTCATTCACAATATTTCATTTATTTATTATATTCATTGCCATTCTTTTATGGAGTCCTTGATTATTTTTTAGTTGATTATCAAACTCCCAACTGTCTTTTCTTTTTATCCTAGAGCTTCAAGTATGATGAGGGTGTTTTATCCTTATGGAATTAGTTTTGTTTGCAATATAAATGAATAATGCCTTCCTTAAATATAGCTAGAATGCATGCCAAAATACTGTTTGGCATGCTATTGGCATTTTCCAGGGACTGTAGCCATAGAACAACCTTGGTTAAAACTGCCTTCTCCATTTCCATAACTCCCAATGTTGAGATGTTGTCACTAAATTATCTTCTCTTCAACACCACCTCTCTCCTCCATTGAATTGTTGTTGATAATTTTCCTAGGAACAATATAGCAATATATAAGGCATTGATAAAAAAATAATTTTCTATATGTGGAGAAGGCTTTGAAGCTAATTAAGTGCAACAACAATTTAATTTGATAGATAAGGGAAGCAATCAATTTATTTTTTTGAAAGATAAATAGCTGCTAAGGGGGAACACCCTATATTGATCAACAAATTTACAATGAGAGTTAAATTCAGTATCCCATATCCATTACTAGCCTACCTACCCATATCCTATAGTACATATACATAGAATAGCAATATGCCACCCACACCTGAAACTAGCTCCAAATCAGCCATGTCAGAGCCAAGGCCACCACCCCAAGACTAAAGCCCCACAACCAATCCAAACAAAAAACTACACATTTTCCTCCAGTGTGGAATGGAAATGAAGCTGCATGTTAAATGGTACCTCATTTTTCTTCCTTTTTCTTTGAACCGTGGTTCAATTTCCCTTTGTATCCTTAGCTCCCACAACCTCCTTTGAGTGTTGAGGGGACTCTTGTTCACTCTTAGAACCCAAGATCACTGTAACTTTTGCCTAGTCTACCACCTCTTCACCTAATATTATCTCTATATCTTCCAGTTGAGGGGGGTTTTTTTTCCCCACAGAGCCCAAGGTCATTTCACTTTCTGCCTATTCAACCACCACTTCACTTGATTTTGGAACCTTAGCTTCCACATGTTTATTTCTTCCCATTGGGGGGGAAATCTTTCTTGTCCTCCACATTTGGTGATGGATTAGATGGTGGTGACCTATGAACACCAACCCTTCCTATTAGGGTACCATCGGTGATTGAATCTTCCTTGTGTGGCCCTTCCTATTCTTCTAAATAATGATGAGGTGGAATGTCTTTCCACCATGTGGCTTGAAAATCAATTCTTTTCTTAGCACAATGAGCAACAATATGTCTAGTGTTGAAACATCTATGGCAGTGAAATGGTAAACCCTCATAATCTATTAGCTGAACCCAACTTTCATCGTAGTTTTTAGAGTTAACTCAGTCGTGAGTGCCCTCGAGGTGTCCAACTCCACCAAAATGTGAGCATAGATTATGTGCATGTAATTTGATGAGCTCTCATCAACCCCCAAGAACTTCCCCAATGAATTACCAATGGCTTCGAAACAAGAATCAAACTAGAATTGCAGTGGAAGGTTCGACAATCTTACCTAGGTTGGAGTAGCAACAAAAGACTCGGTAAGAGGATTGAAAGAGGGGCGCCATGGTTTCAACATAAGAAAGTGTTGATCAAAACTCTATTGGTAGTCACATAATATTGTGTTCTTGTCTCAATCACTCTGAAATAGGACCATGAAAATTCCTCGCGCACAAGGATAAATTTCAACATCATCGTCCAAAATGGGGTGCCATGTTTTGGTGATGCATTGATGCAACACAATGAGGCTTGGAAAAAACCCTTTGAACCTTCCAAATAGGCCCAACTTAGTGAAATATGTCTCATTTTCAATGACCTCCTTGTAGATCTCCTAACTGAAGACCACTGCTGGGGGGTGGAGGCACATGGGAGTGACCGATTGGATTTCTTACCAGTTGTATCTTCTTCTTTCTTACAACAAACCCATCATTTCCCTCACAACATCCCAATCAAATTTGGAAACCCTTGGTTGTAAGAAACATCCTCATTCGACATCTAATCCATATTGTGTATCTTTTTTGAATGCCCAACCCCATTTTGGAAGTGATGACCTACATATGACACCATATCAATCTTCTTTCACCATGACATAGGATGGTTTTGTCATTTTCGAAGGGCATCCCTTGCTCTTGCTTTGTGCAAAGAATCATAGAGCATAGGTTTACCATCCATGATTTTTGTCTCTATTCCAGTGCACCCCCTCCCACCATGATCTACATGTAACCAAGAGCCATCCTCGATTGTAAACACAATAGAATATGTAGGAGCTCAATAAGCATTACCAGGAGAATTTTTTTTGTATGTATCTAGATGGTGCAAAACCTTTGTAGAGGAGCCAGGCAACCTGCAATTTTTTTTTCCCATGCCACAAACCCTAGCACAACCTTTTAATGCCTTCATGTAGTCTAGATTACCTTCAAGAAGCTGACCATGCTCCATGCATGACAAAGCCCTAGAACTAATGTCACCCATTACCGAACAACTAATGCCTATGTCGCCATAGACTCTAGTTGCATAATGCATAGTTTTAGAAGTGGAGCGAAGCATTTCAGGAGCTCTAAAGAATCCCTATTTTAGGGAAGAAACCAATTCTTATTTGCTCAAGAATAGGTGCATTTTTTTTTATCTCACTGGTTTTTCATTATAAACCTAAATGTTTGGAAAGAACTTTAGAATTGAAAATAATTTTAATAATAGGAAAAACAATAATTTTTTTTTAAAATTCTTTTTCTTTTCTAAAATTTAAAATTTTACAAAATCAAAAGTGCATTGTTGATATATTTAAATACATTTACAAAACTATATTATTATTCTGTTCACTTAAAAAATTAATTTGGAGATTTTTTTTTATAGTAAGCCATTATTAATTTTTCTTTAACCTCATTACAAGTTGCATTAGTGCTACCTTGGTAAGCTGTGAGACATAAAATATAGACATGGAAAAGTTTGGCTTTTCCAACTTTTTCACCACCTAAAAATTTATAGTTTATTTGGCTTTTGATTGGGCAGTACCAATTTTTCTAGGGTTTTCATTTTCTGCAAAATCTTTTTCTAATGGAAAAGAGGGCGAGAGGGAAAAATATAGACTTATACCAAAGTTTGGTGTTTTTCAAAATTTCCATTGTTTAATCATTTACAATTTATTTGACTTGTGATTGAGTGATGCGTATTTTCTTGGGTTTTCATTTTCCTACAAAATATTTCAGAAGGGTTTTTCAATGGGAAAGTAGGCAAGGAACATATTAAGCAGATTTTATAGAGTTCTTTGTTGCTGATTGTATGTAGCCATGTGTTCTACATGTGAAATACATGGTGAGTATACATTGAAACAAGGTGTGGACACCCACCAATTTCTTCTTGTGGGTCAGAAGCCATTTGAATTTCTCTAAATCCATAAGTGGTTAACCCTATAGCATTAGTTGAACAAAGTAGGAAGGAAGGGAATTGTATAAGATAAATTTATTTTGTTTGATGTTCACTGGAATAAGTTACATTCAACCGAGTTTCATCTTTTTGGGTTGCATGGAAGTGGGTATCTTGTTTGGCCCACACTAGAAGGGGTTTTAGATTAATGGACTGTACTCACATGAGTTTTATGCATTTGAATTATATTTTACTATTCAACATTGGGGTGAGTTATTCTTATGTGGATTTTATTGAATCTGGTTTGATTCTACTCAAATGGGTTTTTGTATTGGATTGGGAGTTCTATTTTTGAAACATGTTTCATTTTTCTTTTTCCATTGAAATGGTTTTTAGGCATACAAACTATTGCATTTAGAAAGCTTGGATGTTTTTTTATAATGTGGAGGCTCGTGTCATAATCTTTCACCTTTGACACATGTTTCACTCATTTGGATGCATTACAATTGGTCTTATTTGTTTTGCATGCATTTAATTGAGTTTCAACTACCCATATTGTGGTAAAGCGGGTTTCATGGTAATCTTATCCTGTTAAAATGGAGTTCCATTTTTGGAAAGGAAAGTACTTATTTGAATTCTAGTGGAAATAGTCATGCTTTTTCATGTCATATGTGTTGGGAAAAAAGTGTATCAACCTTGCAATTATATAAAGGTTATTGTTGGTAGGATATATATATATATTTCCTAGCTATATTGATAGGTGTAATATACAATGGGAGCATCGGGTGGCATGGAGGAGAAATGTGAGTGTGTTAAATTTTTCAAGAAACTCCTAAAATGGCTAACATACATTAAATAATGATATATTGTAAATTCAAAGCATTCGTTATTAGGTTTTAAATCTAATGGAAGATGTTTTTTTGGCATGTCTTTCCCTCAATTGTAGCCCTATTTTATGAGGGCTTTCTACTACAATTGTAGATGACAGTGTATTCTATGAGTTTGATAGTGATCATGTTGTCTCTTGATCTTTGGTGGTGATACTCTTGTGAAAAGCTTTCTTTGCAAGTATATTGTAATCTTTGTGATTTTTGAATAATATATTGGGCTGCTTTTGGAGTGTAGGGTTTTTCTCCCTAAAGGGGTTTTCCTATGTAAATCACTATGTTGTGGTATGCATGATATTTATATTATTTCTATTTAAGTTTTTGTAGCTGTTAAATATTTGTAAAGTTTTGGATTTTTCTCCTCTCAAAACTAGTGTAGGAAGTTGTTCCACTACCTTAGCTTCCTTATAAGTGGTATTAGAGCTTGATCACCTTTGGTTTTAGTTGTGGGTTGTTGGGTTTTTTGAACTAATCTAGATTTGAGTGGGAGCTTGTGCAAAAGACACTTTGTGATCTTGTTGCAGGAATTTTCAGATGGAAAGTTCATCAAGGAGAATAGAGGTGGATAAATTTTCTATAAATAATTTTGAAATGTGGAAGCTAAAGATGGAGGATCTGTTGATTGATAGATCTGTGGGATGGTGTTGATGAGAGTGTTTCAAGGCTTGCAGATCCTACTCAAGTTGCTCAATATGATCTTATGGAACACAAAGCCAAGGGTCTAATCATATTGTGCTTGGAAAACTCTGTTTTAATCAATGTCCATGAAGAGACCTCTGCACAAAAACTATGGAAGAATCTTGGTGAGATGTACCAGGCCAAATCTTTAGTGAACAATATTTTCTTGAGGAAGTTGTATTCCTTGAGAATGGAAAAAGGTGGATGAATTATAGATCACCTGGAAGTGTTCAATATATTGGTGGCTCAATTGGCATTAGTTGGTGTCAAAATGGATGAAAAGGAGAAATATCAAATCCTGCTTTGTTCTTTGCCTAATTCATGGGAGTCTCTTGTTATGGATATTGGGAGTACTATTATATTGAAGATCGAAGATGTGGTGGGTTGTTTTCTTTTTGAAGAGATGAGGAGGAAGGTATCCATCATTGCTAAGGAGGCCCTAAATGTTCGTGGAAGACCCAAATCCAAGTCTAAGGGGAGATCTAAATCTCTTGGAAAGTCCAAAGTTATTTGTTGGAATTGCGGTAAGCTTGGACATGTTTGAAAGAACAACAAAGAAGAAAAAAATAAGAAAAAAAGAAGACAAATAAGGAATTTGATTTTGATTCTGAGTCTGAGAATGAAGATAGTAAAGAATTTATTGTAGCTTTGGCAACTTTTGCAGGTAATGATGCATGGTTAATCGACTCAGGTGCATCTTTCCGTATGACCTTTAATAAAGATTGGTTTTTGAATATGAAGAATTTGATGGAGGTAAGGTGTACTTGGGTGATGATTCTCATTTATACATGTTGGCCATGGTAAATTTAAAATCAGGTTTCCTAATGGTAGAATAAAAAGGATTAATGTGTGTTGCATATCCCTAGATTAGAGCAAAATTTTTTATATGTGAGAAAACTAATAGACGCAGGTGTGAAAGTAGTATTTTCTGATGTAGGATACAAGATGGTCAGAGGTGCTATGGTGATTTCTAGAGGTGTTAGATATGGCACATTGTATAAGGTTGATGCATGCATTATTGAGTGCAATAGTACTTTTGCAAAAATAAAGTCTATGGAAGAAGTGAGGGTTTCACCTCAACAGATAGTCATGGATTTTGGGTACCCAAGGGTGCTCTTTCTTTTGAATCAAAGTTACCTGCAAAGAAAACTATATTATGGCACATAGACTTGGCCACATTGGAGAAAATGGTCTAAGGACCTTGAAAAATAAAAAACTTATTAAAGGTTTGTTTGATTGTAATGTTGAATTTGATTTTTGTGAGCATTGCATTTATGAAAAACAAAACCGTGTTTAGTTTTACTCAAGTTCTTATAAATATTTATGGTGTATTGGATCTTATTCATTCTGATGTGTTTGGTCCTATAGATGTTCCTTCAATTAGTGAATCCACATATTATGTTTCATTTATTGATGATTATAGTAGGACATGGGTATAGTTTTTAAAGAGTAAATCTGAAGTTTTTAGTTGATTTAAAGAATTTAAAGCAACGGTTGAGTTGCAAATTAGAAAGAAAATAAAATGTTTGAGGACTAAAAATGGTGGTAAATTTTTCTCTAATGATTTTGATATATTTTGTAAAGATTGTGGTATTCATAGACAACTCTATATTCTCCACAACAGAATGGAGTTGCAGAAAGAATGAACATGACACTAATGGAGAAGGATAGGAGTATGTTGAGCAGTTTTGGGATGAAGTTGTTTCCATTGCATATTACCTGATTAATAGGTGTCCTACATCAGCTCTTGTTGATAAGAGGCCTATAGAGGCATGGTCGGGTCACAAGCCTTCATTAAGACATCTTAGAGTTTTTGGTTGTGGGGAATATGCACATGTGCCAAAGGAGAAGTGAACAAAGTTGGAGAACAAGGTTGTGAAATGTATCTTTATCAAATATAGTTATGGTGTGAAAAGATACACACTTTGGGATCCTGTTACACAAAAGGTAATTTATAGTACAAGTGTGATTTTTAGAGAAACTAAACCTTCTTCTATTACATTGCAGCCAGAACAAAGAAAATAGGAAGATGTGATTCAATTTCCTTCTACACATGAGAAAGTTGAATCGAGGCCCAAGAATAAACAAGAAGTTGAGGAGAGCTCATCTAGCTCTAGATCTTCAAAAGAGGAGGAAGAACCTCCAACTCAACTTTTTTGTAGGTCTACATGGAATAGACAACCACCTGAAAGGTATTCACCTAATGATTGGAGATGTAATTTTTCTTTGAATACTAACATGGATGAACCTAGATATGTAGAAGAGGCACTAGGTATGAATAATGCAAAATTTTGGAAGATTGCTATGGATGAAGAATTGAAATCTTTGAAAAAGAATGATACATGAGATCTTGTACCATTGCTTGAAGGATGAAAACCTATTGAAATTTTAAATGGGTGTTCAAGAAAAATATTGGTTCAGATGGAGGTATTGAGAAGTACAAAGAAAGGTTGGTTGCGAAGGGTTACTCTCAAGTTGAGGGTGTTGATTGTGGTGAGATATTTTCTCCTGTTGCAAAAATGACATCCATTGAATTTTTGCTTTCTATTGCTACTGCTTATGATTTAGAGGTTGAGTAAATGGATGTGAAAATTGATTTCCTTCCTGGTGATTTGGAGGAGGATATTTATATGACACATCCAGAGCACTATGTGGTGAAAGGTAAAAGTAAGTTGGTTTGCAAATTGAAGAAATATTTGTATGGTTTAAAACAAAGTCCTAAGATGTGGTACTAGAAATTTGATACATATGTGTTGAGTTTGGTATTTGAGCGTTCTAAATCAGATCATTTTGTTTACTATGTAAAACTGATGGTGATCATTTCTTGTTTATTGCATTATATGTTGATGATAGGTTATTTATTGGTAGAGGGAAAGGTATGATTTCAGAACTGAAATCTTAACTTGTTGCTAAATTTGAAATGAAAAATCTTGGTGCAGCTAAACACATTCTTGGGATAGAAATTAAAAGAGATAGACTAAAAAAAAGCTATGGCTTGGCCAAAGTAAGTATGTCAACTCAATTTTACAGAGGTTTGATATGCAAGATTGTAGGCCATTGTGTGTTCCTATTTTAGTTGGAACAAAGTTATTTATTTTAGATTTTCCAAAATCTCCATAAGAGATGGAAGACATGAGAAAAGTGCTTTACTAGAGTGTTGTTGGAATTTTGATGTATCCTATGGTTTGTACTAGATCAAACATTGCCCAAACAGTGGGAGTTCTTTTTCAGATATATGTCTAATCTTGGTAGAGTTCATTGGGATGCTGTTAAAAGAGTCTTCAGATATTTGCGGGGTATCTCAGATTATTCTTTATGTCATCATAGTAATATGATTGAAGATGAGATTTCCCTTGATAGTCATGGTTATGTGGATTCAGACTAGGTATGTGATGGTGATAACAAAAAATTCACTAGTGCTTATGTGTTTACTTTATTTGGTGGTGCAATTAGTTGGATGAGTAAGCAATAGGCTATGGTTGCTTTGTCCACTACTGAAGCAGAGTATATGTTAGCTACCCATACTTGTAAAGAAGCCATTTGTATTAAGCGACTGTGTTCAGATATTGGAATAAAATAAGGTGTAGTGACAATTTCTTGCGACAATTAGAGTACAATATGTCTAGCTAAGAACCAAACATTTCATGCCAGGACCAAGCACATTGATGTATAGTATCATTTTGTTAGAGATATGGTTGAAGATGGCAGGGTGAAGCTAGTTAAGGTAGAGACTTTGATGAATGTTGTTGATTCTTTAACTAATCCAATGAGAATAAAGAAGTTTAGATGGTGTTCATATACTATGGGCCTTTTGTCGCATAACAATTAAGAAGTAATGTTTATTCCATCATGTTGCTCTCGCAAGGTGTTCGAAAAGTGGGAAATTTGTTGGAAAAAATGTATCTCAACCTTACAATTATGTAAAGGTTATTGTTGATGGGATATATATATGAATATATATACACTACTTAATTTGACCACAAATTCTGACGAATTCTTTTTGAATTTTTGACAAAACATTTTCGAAATTACGATGAAACACTGTTTTTAATTTCGTCGCTTTAATGAAATTTTTTTATTTGTTGAAACCATGACCCAACATCGTCGGTCATTGCCATGGAAAATGGAATTGGTGTTTGTTGGAAAATTGACACAAAATTCATCGCAATTTCAATAAACAATCACCAAACGTTCATCACATAATCACCAAATGTTCGTCACATGTATAGCAACTTCGTTGGAGGTTTTAGTGGTTCGTTGGTTTAGGTGCATTGAAATTGTGATGAAGATATCATTGCATGTATAGCAACTTCATTGGAGGTTTTATTGTTCCGTTGGTTTAGGTTCATCAAAATTGCAACGAAACTTGCAATTTTTTTTTTTTTAAATATTCATTCAAATGTATGCTATTACATACATTTGAATGAATTTTATTATTGGTGTGGGTGAGTTTGCTGATTTGAGCCTTGTGGCTATGTTCATTTTAAAGAACCATGATTGTTGTCACAAATCTATTCCTTTGAAGTTCGTACATCTTTTTATAACTATTTTTTCAAGTGCTATGTGTATTTCAACACCCTACCGCCCCTTGCTATTGTTCCCCTGCCGTCCCCCCACCACAATTATGTATGTTCTAATGGTAATTTCTTAGGTTTATTAAAGCTATCATTTTCCATAACACTGTATGAGAGAGATTATAAAATAGAAAATTGGAAAAATGAAAGCTTACCTTGTGCTCCAAATGACCCAGATAGGAAAATAAATGATGCGTAAGACAAGCCACGAAATGACAAAAATGATGAAAGTAATGCTTGGGAGAAAATCATAGCCAATGTATTTGAGGATCTTGCTGAACTCCATTACCACATCACTAGCATCATGTATGGCTAGAACCACACAACCAACTCATGCAAACCTATGTTGTGATCAACATATATATGAACAACTATAGAAAAGCTTAAATCATCTGCAATCAAGATAGACACAAGAGATGTGAGTATTCTATATGAAATTACTAAGTTGAAGTCTTTAATGTCTTACACTATTACTAACTTTAAAGTCTCTATAAACATCACAACCCTAAAATGATCCTAAAATTCCAAAGATAATGAATAAGGATATATGTGTATGTGTGTGTGCATATGCACATGTGTGTGTGTACATATATACCTATATATACATAAGAATTTCCATATATGTATATTATGTATTTACTTGTGTGTAATAACAACCATCAAAAGAAGTTAAAATCCTATGGTTCTTCCAAGGATTCATTAGGAAATATCTTTGAAAGTGTTTCCTAATTTGATGAGTGTTACATGATAATGTGGATCTAGATGCAAAGAAGGTCATTGTTCTTGACTTGTCTAAACAACAAAAACTATACTTTGGTTAGAATAAAATAACATCCATAAATTGGTTTTACAATAAACCACATCAAAAAATAAGAAGACCATGTGTCTACTTGTGTAGGTATATTCAAGCATTCTCCTTCCTCACTTACTCAAGTAAATTTCTAATCACCCTCAACCATACATGAGATCTGTCTTGAAAATTTAAGGAGTGAAAATGTTCTAATAATATTCTAAATAATTTAATTCAATACCTCTCTTATGCCTATAGTTACACACAAATTAAAATACAAATATAGCTCTAACGTTTCAAAGAATCATTCATTACTACAAAATTTGAGAGACCATCAAGGTATCAATATAGAAGAAAAGCAACAAGACCTTGGTCCTTTTTAATTAAAAATATATATCTAATGAGAGAGTCACTACATTGCCAATGTCATCTACTTTACTTTGAAGGCTATCTAATTGGGAGGACATAGTACCAACCACTTCAGTTATTTCCATTTGGGTTTGTTGTGTTAATTTTTGAAGAAACCCTATGCCTTCTCCTAAGCTTGTGTAGGAATTTTCATGATTAGCCATGCTAGAATCCATGGTTTTCTGCATATATAACTGTTGTTCTTGTAACTTGGATTGAGTATCAATTATGTGATGAGATTGCTTGAAAGTGGCATTGGACTTCTCTAATAAATTTGTGATTTTATCTTCTGCAGTTTTTTATTTCTCTACCAGCATCACTGCCTGAGACTCGATAGTGATGAGTGAATCATAGATTGGACTAGAAGACTCTAACAAAGTATTCGACTATTTTTCTATTTTACCTAGTTTGTCCACCACCCAATGAGCAGATGACTTCAACTCATTCACAACCCTTTCCGTATCTCTCTTAAATGCATGGCTCCTACAAATAATAATTCAATTTTTTAGAAACAAAAAATGACAACATACAAATTTGATTGATTATAAATTATTCACCTATCTATATACCAAGATTGTTTCAACTGCATAAAAAATTTGCAAGTTACTTCAAGTACAATAGGAGTAGCCTCTATGCAAATTGGCATTTGGACTTGTATGACTGAATTTGTTCACAGGCATTCTGTTGATGCATTTTTCTTAAACAAAATTGCTATAAAAAAACAAGTATTTTCTTTGGACACACACACACACACACACACACACACACACACACACATATATATATATGGCTTCAAGTAAATTCACCACCAACAAATTCACCTCTAATAATTCATCGCCATGAAAAATTCATCTCGTGGAACATTCACCACCAACAATATGATATGAAATATTGGTGGTGAATTCTCCACGAGATGAATTTGTCATGATGATGAATTGTTGAAGGTGAATTTGTTGACGGTGAATTGTTGACAGTGAATTTACCTAAAGCCATATATATATATATAGTGCCATTAAAGTTCACAGTCCTAAATGATCCAACCAATGCTAAATTTTAGGTACTGTGAATGCCAATACAAAAAATATAGACAATGTACCCATGAATTTTTTTATTTATATTTTATTTTGTTTGTTTCTGCTATGGATAGCAGAGGCATAACTATGTTCATTATTACTCTGCATGTTTTCCCATTACAAACCCATGGAAAATCAAACAAGATACCCATAGTGGAGTAAATTGGACCAAGATCCAGGGCTTGAGGTGAGAAAAATGGTAACTAAGTGTTAAGTTCCTTCTCTTTAATTTTAAACCTTATACAGGCTACATCATAATTCTAATTAGAAAAAAATTATCCTTGGGTCACAAATACCATCCTCGAACCTAGCAGACATAGGACTGAGACAACATGGTTGCTTAAGTTAGACTTTGTAAATATGTATTTTATATAATAATACATTATTTTCTCTGATTAAAAACACACTTCTAACAAACACCAACATCTATTAGAGGATCTTAGCTACTTTCAAACTATAACAAACACCAACACGTATTACAAAATCTTAGATACTTAAAATAAGAATTTTAACAAATAATCATATGCTTGACAAAATACATAAGAGATACCCAAATGCTTGGCAAAGATACTTAAGAGATACCCAAATGCTTGAAAAGGATATTAATATATATGTCTTATTATGGAAAATAATAGGAAAAAACCTCGAGAAAATGTGCAACTTTTCCATCTAGCACAACCCATAACAATTTTTATTTTTCACATTCCTTTTGGTGTCTATTTTTTTTAGCTTTTTATTTGTTCTAGAATTATTTTTTTGCTACGCAATTTTTTGCTATGCAACTTTTTCATTTGGTGCAATCCGTAACAATATTTATTTTTTGCATCCCTTATGACATATGTTTTTATCTTATTTTGAGCTTTTTATTTGTTTTAGAATTTTTTCGTTGTTTTTAATGTGCTAGATAGGGGAGGCACCTTGAAGTCTCAAGGATGGTATGAGACATAAGAAGTCCCTGAAAGGGAGCAAAATCCCCAAGATTCCCCCAGAAATTTCAAAAAATGGATGACAAGGAGAGGATTTTCCTCCATTTCCCCAAGTCCCTAGGACATCACCCAAACCAATGGGAATGCATTCCCATATAATGCTACAAATTTCTTAATCTAAGTTTATGAGATAAACTATGAATAACTTGAACTAAACACCAAGCTGCAAGACAATGGGACCATAACATGTATCAAAATATTGTCAATTAAAGAAGCAACAAAATTGAATAATTCTAGAACTTCACCAATTCACATTTTGCAAGAACAAAAAATAATCATAGCAACAACCAAATTATGAATATTGACGCATGTCCAAGACCACATATCTTATAGAAAAAATAAATCAAGATATGCATAACTTCTAAATTCAAAGAAAAGCAAGAAATTTGCTAAGAAGCGTGAAAATGGGATTTTGGACAAGTTCGTGAAAATAGTACCCAAGGTCCTACTCCTAACACATGTTTGAACATATTAATAGAATGTTTAAACTCTACAAACAATGAGGTTGAGATGTAATAAGTACAAGGTAATATTCAGTGTGACATGAGTTTACATATCTTAGTAAAGCCATCTAAGCCTACTTCACACCATGTTAAACACAACCAATAACCTTATTCAATATTTGCTAGGAAGAACATAAGAATGTACTTTAGCAAAGGCCTTGATGCTTCACAAGGGCACTAGGGTCCAAATCGGATTTTGAGCATGCTGGTGAAAACAATACCCAAGGTCCTAACACATGTTTGAACATATTACTAGAATGTTTAAACTCTACAAATAGTGAGGTTGAGATGTAATAAGTATGAGGTAAAACTCAGTGTGATATGGGTTTATATATCTTTGTAAAGCCATCTAAGCCTACTTCACACCATGTTAAACACAACACATAAACTTATCCAAGATTTGCTAGGCAGAACAAAATAATGTACTTTATCAAAGGCCTTGATGCTTCACAAGGGAACCAAGAGGCTTGAAAGACATTAAATATCCTTACAAAGTGCTTGTATAAATAGATCTAGATGTCAAAATATAGAATTAAAAAATATCACATCCTAAAAATCAAGTTTCAACATATAATCAAAACACACACACAAACCTGATCAAATAGCTAAAATCTTCGCAATTATCCATGTATTAAGACAGAGCTCTTAATAGACAACCTTTAAGGAGGTGACTAGGGTTTAAAACCTAAGGAAAGCTATTCCTAATAAAATGTTGAAATTGGGTAAATTACCACGTCCAATTTGTTGAGTGTGGTTGAAATCCAACGAACTAATCATGATGTACGCTAAATTCTTATTTTCGTAATTTATGTCAGAGTTATGGGGTGCTAGGTGTTAAATTGAAACAATCAAATAAAATTATTAGAATGTCAATTGAATTCCTGGTTCAGTATATGCATTTACCTCTACCACTTTAGTTGGCCTCCTCCACTAAGCCACAAACGATGAAGATAAAAAATATCTTCTATCCTTAGAGAATAGTTTATTTGGCATTTTAATTTATGGTAATGAAACTTCGGGTGTTATGGCTACTGTTACCTATTTTTAGCTATAGCTCAAAATAGGTAGAGCTGAATTTGCATTCATCAAAGAAGGTACCAAAATTTTTTCTACTTAAGTATTCATTACGTTCCATAACTTTGAATACTTATGAATTTCAAATGTTATTATGCAAATCTCTGTAACAAAGGAACTCATAAATCTGCATAAAAGAATGCTATTTTTATTCATATTGGAAAACCTGAAGTCTCGCACAAGCCACTGGAGTAACTAATTTGATTTTCATAATCAAATGATGGATATAAGAAAATAATGTAAACTATACAATTGAAAATAATGTAAGAAGGTGATTCGTCATTGCCTAGAATGACAAATCATCATTTCACGTTAAAGTCTTCAGTTGTTGTGCTTTCGAATTGATCCAACTCCAAGCTCCAAAAGCATCTGCAAATATGATGAAATGTGATATTAGAGATGGTCTCTAAGCAATGACAGATCATATCCTATCATATGCCTACATTACCAACAAAAATATAACACACACTCAATTAGGCATTCATGAGATGATTTGAACAAATCAAATTGATATGGTCGAAAGGAAAAAAACTCAACAACAGTGAAATGGGACAACAATATGGAATGAAAGTAATTATCATTCTCCATGAATAAATAGTTGATTAAGTAACTTTATTTCAACTTGATAAAAATAGATTGAGTAAGTCATCTCTTGTTCATCATTTGAAAATATATCAAGAATAGTTACCAATCATTCATTGCAAAAAGCTATCATCAATGATGGAACAACAATCATGATCAAGTGCAGACTCAATGTAAATAGATGATGCAGATTAAGGTGTTTCTAAAATCAATTTGCCATTAATATTAAATCTTGTTGATAAATGATGGTTACATAATTGGAGGGTAGTAGACAAAGAAAGTGTTGATAACACAATAAGCTGCAGGTCTATAAGACATATTTATAAGAGTAGCCTTTAAATTCATTATATAAAGAAGATGAAACAAGCATCAGAGAAACAACAAAGATTGTTCTTTCATCAATATCATTCAATTTTCAAGCATTTAGACATTAATGCTACAAGAAATTGGTATACATTGCTACAAGAAAATGGTCAAACTGAAAGTTTTCAACAACAACATAAATGACCAATGATCAAAATAATTAGCAATAGGATATCATTTTTATCAAGTAAAATACAAGAACACAGAGGTATGAGTGCCATGATGTCAATAATCAAATAAGATTAGTCAAGTTTCCATGGTGAATGCTATAGTTTCTATCAAGTATTGAATACAACATAGAGCTATGGAATGCAGCCTCATTTGTACATGGAGTATAGTGCATACAAAATAGTTAAAAAAGAAATACATTCAATTCTTAGTCAGGAGGACAACCACATATGCAAATTATCTGAATATGCAAGAAAGATTCAGAAAAGAGAATGAAAGTGCTCAATAGATGCATTATACAGTCAAGTGAACTATAACATTCATGATAATGAGGGTTTCATATCAAAGAAAAATCATGGATGAGACTCTTGCTACAAAACTAATAAAAGTGAATACACATATATGTTTCAAAGTGCCAAATGATAGCAACAAAAGTAACAGTAAAACAATGAGGTATACTTTTGAGTGAGTGATCGTATTGGAACAACATGTCAATAAATTTAACCATTTATCAAGGGTACAGTTGCTTATCAGTTATAATAGCCAATAATCATATAATGATAAAGTAATAGCCATGATTGATATAAATGGGAAAACATAGTTATATTATAGCCATGTTAATTTTAGAAAAGATCTATACTCCATTCCACCAGAGGAAGTTGTAGGACTCAGAGGATTGTAAATACATTCAAAACTATCAATATTGATGATATTGCACTCCATAAGTGGAAGGTAGTAATTTAAAAGAGCTGCTACAGGAAGCTTTCAAATTGACTAATACAATTTTACCAGTAGGACAACAAGCAGACATAGGTAACATCTTGACCATGAGATACATCATACAAGTAACCAATATCATCCACAACAAATAGATGTGCATAGTGACAATGCAAGAGGAAGGCACATTAAGTTGGGAGGATGCAACTAGCAACATGATTAATAATTATACTTGTTGTCAAATAGATTGCACCTGAACACTTGAATAGTTAAATTCAACAATTTGTTGAAACATGGAATGATCCTCAGGCTTGTGGGTTACCTAATTTTGAGGATCAATCTCCAGAGAGGGCTGGTTCCCAGATGAAAACCTCCTAAAACTAACTAACTTGGTTGGGAAAGAGATATAAAGCTTGCTTGAATTGAAATCCTAAAGCTACAAGAGGTAATTGTACCAAAATTATGTGACTCTATTCACTATCCTAAACCTATAATCAGCTGCAATAAAGTCCTAAATTTATTTCACAATTCAATTAAGATAATGAAATTCACCAATATTTCACATGTAGGTTTGAAATTTCAATGTTTGTAAGAGGAGAACTAGGTTTTCACAGATACAAATGACTGAAATCTTTGTTAAACACAACATGCAACCTAAATTTTAACATGAAATCTTCTTGTTTTTTTAAGCATCAATGAGACAAAACAAAGGATTCAAGATAAAATCACAATATTTAAATCAAATCATTCATATGACAATAAAAATCAAGAAAGTATTGAGAAGGAAACACTATACTGAAAATAAACTCTATTACAATGCTTGAATAAAAAGCTGAGTTACAATCCTTCACTACTATATGTGAAAAGCAGGAAATAAAAAGAACTCTTAGAAAAAGATAAAATTTTCCAATATATACAAAAGATGCAACTCCAAAGTGCATGAACATGTAATTGAAAGTCAATTTCAGTGAGAAAATGATAATTCCAAGGTGAAATCTGAGCAAAAGTGAAAATCCCTAAAAATAAGGTTCAAACTCATGCAAAAATGAGTGAACTCAGTCTCAAACTTGCAATCATAAAGTATGCAACTGATCTGTAACTCAAATTGAACTGGAAACCTGAAGATGTGAGCCAAAACATGCAAAATCCACCTTGCTTTAATCAATTCGCCCATGATAACTTAAACTCCATTTTTTGCATGATAAATCTTCAGTTGAAGCTATAGTTCTAACTCGACCTTACATAATATTCTCTATTTGCATTTTAAAATGATTAATTTAATTAAATGATTTAAATTTATCATTTAATTAAATAATCTACATTGATTAATGTAAATCAAAAAAATAAAGCTAATTTAGAAGGCATATCTCTCCATCTCATAGCTTTCAAGCTTCATATGTCATACTAGCATATATTTGAAAATATGCATTCTCCATTAATAATCATTTATGACCACCATGCAATATTTTAAATTTCTCACAATAGTTGACCACCATCAGCAAGCATATAAGGTCAACCACACTTGGCATATATTTTCCATTCTTCACTAAACAAACATTAGCCGACCATGCACATCATAATAGTCGACCATCTCCATATTGTTGATGATTATTTTGACTTTAAGCCACAAAAGAAAAGGACAATAATAATTGATAATGATTTTTGTGAAAAAAATCATCAAAGCTTTCAACTTAGGCCAAACAAAAGCAAGGAAACCCTAAAGTGATAATCATTCACATTTTTGACTTTGGAGAAGAAGCTTCATGAAGAAGCTGTTGGCCGCCATGAGAGCTGGGGTTTGAACTCAAACTTGATGATTTCTCTGTCGATTCTGATGATTTTTTTGAAGATTCTGAACAAGAAGGGTAAGATAAAGGCTATTATGTCCCAAATTTGAGTATTCTCAAGCATTTGAATGCATTTTTGAGGCCTTAAGGGTGCAACTGTAACTCTTTTCTCATATATTTGGTGTCATTCTTTTCCCTGTTGATTTCTGCACTTTATAATAGCTCTGGCCGCCATGAGAGCTAGAGTTTGAAGCTTGAACTGATGATTTCTTTAGAATCTCTCCTCAAGCTTGGTCCACCCCCTTTCTGAGACAAAGGTAAGCTGGTTCTTATTGTTATTATGGCTTTTGAATATATTTGTAAGGCAAGCGCCATGAGATAGTCTCTATGTATAACCCTCAGCCGTTTCTGTATGCTTTGATTTTTCTTTACTAGGCCTCAGTTTGTGAAACATGACCGCTATTATCTCTGATACTAACCCCTTTGTGAGAGTTTTTCATTACTGGCCACCACTATCTCCATGTTCTCTTGTTGATTTCTGCATATTCATGGTTGTAGGAAAGAATGCTGTCCTGGGTATTTGATCTTTTTACTGCACTTTTCATTAAATGTAAAAAGCCTTAAGCTTCTTAGTTGCCATGAAGATTCTTCTGGGTGTTCACCTTTTGCTTCGTAAACCTTCAAATTGCATTCTGAGGCTGACATGGGCATAGGGTTTTCTAAAAACTTGATATTCCATACTTCTTTCATTGGGACCCTTCTTAAATCTTTACAAAAAGTATGTGAGATTTTATAAGTCTGTGCAAAAACAACTATAATGATCTCGGCCATGATTGGAGATTTCTGGGTATGTATTCATTGTTTTCTATCATGTTGCTTGAAATTTTCTAAAACTCACAGTTTTCATTCTCTTTTGGGTTGTCTTCCTTTGTGCAAGATCATGGTATGCATGAGATCTCATGAGAAGATAGTGATTTAAAACAAGGTTTTTATATTTTCCTTTCAATGCTTCAGAGTATTATGCAACAGAAAAAGGACCTTTGCATGAATGAGTTATTGTTGTACTTTGATGAAAGACCTATGTGTTTGCACCCTTAGACTGCAATCTCTTCATGGTTGTATCATATATCTAATAAGCATTGTCCTCCTTTTTCTGAATCCTTCACCTGTAGTTCTTTAAAATGTACACCTGTAGCACCAACTTTCTTGACTCTATACAAGTGTCTTTGTAAAAGCACTTTGATATGTTGCATGAATATTTAGCTTTGGCTCTATTCTCTTTAAATTTTTTCCACTAGCTTTTAGACTAATTCGTTCAATGGTTAATGCTTTGAGCATACATTCTAACTGTCCCTTCTTTGATTGATTGCACCTTGTATTGCTACTGTCAACATGATAGTCCAGTAGCATATATTTTTAAACTCCAAGTCATGTTTCTATGACCTTGTTAACTCCTTTTAAAATAAGAGCAGATGTGGACTTGTTTTTCATAATGATGTTGTTATGGATTACTCTGTTCTGTCTCTCGAATCGTTGGATGGACCATGCTGCTCTGAAATTGAAAGAAATAATTTAATTGCTTATTGTCTTGTTCTCCCTTTAGCATAAGGGCTTAATGCCTCATCAAAATGTAAATATGACTGAAAGGCAGAGCCAAAACAAAGGATAATAAATGTAATCAATGCTCTCTTAATATATTTATTTAATTGTTCCTTGAATGATGAGCAAAAGATAATTGCTTAATTTGTTTTCACCATGCTGAATTATACTTCTTGATGATAGTCCTAGATGATGACTATTTCTTTGATGCTTAAATAACTCTCATATATGATACGAATGAGAGATGTCCTTATGATATGCCGAGCTCAACCCTTGTGGGAGCCCGTTTTGCTCCACATATATAATGTAAATAATTGCGAACATGATGAACTTGTTCCTGTACATTGAAACAAACATGATAGCAAAATAAAAGAAGCTGAAAGCTTCCATTGAACTATGTTTTTCTTGATTGTCATCCTTTGTAACTCAATCATTTGGTGAATGCCTGATTGAATGTAATTTACATTCTTGTTGGTAGCGTAGGAATAGAGTAGAATGTAATTCATCATTGCTTAGAGTACATCTCTAACACCATTCCTTTACAATTTTGCAGGTTCATGGAGTGTGAAAACGAGGCTGCAGCTTGGAGATGCGACAACTGAAGACATCAAGCAAAAGCGATTCATCATCACAAGCAATGATGAATTGCTCCTCTTCTTTATGCTTACGTTATGTTTAGTAGTGTAGCTTATCTTTGAATTTTGTATTCATCATTTGATTATCATAATCAAATTTAGTTACTCTCACGGCTTGTGCGAGATTCAGTGTTTTTACAAAATGAATAAAAAGCATTATTATGCAAATTCTCAAATTTATGTTTCAAATACTTGCACAATAAAACTGTAATTCAAATGTAAATTGATCTCTGTGATGATCAATGAATACTTTAATTAGCAAAACTTGAAAATTTCTGTACCTATAATTCATGAATTTGATCTAGCTCTACCTGTTTGAGCTCGTAGTGAAAAATAGGTAACAATACTTAGAGTTGCTTTCTTAGAGTTAAACAGATAAATGATGTTTGCATAGAGCAATAAAATGTATTTACAACTACTGAAGTAAATAAAAGAACCAAGGAACTATTTCATAAAATGCAACTTAGCATTATCATCAGGAGGACAGTAATGTAATTCACATGTTTTTTGCATTTCTTGTATCAAAGACAACAACATTAATGTATTTGTAGCCATACCATTAATTTGATCAAGAAAGAAATCAACAATAAACAAATGACAATAGTAGTGATGGAAATGAAAGGTGCTAATCATATAGCCAATAGGGACGAGCCCAGTTTTGGAGAAAATGGAGAAATACAAAGATAAAAGATGCCCAAAATGCTATGAAGGCCACAATTGGTAAGAGTATGAAAAGCCCTCAAAATGGTGAAAATGATATGCCAGAATACCAAAGAATAGATTCAGTTTTCATTATCTCTAGAAATGGACAAGAAAGAGAAGAAAGTACCCACATTTTTTTGAAAAACAATAGAAATAGAAAACCCACTTCTCAAATACTCATATAAACTTCAGAAATATCTTCAATTTCAGTGCCAGAGTTATGAAACATCAATACAATATGGGAATTTTTTTTTAAGCTTCTTATTGATTATGAGGTAAAGTATATACAAAATGTAGATGGGCTTTCATGTTTCTGTAGAAATGAAGCAAACTTCTCAGAAATAGAGATACATAAAACTTACCACACAGTCCCAGCATGTAACTGTAGAAAAATCTTCTAGAAATTTTCTTAGAAGCAATAGGAAAGTCATGGCCAAACCCCAGCAGCATGGCAGCTCAAAAAGTATAAGAAAATATCAGATAGATGGTAAGAATGCAGCCATGATGGTCTGTAAACTCTTCTCAAAAACATTTTTTGAAGCTGCTAAACAATGAATTCCAAACTTATCAGCATTATCAAGAATTCCAGCTCAAAAAGGTGTAGATTCAAGCCATTCAAGGAATATTACAAGCTTCAAACCCCAAGTTCTCTCCATGGCAGCGCAACTCCAACTAAAAGTGAAGTAAGTGAATGGTGAATAATGCAAAGTGATTAGGGTTTCACTTTTTCTTTCTTTTCTTCTCTACGCATGGGTTTGGTGACTTTTGATGGGATCTTTTAAGAATAAAACATAATGATTATGTTTTATTTTCCCATGGATTCCAAATTTTACAATCATGATGTGGTCGTTGTATAAGGTTAGGCCAGTGGTAAAGGTTTCCACTTAATTAAACATCAAATAATATGCCAAGCATGGTACCAAATATGAAATTTCTTATTAAATGTTAATGTATTGCATTAATATAATGTAAAGTTAATTAATTAAATGATGAAAATATAAATCATTTAATTAATTTAAGTATTTTAAAATGCAAACATTAAGATCAAGTTATTTCCCCAATCATGCATGATTGATTTAGACATGAAGATGGAATTCCGATGTGCATGGGTGAGTTGATATAAACAAGGTGACTTTTTGCATGCTTGACTCACTGTTTACAAATTTCCAGTTCAGTTCGAGCTGCTTTTCAGTAGTACACATTGTGATTGCGAGTTTGAGACCGAGTTCACTCATTTTTGCATGAGTTTGAGCTCTTCTTTTGGAGATATTTTGTTTTGCTCGGGATTTGCCTTGGAGTTATATTTTTCATACTGAAATTGACTTTCAGTTTCATTTTCATGCACTTTGGAGTGCAATCTCATTGTATATATTGGAAAAAGTTTATCTTTTTCCTCTAGTTCTTGTTTTTTAGCCTTTGCATTATGCAAAGGGAAATATCTTGTAACTCAGCTTTTCAAAATTTAATACATATTGCAGCAGTCTTTACAGGTTATCTTGGAGTATCATTTGTAGAGTGTTCCTTCATTTGTCATTGCAAGTTAAATATTATCCTCCTTAGATTCAGGTGTCTTTTTTTTTGAATGTTTTGGGATACAAATTTAATGTGTTTGATATCAGAACATTATGCATGTACACGAAGAAATAATCTTAGTTGTAGGTCATAAATTGTTTCTCAAGTATATCCACATCTTTAGGTTGTGAAAGTAAATCCTTCCTTCATAAAGAGTGAATTATCAAGCCTGTTTGTGAATCATTAATGCAGTTAGATTGTTCAATCTGAGTTGTGAAAGTAAGCTTCATGATGAGTCAGTTGTGAGTTAATCTATTTTTCTTTAAATCAAATAGGTGCATCACCACATTACAACTTTTCCAGTTTTGCATTAGATTAAGTTTTTTCCTTTTCCAATCAAAGTTTCAAGTCTATAATCAGATAATCATATAGGAACCAACCTAGAATCTGGAGGTCTATCTTCACCATAGGAGTACCCATAGCCTAAAGATAGTTCCCATGTTTCAATAGATTGCTGAATTTAATCATTCAAGCATTCAGGTGCAATCTGATTGACAACAACTACTATATAAGAATATAGTATTTCATAACGTTTCCTAAAAATCAAGCTTTAGCCTATAACCAAAACACACCCGCTGGCCTGAATAGATTGCAATTACTCATGTATTTAAGATAGAGCTCTTAATAAACAAGAGGTGACCAGGGTATAAACCTGAGGAAACCTAATAAAATGTTAAAATTAGGTAAATAACCACATCCAACTTGCTGAATGTGGTGTAAGCCCAGCAGACTAATCATGACACAAGTCCCTGGATAAGTAACTAAGCACCAAATCATAAAACTAAACTCAACGATCTCAATAGCCCACCCAATTGTGATATACAAGACAATTTGAATGTTAGTAACAAATTTTGAGATAACCGTTTAGGGCCTTTTGGTGTAATGTCAATCCTAAAAACAAGGTTAGAGCGTGATGCTTGTTTAGATTCAGTTCCCATTAACTACAATAAGAAGGCATAAAATTTCACAACAACCTTGGGATACATTCAAGAATGAACCATGTTTATAGATCGTGAGGATGTGATCCAGGCTTCCCCAGATAACACACATAATCTAAGATTAATTGAGTAGAAATAATGAAGATTTAACAAACAAATAGAGAATCTATTGGAATGAATAAAAACCCAACCTGCATATTGCATTTGACAAGATCAACGGGAGTTACACCACTATGGGTGAGACCATAACTAAGGATGCCTCCCATGGTGTAGGCTACATAGAAAGCTAGAGAATACATGGCAATATTCCTGGGCTCGCTGGGGGCAGGTACCACAAATTCCTTGCAAGGAGTAGCATTAACCTTCTATTTCTCTGTCACGTCCACACCACTTCTCTCCACCAAAAGATCTAATACAAATGAGGAATGTCCCCTCAGAGCACCCATTGAAGATGATGAAGAAGAAGAATATAGAAAGCTTGGAAGCATAGTTGAAAATCTTCCTTGCTTTGGAAATGTTGCCATAGCTACACAACCAAGAGAGATCGAATGGCAAAATAGCTAAATGCCAAAGCCTTCTCTTCTGTTGGGTTAAGGTTTATAGATTTTTACAAAAAATAGGGTGAAATTCTATTCACAACTGTGTCTAAAACATACTGAAAGCCCTCAGAAGTAGTGGCACTAAGAATGCAAAGGTTTTTCATTCTGCAATTATGATAGAATCTATCAAGATTTGGTATAAGGAATGTAAATATTTTTATTGTATTTCCCTAAAACGAGCTCAAATTGAGTATAAATATCATGCAGAAATTGGGGGAGAATATAGAGATCGAATGAGAAGAGCTACTTGTTGGAAAATGCATTCAAATTCCTCGGTAATAATCTCTAGAAACTCTTCAAGCATCGGCCCCAAGATGGAGGAAACGCCGATAGAGAAGACAAGATAAAATACATTAGAAAAATGTATCATGGCCGCGATAAAGAGGCATCAAAAACCCTTCGAAATGAAGTCAATATTCCACAGAATGACCAAAAAATAACTTACCAAGTTGAGTTCTTGAAAAGAATCAACCCAAAAGCAGCAAAATACAGTGAAGAATCGAGCCCCCAAGGTCAAACCCTAACTCTCCAATGGTGGTCGTTTGTGCAGAGCATGTTTTCTTCCAAAAGATTGGAGATGTGAATGAAGCCGATGAGTCAAGAATCCAAAAGTTTTGTTTTAGGGTTTGTGAGTTCGCCCTAAACTTGAAATTGTGATTTTATCACATTATTTCAAGAAAATCAAATACCGAGCTATGCCATTTGTGACTTTGCATTTACCTTGGCATGTAGGTCGAACTTAGGTTTTGTGCTTTGATTTATTTCATGCCCTTGGAAAAAAATCAAATAGATGACATTGAACTTGTGTTTTGCCTAAGTTTAAGATGCCTAGGCTTCCCATTGATCTTGAATAGGCATATAGGATAAATTTATTAGTTTTTTATGATTTTTTTTAGAAAAATCAAATAGAATAGGATTCTTTGCATGCTATTTTTATTTTTTTGCAAAATATCAAATCTTATCCAAATTGAAAAAATTAGAATAATAGGAGCTTGTTCTTGGCTTGTTTTTATTAAAATGATGATGTTTTCAATGATTAAGAAGTCTGGTAGTGGCAGAGGTACATGGTTGGCTGCCTTGGATGGAAATAGATGCTAATGGGTATGATGAATGAATGGAATGTTTTTAAAGGAATTTGGAATAAGGTTTGGTTAAAGTGGAATACTGACTTGTTGTCTTGAAGCCTTGTAGAATTGAAATAGGAAAGGTAAGCCTAAAATTGAAAAATGGGAAAGGATGGTAAATAAATGGAATTCTAAGTTTTTTCCTATATTTTATCAACTAGATCTACTAAATAGGTTACAAAATGTTAGATAGAAACATTATACCAAGGATCTTTATAAGTTATCTATTAGAGTTGGTCATCAAGAAGGTAACCAAGAGAAGGTGTCTAGATATATATTAAATAGTTGAAGGGGTTCAATCAAAGAATAATTGAATATATTAACTATCTATTATGTTGATAAATCATATTAATTTCACTAAATCATAAAGATAACATAAATTTTAGATTTAACAATAAAGAGAATAAGAGGGGAAGACGCAACAAATTTTCCAAAGGTAGGAACCATGGAAGTGGATGAGGAGCTCATGATGATGATGATGCTAAAATAAAAGAAAGTATATAAATTTAGTGCAATAAAAAATATAACTATAAAAGAGGTTGAGGTAGATATGGAATAAGTGGTGGAAGGTAATCTAGAGGAACCACTTTTTTTAAGTGTGGAGGTAAAGGTCACAGATTATTTGTGTAATTAGTCACAAGGAGAATATTAAAGAAGATCTAAGAGAACCACAAGATCATCACATCTTGATGAAGAAGTTTCTTCTAATAACTTGAACAAGTATGCTAGAAAAAGGAGAATCATTCTTGCTAAAAATAAATTTGCTAGTCTTGTAAAGATCTAAAAGAACTATTACAAATAATTTCTTAGTTAGAACTCTATGTAAATTTGGTAAATTTAATAGTGATTGTTTTAACAATCAAGTTTCAAGTAAAATGGTGAAGAAATTAATTTTGAAAATGCTAGAGCATCCTAATTCATATAGAGTATCTTGGTTACAAAATGATCATAGAATTTTGGTTAGTGAACAATATCATGAAATTTAAATTGGAGTATATGGAGATGAGGTCTTTTGTTGTTAACATTATTCATTATTTTTTAGTAACAATAAGGATAATTGGGTCTCTTTAATCTTTATTTTCTATGTGATTTGAAGTTGGGAAAGCTATGGTGATCAAGGGAGAGATTTTTGTAGCAATTTTATTATAGGTTTGTATATCATTTTATGTTATTCAACACTATGTGATAGAGGATTTAGCCACATCCTTTATGTGAGTGCTAAGTGTAGATTCTTTGGATTCTTTGGTCTTTTTCAAACTAGACATTTCCCATGTAGTGGCATTCCTAGGGAGGTATATGTGTTATTAGACTATGGTACATAGGTCTTTAAGTTTTTTTGTGTGTTTATGTGTCTCTTGTTGTTGGAAGTAGACTTTGTGCAAGACAATGAATATATAGGGATTGGTAATTTTAGGTTTTTGGTTGAATATGTTGATAGAAAATGGCCTACCTCTGATGTGTACCCTATTTTTGAGGTATGGCTAGTTAAATGTGTTATTAATATGTTTTTCTCACTATTTTAGCATTTTTTGAGTATTTAATAAATACTTTATCTTGTTTTGGAGGAGATGGAATTTGGTATAAATGTTTAGGTCAAAGCCTGATATTTAGAATGTGATCTTGGCTTGCTTTATTATCTTTCATGCTTGGGAATGATAGAAAATAAAATTATTGTTGTTGAGATGGTTATCACTTGGTGGATGTTGTAGATGATTGGTTGAGCCTATGAGCACATATGAGCTAGTGCAACATAGTTATACTCTCATTAGTTCACCATTTATTGGTGTTCTCTTTTGCTCTTGGAATGTATATGACAAGAAAATATTGGGATTAGGTGTGATAAACCTTGAAAGTTCTAACGCCAAGATTATTTAATTATTATTTCACCCACTTTATGCCTTGGTCATTATGCCATGTGTAATTTATATTTTAATTTTCCATTTACATATGCAATTTTTTTAAAATATATTTTATGAATGATTTGTAAGAGCATCTATGACAAATATAATGGTTATGACATATGTAAGAGTATGGTTAGAGGGAGCTACAAAGTAAATTATAAATCTTGACCATAATTATGATGTGTAAGAAGCATATATGACATTTTAAGAGGTGTAATAAAGCATTTTTTATGATGATTAATAATCAGGTTATCCTTTTTGGACTTAGGAACTATTATTTTATCTTCTAGTGGTTTTTTTTATCCTTTAGTGAAGTTGGATGTCCAAGCTCATGAGAAAGGTCTTGAAGCTTATAGAAATATGTTTGTAACTCTTGCACATATATCATGAGGTCTCCTTTAGAGACTAACTATTTGGGCCATCATATTAGCTCACTTGGTTTATAATATTATTTATGATATATTGTATTTTATTTAATTATATATTGAGACCTTGGGATAATGGTAAAGAAAAGGAGAAGTGGGGGAGATTTTTGTATGGTTTTTTTTGTGAAATATCAATGAAAAATCAGGCTTGTCGAAATTTTGATGAACGTTGGGCACAATTTTTTTAAAAAAATTGAAAGTACACATTAAGTACACATGTACCTGATGATTCATCTATTGTATGTCTTTCGTCAGAAAGTTTCATCATATTTTGCAGTCAAATGAGTTAGTGATATATATATTTCCTAGTTACCTTGGTAGGTGTAATATACATTGTGAGAATGGGGTGGCGCGAAGGAGCGAAATGTGAGCATGTTAACTTTTTCAAGAAAATCCTAAAATGGCCAACATGTACATTAAATAATGAAATATTGTAAATCTACACTATTCGTTATTAGGTTTTAGATCTAATGGTAGATATTTTGTTGGCCTGTCCTTGTGCTAGATTGTAACCCTATTTTATGAGGGCATTATACAATGATTGTAAAAGACAGTGCATTCTGAGAGTCTGATAGCAGTCGTGTTATCTCTTGATCTCTCGTGGTGATACTCTTGTGAAAAGCTTGCTCTGCAAGTATATTGTAATCTTTGTGATTTCTAAATAATATATTGGGTTGCTTTTGGAGTGTGGGATTTTTCTCCCGAAAGGGTTTTCCCCCACGTAAATCACTGTCATGGTATGCATGATATTTATATTATTTCTATTTAAGTTTTTGTAACTGTTAAAGATCTGTAAAGTTTTGCATTTTTGTCCTCTCAAGATTAGTGTAGGAAGTTGTTCCGCTACCTTAGCTTCCTTACAATATGAAGCAATAGAGTGCATAACCTACTTTTATGAACATGTTTTGAAAAATAAAATATCTCTAATTGTAGGAACGATGGGTGGTGGAAAGACAACTGTTGGAAATATTTTATTAGAATCCTTGGGATATTACTTTTTTTGACAGGTTGGTTTCTAAGGGATTTTTGTTGTTGTAAACACTTTTACTCTTCTGATGATCTCCTTTTAAAAAGCCTATGTTTCCTGCATGTGATTATTATCAATTTGTTGTTATGAATAGTGATAAGCTGGTAGAGGAAGTTGCAGGTGGTCCATCTATGCCTAGATTTTTTAAAATCATAATGAACAGGGCTTCCAAGATTCTGAGGAAAGAGCTTGGGATTCTCCTCTTTCTTAGAGTACCTTCCTTTGCAGTGTTTATGGCTATGAGTTTTAGAGGTATTGTAATCATTAACCAACCTACTGTAAAAGTTGGCAAAGTTTCTCTCACCCTTCCCTTATTATCAAATGTTGGTGAAGTTTCCTTTTGAACATCAATAACACATGTAGCAAATTAAATAAACTTGGGTGGCATAGATTGTCTAATACACATGCTAGACTAGTTGCTTCTCTAACCATAATCCTCATAGCAAGTTAGTGTTACCATTTCTGTCTAGTCCACTACCATGGGCTTTTCCAGACTCACCTTTTGATGCTTAATCAAACTTGAGTTTGATCATCCTGTGATTGAGGAAGATCCATTTGACAGATGCTTCTCTAGAGACCTCGGTTGTTATTCCTACACCTTATTTTGAAATGATGGTTGTATAAAGCGAGCTCTTCCTCTTTATGTGCTTCAAGGCATACATTTTTTTATATAATGGTAGCTAGAAACAAACATCTGATAAAAGGAAAGGGTGAGAGTGACTTCACCAAATTTTAAGAAAATTGGTTAATGGTTGTGAAACATAGGTTTTTCCTGATCTCAATGGTCATGATGGTTGTATATTCGAAGACACATACTTAAAAAAGAATCATTTCTCTCTTCGATTTTGTGCAATCCAATATTATAAGTACAAGTGTGTAGACAATATAAGCATTGACTCTGTTTAAGTGATAGCCATCTAGCTATGGAGAAGAATCCATTGGGGTGTTATGTAAGGTTGTTCTAAATTGGAGAAGAGAATGAAAGAGTAGAAATATTTCAAGAAAAAAACAATAGTAAACATTATGGGCACGAAGCAACAAGAAAATAGCTTTTCTTCCCACAAATCTGCACACAAAATTGACAATGGTATTACAGTGCTATATTGTATGACAACACAAGTATTCCTATGGGAAACTATGGCAACCAACATTAACTGATCATTGGGGAGTTTTATAATACTATACAATATGATCACCTTTCTTTCATCTAATAGATTTTCACTTGCAGGATATAATGAAGGTGGATATTATGAGATAATTCCAATTCTCTCACAATTTATTGAAGATAGTAATATTCCAGATTAAACTCCAAGTTCTGAATAAATCCATGGCTCTTGAGAGACCAACTACACAAAATTTTGAGTTTGTGGACAAGTGCTCTGTTATGAAGATATGGAAAGGAATATGTGATGGTATTCCTATTCATGTAGTTCACTAGAAGAATCAATAGTTTAGTGATGGTTGGTTGGTCTAGTAGAGCTCCATAGAATGTGTCTTGCAAACATTTCTTGATAATAATTTGAATTTTGTGATTATATTGTTGGAAGTTGGTACAATAGTTGATTGGAGGAGTCATTATTTGTTTGTGGTGTAAAAACTCATGGCATATTGCTCAAATTCTAAAGTTTTCCTTGTCAAAACTACCCTTCATTAAAATATATTACTAAATAGTGAAACTAATTGGATAGGCATGTAGAACTTTAAGATAATTTTTTACCTCTCATTTTGTATCTATTAGTTGCCTTTTTATAAATGGCAACAATTTAGTTAGTACTAGTTTTTGTTCCTTGATGCCTCTAGTTTAGTTTATGGTGCTTAAGTTTTATAAAATAGAATGTTAAAATATATTAGTTCCTTAGGTCTGCAGCCCTATCTTTGATAATGTACATGCTCCTTTGTTCACATAATTAAATATGCATAAACTTTCAACAAAGCAACCTGCAACAAGAAGTCTATTTTTTTACCAGAGTAAAACACTACAACTAGATATGATTAAAGCCTTGGAACATTGTGATAGTAAACAAAAAACTATGAGCTTAAAATATAGCAGTTCCTCTGGTTTGTTTCCCTGTCTTTGATAATGTGCATATTCCTTTGCTAACTTTATTAAATATGCATAAAATTCTAGCAAAGCAACCTACAACAAAGAGTTCATTTTTCACTAGAATAATACACCTAAGGTACAACTAGATATGATTAAAGCATTGGAACATTGTGATAGTACATGGAAATATATAAGAAACCCTATCATACAAGGGATCTGCCCCTCTCAAACACAGAAAAAAATTGTGCATTCAATGACAATTTTTCCAATTGTAATAAGCACCCATGGCTGCCCATTGGGAGAGTCAAGTTGATCTAAATATAACAATTGCAACTTAAAATTTGTTTGCTAAGGGTGTGTTGGAAGAATGATGGACAATGATTAAGATTAAGGTGCATGAAGTCATTGTGGCGGTTTGGAATGTCATTTTGATACATATAGAACCAATTATCTTCATTCATGCTTGTTGCAACTCTTTATTCTGCTAGTTCACATATTTGTAGTTTTTATTTATGTAACAATGGAAATTTTCCAACTTGAGAAGCCTCTCTTTGTTTCCACAAATTTCCATATTAATTTTTATGCTCCTTGCTTAGGAAGTTGTAGCCTTTTATGCAATAAACATGGTAAAATCCCTGACGAAGTCATGAATGTGATGCTTACTACAAGCATTCAAGATTTGCTTTGAAACTTTGTGTAATGACATTTTCTATATCAATATTTGTAACTTTTAACTAGGCAATAATAGTAGCAAATTATTTCATTCACAATCCTTCATTTATTTATTATATTAATTGCCATGCTTTATGGACTCCTTGGTTATTTTTTAGTTGATTATGAAATTCCCAATTGTCTTTTCTTTTTATCCCAAAGCTTCAAGTATAATGGGGGTGTTTTATCCTTATGGAATTAATTCTATTTGCAATATAAATGAATAATACATTCCTTAAATATAGTTGGAATGCTTTCCAAAATACTGTTTGACATGTTATTGGCATTTGGTAGGGACTGTAGCTACAGAGCAGCCCTTGTTAAAACTACTCTCTCCATTTCCAT
This sequence comes from Sequoia sempervirens, assembly GCA_007258455.2. Classification (NCBI taxonomy): domain Eukaryota; kingdom Viridiplantae; phylum Streptophyta; class Pinopsida; order Cupressales; family Cupressaceae; genus Sequoia; species Sequoia sempervirens. Next base: position 95,919,061 of record VDFB02000003.1, read on the forward strand.
AGCTCCAATTACTAAGATGTTATCGCTAAATTATCTTCTCTTCAACACCACCTCTCTCCTATATCAATCTATAAGGCGTTAATACAAAATCAATTTCCTGTCTGTGGAGAAGGCTTTGAAGCTAATTAGCTGCAACAACAATTTAATCTGATAGATAAGGGAAGCAACCAATTTTTATTTGCTGAAGAAAAGGTGCATTTCTATTTATCTCGTTGGTTTTTCATTAATACAACTAAATGTTTGGAAAGAACTTTAGAATTGAAAAGAATTTTAATAATAGGAAAAAAATAATAAATTTTTTTAAAAATAATTTTTCTTTTCTAAAATTTAAATTTTTACAAAATCAAAAGTGCATTGTTGATATATTTAAATACAATTACAAAACTATATTATTATTCTATTCACTTAAAAATTTAATTTGGAGAAAAAATGTTTTTTATAGCAAGCCATTATTAATTTTTCTTTCGCCTCAATACAAGTTGCATTAGTACTACCTTGATAATCATGTGAGAGGGAAAAATATAGACATATGCCAAAATTTGGCTTTACCAACCTTTTCACTACCTAAAAATTTAAAGTTTATTTGGATTTTGATTGGGGATTGCCAATTTTTCTAAGGTTTTCATTTTTTGCAAAATATTTTGAAAAGTTTGTCTAATGGAAAAGAGGGCGCGAGGGAAAATATAGGCTTATACCAAACTTTGGTGTTTTTCAAAATTTCTATTGTTTAAACATTTACAGTTTATTTGACTTGCGATTGAGCGATGTGTATTTTCCTGGGGTTTTCATTTTCTTACAAAATATTTTGGAAAGGTTGTCCAATGGGAAAGAAGGCAAGGAACATATTACGCATATTTTATAGAGTTCTTTGTTGCTGATTGTGTGTAGCCGTGTTTTCTGCATGTGAAATACATGACTAGTATACATTGAAACACTGCGTGGGCACTAGAAGAATCAGTAGTTTGGTGGTGGTTGGTTGGCCTAGTAGAGCTCCATAGAATGTGTCTTGCAAACATTTCTTGATAATAATTTGACTTCTATGATTATATTGCGGAAAGTTGCTACAATAGTTGATTGGAGGAGTCATCATTTGCTTGTGGTGTAAAAACTCATGGCTTATTGCTCAAATTCTTAAGTTTTCCTTGTCAAAACTACCCTTCATTAAAATATATTATTAAATAGTGAAACTAATTGGATAGGCATGTAGAGATTTATAGAAGATAATTTTTTACCTCTTATTTTGTATATATTAGTTGCCTTTTCATAAATGGTGGTAATTCAATTAGTACTAGTTTTTGTTCCTTGATGCCTTCAGTTTAGTTTTTGGTGCTTAACTTTTGTAAAATAGAAGGTTAAAATATATTAGTTCCTCAGGTCTTCTGCCCTATCTTTGAAAATGTATGTACTCCTTTGTTCACATAATTAAATATGCATACACTTTCAACAAAGCAAACTACAACAAGAAGTCTAATTTTTCACCAGAATAAAACACTACAACAAGATATGATTAAAGCCTTGGAACATTGTGATAGTAAACAAAAAACTATAAGGTTAAAATATTATAGTTCCTCTGGTTTGTTTCCCTATCTTTCATAATGCACATATTCCTTTGTTTACTTAATTAAATATGCATAAACTTCCAGCAAAGTAACCTACAACAAAGAGTTCACTTTTTCACTAGAATAATACAACTAAGGTGTACAACTAGATATGATTAAAACGTTGGAACATTGTGATAGTACATGGAAATCTACAAACAACACTATCATACAAGGGATCTGCCCCTCTCAAACACTAAAAAAAAATTGTGCAAAGTTGTGCATTCAATGACAATTTCTCCAATTGTGATAAGCACCTGCAACTGCCCATTGGGAGAGTCTCGTTGATCTTTATAACAATTGCAGCAACAAATTTGTTTGCTAAGAGTGTGTTGGAAGAATGATGGACAATGATTAAGATTAAGGTGTATGAAGTCTTGGTGGTGGTTTGGAATGTCATTTTGATACATATAGAACCAATTATCTTCATTCATGCTTGCTGCAGCTCTTTATTTTTCTAGTTCACATATTTGTAGTTTTTATTTATGTAACGATGGGAATTTTCCAACTTGAGAAGCCTCTCTCTATTTCCACAGATTTCCATATTAATTTTTATGCTCCTCGCTTAGGAAGTTGTATCCCTCTATGCAATAAACAGGGTAAACTTCCCAACGAAGTAATGAATGTAATGCTTACTACATGCATTCAAGATTTGCTTTGAAACTTTATGTACTAGGCATTCAATATTTGTAACTTTTAACTAGGCAATAATAGTAGCAAATTAACTCATTTGCAATCCTTCATTTATTTATTATATTCATTGCCATGCTTTATGAACTCCTTGATTATTTTTTAGTTGATTATCAAACTCCCAACTATCTTTTCTTTTTATCCCAGAGCTTCAAGTATAACGGGGGTGTTTTATGCTTATGGAATTAATTCTATTTGCAATGTAAATGAATACTACCTTCCTTAAATATAGCTAGAATGCATGCTAGAATAATGTTTGTCATGCTATTGGCATTTGGTAGGGACTATAGCTGTAGAGCATCCTTGGTTAAAATTGTACTCTCCATTGTGATAACTCCTAATTACTAAGATGTTATCGCTAAATTAACTTCTCTTCAACACCACCTCTCTCCTCCATTGAATTGTTGCTGATAATTTTCTTGGGAACTATATATTAATCTATAAGGCATTGATACAAAATCAATTTGCTGTCTGTGGAGAAATATTTGAAGCTAATTAAGTGCAACAACAATTTAATCTGATAGATAAGGGAAGCAACATATTTTTATTTGTTGAAGAAAAGGTGCATTTTTTTTTTATCTCGCTAGTTTTTCATTAATAAACCTAAATGTGTGGAAAGAACGCTACAATTGAAAAGAATTTTAATAATAGGACAAAATAATAAATTGTTTTTCTTTTCTAAAATTAAAAATTTTACAAAATCAAAAGTGCATTGTTGATATATTTAAATAAAGTTACAAAACTATTTTATTATTCTATTCAATTAAAAATTTAATTTGGAGAAAAATATTTTTTTATAGCATGCCATTATTAATTTTTCTTTCGCTTTGATACAAGTCGCATTAGTGCTACCTTGGTAAGTGTGTGAGAGGGAAAATATGGAATTATACCAAATTTTAGCTTTTCCAACTTTTTCACTATCTAAAAATTTACAGTTTATTTAGCTTCTAATTGGGTAGTGCCAATTTTTTTGAGGTTTTCATTTTCAGCAAATTTTTTTGAAAAGACTGTCCAATGGAAAAGAGGGTGAGAGGGAAAATACATACTTATACCAAAGTTTTGTGTTTTTAAAAAATTTCATTGTTTAACATTTATAATTTATTTGACTTGTGATCGAGCGATGTGTATTTTCCTAAGGTTTTCATTTTCCTACAAATTTTTTCAAAAAGTTGTCCAATGGGAAAGAAGGCGAGGAACATATTAAGTGGATTTATAGAGTTCTTGCTGATTGTGTGTAGCCACGTGTTTTTCATGTGAAATACATGGTGAGCATACATTGAAACAAGGTGTGGGCACTCGTTAATTTCTTCTTGTGGGTTAGAAGCCATTTCAATTTCTCTAAATCCATAAGCGGCTAAACCTATAGCATTAGTGGAGCCAAGTAGGAAGGAAGGGAATTGTATAAGATGAATTTATTTTATCTAATGTTCATTGGAATAAGTTACATTCAATTGAGTTTCATCTTTTGGGGTTGCATGGAAGTGGGTATCTTGTTTGGCCCACACTAGAAGGGGTTTTAGATTAATGGACTACACTCACACAATTTTTATGCATTTGAATTGTATTTTATTATTCAACATTGGGGTGAGTTGTACTTGTGTGGATTTTATTTTAACTGGTCTGATTCTACTCAAATGGGTTTTTCTATTGGATTGGGACTTCTATTTTTGAAACATATTTCATTTGTCTATTTCCACTGAAATGGTTTTCAGACATATGGACTATTGCATTTAGATAGCTTGGATGTTTTTTATAATGTAGAGGGTCATTTCATATAATTTTCTCTTTGACACAATTTTTACTCATTTGGATGCATTATAGTTGGTCTTATTTGTTTTGCATGCATTTAATTGAGTTTCAGCTACCCAGATTATGGTACAGTGAGTTTCATGGTAATCTTATCTTGTTAAAACAAAGTTCCATTTTTGGAAAGGAAAGTACTTATTTGAATTCCAGTGGAAATATTCATTTTTGTTCATGTCATATGGAGCAATAGAGTGCATAACTCACTTCTATGAACAAGTTTTGACAAATAAAATATCTCTAATTGTAGGAATGATGAGTGGTGGAAAGACAACTATTAAAAATATTTTATTACAATCCTTGGGATATTAATTTTTTGACAGGTTGGTTTCTAAGGGATTTTTTTAGCTGTATACACTTTTACTCTTCTTATGATATCCTTTTAGAAAGCTTCTCTTTCTTGCATGTGATTATTATCAATTTGTTGTTATGAACAATGATAGGCTGGTAGAGGAGGTTGTAGATGGTGTATGTGTGTCTATATTTTTAAAGATAGCAATGAATAGGGCTTTCAAGATTCTAAGGCAATAGTTTGGGTTTCTCCTCTTTCTTAGAGTACCTTCCTTTGCATTGTTTATGGCTATGAGTTTTAGAGATACTATAATCATTAACCAACCTGCTGTAAAAGTTGGTGAAGCTGCTGTCACCCTTCCCTTCTTATTAGATGTTGGTGAAGTTTCCTTTTGAACATCAATAACATTTGTAGAAAATTAAATAAACTTGGGTGGCATAAACTATCTAATACACATGCTAGACTAGTTGCTGCTCTAACCATAATCCTCACAACAAGTCAGTGCTACCATTTCTGTCTAATCCACTTCCACGAGCTTTTCTAAGCTCAACTTTTGATGCTTTATCAAACTTGAGTTTGATCCTCATGTGATTGAGGAAGACCCATTTAACAGATGCTTCTCTAGAGACCCTGGTTGTTAGTCCTACACCTTATTTTGAGATGATGACTGTTTTACATGAGCTCTTCCTCTTTATGTTCTTCAAGGCTTTCATTCTGCTTTATAACGGTAGCTAGAAATAAACATTTGATAAAAAGGAAAGGGTGAGAGCAACTTCACTAGCTTTTAAGAAAATAGGTTAATGGTTGTGAAACAAAGGTTTTTCTTGATATCAATGGTCATGATGGTTGTATATTCAATGACACATCCTTTAAAAAACAACCATTCCTCTCTTCGGTTTTTGTGTAATCCAATGTTATAAGTACAAGTGTGTAGATAATATAAGCATTGACTCTATTTCAGTGACAACTATCCAGCAGTGGAGAAGAATCCATTGAGGTGTCATGTAAGGTTGTTCTAAATTGGAGAAGAGAATGAAGGAGTAGAAAGATTTCATGAAAAAATTGACAACAATAATTATGGCCACAGAGCAACAAGAAAACAACTTTTCTGCACACAAAATTGGCAATGGTATTACAATGCTATATTGTATGAAAACACAAGTATTCCTATGGGAAACTATGGTGGCCAACATTCACTACTCATTGGGTAGTTTTATAATACTATACGATATGATCACCTTTCTTTCATCTAATAGATTTTCACTTGCGGGATATAATGAAGGTGGATATTATGAGACAATTCCAATTCTCTCACAATTTATTGAAGATAGTAATATTGTGGATTAAACTCCAAGTTCTAAATAAAACCATGGTTCTAGAGAAAGAAACTACACAAAATTTTCAATTTGCGGACAAGTGCTCTGTTATGAAAAAATGGAAAGGAATATGTGATGGTATTCCTGGTCATGTAGTTCACTAGAAGAATCAGTAGTTTGGCAATGGTTGGTTGGTCTAGTAGAGCACCATAGAATATTTCTTGAAAACATTTCTTGATAATAATTTGACTTCTATAATTATATTGCAAGAAGCTGGTACAATAGTTGATTGGAGAAGTCATCATTTGCTTGTGGTGTAAAAAATCACAACATATTGCTCAAATTCTTAACTTTTCCTTGTCAAAACTATCCTTCAATAAAAGATAGTACTAAATAGTGAAACTAATTGGATAGGCATGTTGAGATTTATAGAAGATAATTTTTTACCTCTCATTTTGTATATATTAGTTGCCTTTTTATAAATGGCAACAATTTAGTTAGTACTAGTTTTTGTTCCTTGATGCCTCTAGTTTAGTTTATGGTGCTTAAGTTTTATAAAATAGAATGTTAAAATATATTAGTTCCTTAGGTCTACTGCCCTATCTTTGATAATGTACTTACTCTTTTTTTCACATAATTAAATATGCAAAAACTTTCTCCAAAGCAACCTATAACAAGAAGTTTGAGTTTTCACCAGAATAAAATGCTACAACTAGATATGATTAAAGCCTTGGAGCATTGTGATAGTAAACAAAAAACTATAAGGTTAAAATATAGTAGTTCCTCCAGTTTGTTGCCTTGTCTTTGATAATGTGCATATAACTTTGTTTACTTAATTAAATATGCATAAACTTCCAACAAAGTAACCTACAACAAAGGGTTCATTTTTCACTTGAATAATACACCTAAGGTATAACTAGATATGATGAAAGCCTTGGAACATTGTGATAGTACATGAAAATCTATAAATAACCCTATCATAGAAGGGATCTGTCCCTCTCAAACACAAAAAAATTGTGCAAAGTTGTGCATTCAATGACAATTTCTCCAATTGTAATAAGTACCTGCAGCTGCCCATTAGGAGAGTCGAGTTGATCTTTACAACAATTGAAGCAAAAAATTTGTTTGCTAAGAGTGTGTTGGAAAAATGATAGACAATGATTAAGATTAAGGTGTATGAAGTCTTGGTGGCAGTTTGGAATGCCATTTTGATACAAATAGAACCAATTATCTTAATTCATGCTTGCTTCAACTCTTTATTCTGCTAGTTCACAGATTTTTGGTTTTTATTTTTGTAACTATGGACATTTTCCAATTTGAGAAGCCTCTCTCTATTTCCACATATTTCCATATAGATTTTTATGCTCCTCACTTAGGATGTTGTATCCCTCTATGCAATAAACAGGTTAAACTTCCTTACAAAGTCATGAATGTGATGCTTACTACAGGAATTCCAACTTTTCTTTAAAACTTTGTGTACTGACATTTTCTATATCAATATTTATAACTTTTATCTAGGCAATATTTGTAGCAAATTATTTCATTCACAATCCTTCATTTATTTATTATATTCATTTCCATGCTTTATGGACTCCTTGATTATGTTTTAGTTGATTATCAAACTCCCAATTGTCTTTTCTTTTTATCCCAAACCTTCAAGTATCGCGGGGGTGTTTTATCCTTATGGAATTAATTCTATTTACAATGTAAATGACTATTGCCTTCCTTAAATATAGTTGGAATGCATGCCAAAATACTATTTGGCATGCTATTGGCATTTGGTAGGGACTGTAGCAACAAAGCAGCCCTAGTAAAAACTACCCTGTCCATTGCCATAGCGCCCAATACTTAGATGTTATCGCTAAATTATCTTCTCTTCAATACCACTTCTCTCCTCTATTGAATTGCTGCTGATAATTTTCCTGGGAACAATATAACAATCTATAAGGAATTGATACAAAATCAAGTTGCTGTCTGTGGAGAAGGCTTTGAAGCTAATTAAGTGCAACAACAATTTAATCTGATATATAAGGGAAGTAATCAATTTTTATTTGCTGAAGAGAAGGTGCACTTTTTTTTCTCACTGGTTTTTCATTAATAAACCTAAATGTTTGGAAGGAACTTTAGAATTGAAAATGATTTTAATAATAGGAAAAAAATAAATTGCTTTCAAAATTCTTTTTTTTCTTTCTAAAATTTAAAATTTTAGAAAATAAAAAATGCATTGTTGATATATTTAAATATAATTACAAAACTATATTATTATTTTATTCACTTAAAAATTTAATTTGGAGAAAAGATCATCCAATAGAAAAGAGGGCGAGAGGGAAAATATAGACTCATACCAAAGTTTGGTGTTTTTCAAAATTTCCATTGTTTAAACATTTACAATTTATTTGACTTGTGATTGAGCGATGTGTACTTTCCTGGGGTTTTCATTTTCCTACAAAATCTTTCAAAATGGTAGTCCAATGGGAATGAAGGTGAGGAACATATTAAGTATATTTTATGGAGTCCTTTATTGCTAATTTTGTGTAGCCACACATTCTCCATGTGAAATACATGTCGAGTATACATTGAAACAAGGTGTGGGCACTCATCAATTTCTTCTTGTGGGTCATAAGCCATTTCAATTTCTTTAAATCCATAATCGACTAACTCTATAGCATTAGTGGAGCCAAGTAGGAAGGAAAGTCATTGAATCAGATGAATTTATTTTGTCTGATGTTCACTAGAATAAGTTACATTCAACTAAGTTTCATCTTTTTGGGTTGCATGGAAGTGGGTATCTTGTCTGGCCCACACTAGAAGGGGTTTTAGATTAATAGACTACACTCACATGAGTTTTATGAATTTGAATTGTATTTTACTATTGAACATTGGGGTGAGTTGTACTTGTGTGGATTTTATTGAAACTAGTTTGATTCTACTCAAATGGGTTTTCCTATAGGATTGGGACTTTTGTTTTTGAAACATGTTTCATTTGTTTGTTTCTACTAAAATGGTTTTCAGACATATGGATTGTTACAATTAGACAACTTGGATGTATTTTTATAATGTGGAGGGCCGTGTCATATAATTTTAGCTTTGACACATGTTTTACTCATTTGGATGCATTACAATTGGTCTTATTTGTTTTGTGTGCATTTAATTGAGTTTAAGCTACCCAAATTGTGGTAAAGTGGGTTTCATGGTAATCTTTTCTTGTTAAAAAAGAGTTCCATTTTTGGAAAGGCATGTACTTATTTGAATTCCAGTTGAAATAGTCATGTTTGTTCATGTCATATGGAGCAATAGAGTGCAAAACCTTCTTCTATGAACATGTATTGACAAACAAAATATCTCTAATTACAGGAATGATGGGTTGTGGAAAGACAACTATTGGAAATACTTTATCAAAATCCTTGGGATATTACTTTTTTGATAGGTTGGTTTCTAAGGGATTTTTGCTATTTTATACACTTTTACTCTTCTAATGATCTCCTTTTAAAAAGCTTTTGTTTCTTGAATGCGATTATTATCAATTTGTTATTATAAACAGTGATAGGCTAGTAGAGGAGGTTGTAGGTGGTGCATGTGTTCCTAGATTTTTAAAGATCACAATGAATAAGGGTTTCAAAATTTTGAGGGAAGAGTTAGGGTTTCTCCTCTTTCTTAGAGTATCTTCCTTTGCATTGTTTGTGGCTATGAATTTAGAGGTACTGTAATCATTAACCAAGCTATTGTAAAAGTTGGTGAAGTTTCTCTCACCATTCCTTCTTATTAGATGTTGGTGAAGTTTCCTTTGGAACATTAATAACACATGTATCAAATTAAATAAACCTAGGTGGCACAAACTGTCTAATACGCATGCTAGACTAGTTGCTACTATAATCATAATCCTCATAGAAGGTCAGTGATGCCATTTCTGTCTAGTCCATTGCCATGAGCTTTTCCAGGCTCACCTTTTAATGCTTCATCAAACTTGAGTTTGATCCTCCTATGATTGAGGAAGACCCACTTGACAAATGCTTCTCTAGAGGCCCTAGTTGTTAGTCCTACACCTTATTTTGAAATTATGGCTATATTACGCAAACTTTTCTTCTTTATGTGCTTCAAGGCTATCATTCTACTATATAATAGTAGCTAGAAACAAACATATGATAAATAGGCAAGGGTGAGAGCAACTTCACCAAATTTTAAGAAAATTAGTTAATGGTTGTGAAACACAAGTTTTTCCTGATCTCAATGGTCATGATGGTTGTATATTCGCTAACACATCCTTTAAAAAATAACCATTTCTCTCTTCGGTTTTTGTACAATCCAATATTATAAGTACAAGTGTGTAGAAAATATAAGCATTGAATCTATTTACGTGACAACTATCTAGCGGTGGAGAATAATCCATCGAGGTTTCATGTAAGGTTGTTCTAAATTGGAGAAGAGAATGAAAGAGTAGAAAGATTTCATGAAAAAATCAACAATAGACACTATGGCCACAAATTAACAAAAAACAACTTTTCTGCCCACAAGTATGCACACAAAATTGACAATGGTATTACAGTGCTATATTGTATGACCACACAAGTATTCCTATGGGAAACTATGGTAGCCAACATTAACTGATCATTGGAGAGTTTTATAATACTATACGATATGATCATCTTTCTTTCATCTAATAGATTTTCACTTGCGGAATATAATGAAGGTGGATATTTGGAGACAATTCCAATTCTCTCACAATTTATTGAAGATAGTAATATTGTGGATTAAACTTCAAGTTTAGAATAAAGCCATGGTTCTTGTGAGAGAAACTACACAAAATTTTTAGATTGTGGACAAGTGCTCTGTTATGAAGATTTGAAAAGGAATATGTGATGGTATTCCTAGTCATGTAGTTCACTAAAAGAATCAGTGTTTTGGCGATGGTTGGTTGGTCCAATAGAGCTCCATAGAATGTCTTGCAAACATTTCTTGATAATAATTTGACTTTTGTGATAATATTTCTAGAAGCTGGTACAATAGTTGATTAGAGGAGTCATTATTTGCTTGTGGTGTAAAAACTCATGGCATATTGCTCAAATTATTAAGTTTTCCTTGTCAAAACTATCCTTCATTAAAAGATATTACTAAATAGTGAAACCAATTGGATAAGAATGCAGAGCTTTATAGAGGATAATTTTTTACTTCTCATTTTGTATATATTAGTTGCCTTTTTTATAAATGGCAATAATTCAGTTAGTACTAGTTTTTGTTCTTTGATGCCTCTAGTTTAATTTTTGGTGCTTAAGTTTTGTAAAATAGAAGGTTAAAATATATTAGTTCCTCAGGTCCGCTGCCCTATATTTTATAATGTACGTACTCCTTTGTTCACATAATTAAATATGCATAAACTTTTAGCAAATTAACCTCAACAAGAAGTCCAATTTTTCACTAGAATAAAGCACTACAACAAGATATAATTAAAGCTTTGGAACATTGTGATAGTAAACAAAAAACTATAAGGTTAAAACATAGCAGTTCCTTTGGTTTGTTTCCCTATCTTTAAAATGTGCATACTCCTTTGTCTACTTAATTAAATATGAATAAAATTCTAGCAAAACAACCTGCAATGAAGAGTTCATTTTTCACTAGAATAATACACCTAAGGTACAACTAGATATGATTAAAGCCTTGCAACATTGTAATAGTACATGGAAATCTATAAATAGCCCTATCATACAAGGGATATGCCCCTCTTAAACATAGAATTTTTTTTTGCAAAGTTGTGCATTCAATTACAATTTCTCTAATTGTTATAAGCACCTACGACTACCCATTGAGAGAGTCAAGTTGAGGTTTATAACTATGGCTGACAGATTAGTATGGGCTAACTACACTTGATCCATGAAGAATCAAAGCATATTCATTCCACTAAATGTCAATCCAATAGAGATCATTCAAAATAAACTAAACTAAGCATCTATCAAAACTAACGTGCTAAACTATGAAAGCTTTAAAATGACTACTCTAATCTATTGAAACTTATCCTATTGGGGGAGTGGTGTCGCATTGATGTGGAATGGTGATCCTTTCCCAATCCCATGGATAAATGAGCCTGTTCCAATCAATTTTATTGAAGAAAACTGATGAAATTGATAAGAAATGTGTGATGAAACATGATTTAAAGCTAAATGAACATGGTGTAAGCTATTTTAACTACTATGGGTGTATGCAAGGCTAATCTAAATGATTTTTAAGCTAAAAATATTCAAAACCTAATTACTAAATAAGCTACATGGATGCATTAGGTTATCATGGAAGCCATTAATGGAAGCTAAGCTATTATGGAACTAATTAAACTAAAAAGATGCTGAATGTGAGTGCAAGTGAAAATGATTTTAACAACATAAGTTTGATGTTAAAAGATGGATCCATTTGTCTCCAAATAGTTACCTATTTATAGGAGAACAAATGAGAAATGGAGGGTTGAGATAAAAAAGGTTAAAGACTTGCAACATTGTAATAGTACATGGAAATTTATAAATAGCCCTATCATACAATGGATATGCCCCTCTTAAACATAGAATTTTTTTTGCAAAGTTGTGCATTCAATTACAATTTCTCTAATTGTTATAAGCACTTGCGGCTACCCATTAGGAGAGTCAAGTTGAGATTTATAACTATGGCCGACATATTAGTATGGGCTGACTACACTTGATCCATGAAGAATCAAAGCATATTCATTCCACTAAACGTCAATCCAATAGAGATCATTCAAAATAAACTAAACTAAGCATTTATCAAAACTAACATGCTAAATAATGAAAGCTTTAAAATGACTACTCTAATCTATTGAAACTTATCCTATTGGGGGAGTGGTGTCGCATTGATGTGGAATGGTGGTCCTTTCCCAATCCCATGGATAAATGAGCCTGTTCCAATCAATTTTATTGAAGAAAACTGATGAAATTGATAAGAAATGTGTGATGAAACACGATTTAAAGCTAAATGAACATGGTGCAAGCTATTTTAACTACTATGGGTGTATGCAAGGCTAATCTAAATGATTTTTAAGATAAAAAGATTCAAACCCTAATTACTAAATAAGCTACATGGATGCATTAGGTTATCATGGAAGCCATTAATGGAAGCTAAGCTATTATGCAACTAATTAAACTAAAAAGATGTTGAATGTGAGTGCAAGTGAAAATAATTTTAACAACATAATTTTGATGTTAAAAGATGGATCCATTTGTCTCCAAATAGTTACCTATTTATAGGAGAACAAATGAGAAATGGAGGGTTGAGATAAAAAGGTTAAAGCCTTGCAACATTGTAATAGTACATGGAAATCTAGAATAATACACCTAAGGTACAACTAGATATGATTAAAGCCTTGCAACATTGTAATAGTACATGGAAATCTATAAATAGCCCTATCATACAAGGGATATGCCCCTCTTAAACATAGATTTTTTTTTTTGCAAAGTTGTACATTCAATTACAATTTCTCTAATTGTTATAAGCACTTGCGGCTACCCATTGGGAGAGTCAAGTTGAGCTTTATAACTATGGCCGACAGATTAGTATGGGCTGACTACACTTGATCCATGAAGAATCAAAGCATATTCATTCCACTAAACGTCAATCCAATAGAGATCATTCAAAATAAACTAAACTAAGCATCTATCAAAACTAACATGCTAAACTATGAAAGCTTTAAAATGACTACTCTAATCTATTGAAACTTATCCTATTGGGGGAGTGGTGTCGCATTGATGTGGAATGGTGATCCTTTCCCAATCCCATGGATAAATGAGCCTGTTCCAATCAATTTTATTGAAGAAAACTGATGAAATTGATAAGAAATGTGTGATGAAACACGACTTAAAGCTAAATGAACATGGTGCAAGCTATTTTAACTACTATGGGTGTATGCAAAGGCTAATCTAAATGATTTTTAAGCTAAAAAGATTCAAACCCTAATTACTAAATAAGCTACATGGATGCATTAGGTTATCATGGAAGCCATTAATGGAAGCTAAGCTATTATGCAACTAATTAAACTAAAAAGATGCTGAATGTGAGTTCAAGTGAAAATAATTTTAACAACATAAGTTTGATGTTAAAAGATGGATCCATTTGTCTCCAAATAGTTACCTATTTATAGGAGAACAAATGAGAAATGAAGGGTTGAGATCAAAAAGGTTAAAGCCTTGCAACATTGTAATAGTACATGTAAATCTAGAATAATACACCTAAGGTACAACTAGATATGATTAAAGCCTTGCAACATTGTAATAGTACATGGAAATCATTAAATAGCCCTATCATACAAGGGATATGACCCTCTTAAACATAGATTTTTTTTTTGCAAAGTTGTGCATTCAATTACAATTTCTCTAATTGTTATAAGCACTTGCGGCTACCCATTGGGAGAGTCAAGTTGAGCTTTATAACTATGGCCGACAGATTAGTATGGGCTGACTACACTTGATCCATGAAGAATCAAAGCATATTCATTCCACTAAACGTCAATCCAATAGAGATCATTCAAAATAAACTAAACTAAGCATCTATCAAAACTAACATGCTAAACTATGAAAGCTTTAAAATGACTACTCTAATCTATTGAAACTTATCCTATTGGGGGAGTGGTGTCGCATTGATGTGGAATGGTGATCCTTTCCCAATCCCATGGATAAATGAGCCTGTTCCAATCAATTTTATTGAAGAAAACTGATGAAATTGATAAGAAATGTGTGATGAAACACGACTTAAAGCTAAATGAACATGGTGCAAGCTATTTTAACTACTATGGGTGTATGCAAGGCTAATCTAAATGATTTTTAAGCTAAAAAGATTCAAACCCTAATTACTAAATAAGCTACATGGATGCATTAGGTTATCATGGAAGCCATTAATGGAAGCTAAGCTATTATGCAACTAATTAAACTAAAAAGATGCTGAATGTGAGTTCAAGTGAAAATAATTTTAACAACATAAGTTTGATGTTAAAAGATGGATCCATTTGTCTCCAAATAGTTACCTATTTATAGGAGAACAAATGAGAAATGGAGGGTTGAGATCAAAAAGGTTAATCAACGATCAAAGATGGAGGAGAGATGAAACATGGATCATGGATTCTCATCAATGGATGAGAATGAAAGATGCTCTTTTAATCAAGGGTTAATATTCCTTCAAACAAACACATATTTGACTTGCACAAAATGTCTTGTAAGTTAACTTGCATATGAAGTCATGTAAGTTTGTTTTTGATTAGGTAAGTCATGTAAGTTTGTTGCAAAAAGGAATATTCCCTTTTTCAAATGAGTGAGGAGAGAGAATATTCTCATGAGTGAGGAAAATAGATATTTAGCAAAATAAAACAAAGTTTAATTGTGTAATAGGGGAAGGAATATTCCTTTTGGAGGAATGTGCAAAAGAGGAATATTCCCTTGGAATATTCCTTTGCAAGTGGGGGGAATTAGATTAATTCATAATTGATAATTAAATAAAAGGTTTAATTATACAATTAAGGGGAATTAGATGATATTCATTAAATGAAGTGATTTAATGAAAAGGGGAGAAGGTGATATGATATTTAATTAAATAACTTAAGGTTACTTAATTAAATAAGAAGAATTTAGGGGTTAAATTAAATAATTCAATTTATTTAATTTAATAAGATGAAATGTTAGCCTGAAAGGGGGTAAATTAACCTGATTACACTAATTAGGTTAATAGATGAAAATGATGAAAGTAATTAAATAGCTAGGCTAATCTAATCAATTAAGCAAAAAGAGGATGGGTTTTAGGAGGAAATGATGTTAGTATGCATGATATCATTCAAGACATTTTTAAGTGTTTACATTTTGCCCCTCTTTAAAGCGAGGTACCTGTTATGTTGGTTCAAAGATTGACACCCTTCAAATTTTAAAAAAATGCTGCTTAGATCAAGATTTTTTTTTAAATTTTTTTGATGCCTCAATGTTGCCCTAGCGGAAGGAATAAGTTGGTTCACCTCCTCAAGAAATTGGGCAAAAATTTTGAATTTTGGGTTGATTTCTTGATGAAGGTGAAATGCTGCCTCAGGGGTCCAAAAAGTCTCTGGGATGCCAAAAAACATGCCAAAAATGAATAAAATGATGCAAAATAAGCTTTAGTTTGGTTAGATTGGTGAAATTGGTGAAAAAGCCTAGCTTTTGGCTAAAATTAGGGCAAAAAATCCTAACTTTTAGGCTTAAATAGGTGAGGAAGGGTCACTTTCAATTCATTTGTGCATTCACACCTTAGAGATTTTTGCATCCTGAGCTTTGACATCCCAGCAAAATGGCTCATTGTGTGCTCCCTGTTCACCTTTCTATCCGATTTCGAGAGTATCAACGACAAGCAGACGTAGGACCCTGGGTGTGTGACTCAAAACTTTTCTTGATTTCCACTTTTAAGTATATTTAATAGGGCATCAAAGTTAGGTTGATTGGCGTGTCACTATATAGTGACGCTTTTGAAGCGTTGGAAGCGTCGCTATTGATTTTTTAGTGGTTCATGCTCCATTTAGCACCACACTCCAATTTTTTGTTTCAATGATGCATATGTTTATGGGGTTTCCAGGGTAATATAGAGGCACATGGGATTTTTAAGTTCAACGACGCTAGAAAGCGGTGGGTGACACATGTTTCAAATGGTGACACACCCCAATATTTTAATATTATGACACATGACAATATCGATTCGCTATATAGCATAGCGACACACGTTGCCAAATTAGTGACACACCCCTGAAATTGATATAGTGACACACCACAAAATCAACGATGCTATTGATTTCAGTGACACGATTGATGGATTGGGTGTGAAGTCTTAAATTTTGATCAGTTTTTTGAATTTTTCAATAAATTGACACTGTGTGTGATGCGTGCAGGAGGATCCTCCACCGCTGATTTCCTGAGAGCACAAATATGACCTTTTTTCTATAGCTAGAGACTTTGATGATTTGGAGGTGGAGTGGCTAGGGAGGCTAGGGTTAGGCTTCGTCACTTTCATGCTTGAGATTAGGACCCATCTTGCTTTGATGACAATGCTAGTCGAGAGGTGGCACAACAAGACCTCTTCTTTTCACTTGCCCACTAGGGAGGTGACCATCACACTTGAGGATGTGTGGCACATTCTGTGTTTGCCTATTCATGGTGAGCACACCATTTATGACCCAGATGCTAGGAGAGACGCATGTCTCTCTCTCTTTTACACAGATGTTCAGTTATTCTTATCAACTCCTAGATTGAGTTGAATTTCTATCAAGGTTGGGTTGTCACCTTCAAATTGTTCATTGCAGCCTTGATTTGTGGCATTGTTTCCCCTAATCGATGGCATAGAGGTTTCATTCCTAGATGGGGGTTAGCATGGGAGGTTATGATTAGGAGAGACATTATGTATGCTTGGGGTACAGTTCTCCTTGCTTCTTTGTACCATGATATGCAGAGGCCTTCTACTAAGAGGGCAAGAGTATTGGGGCAAGAGTGACCTTGCTGCACATATGGGCATACGAGCACATTGCAGTACTAAGGCCCTTGGTTATTCTCATTGATATTCATAAGGATGAGCCCATTGTTTACATGTATAGGGTGTTGATGACTTTGCAACACACGGGCTTTAGAGGTTTAGCATATTGGCATTGTGTCATTGATGACATGATAATATTTAGATGGAGGTCATGGCTACAACATCCATGATGGTATGATGACCAACAACAGTTGGATTTTTCCTGACAGAATTGGTACATATAGGGTTGAAAGCACACCATTATTGAGTGATACCTCCTAGATCATGTTGCTTGGTAGTTTGGGGAGACACAAGATGTGCCTACACATGATTATGTTGCTATGTTTTCCAAGTGACAAGGAGAGGCTCAGTGGGGAGCCATCATTGATCCCGTTGTGGTGATCAATGAGTTTCAAGCGCTCGTCCCATACTCGTGGGCATATGATTAGGGTATACCAGATGTAGGAACCACTCTAGCCTTTGATGCATGGTTTAGACCACCTACATGCTTGACGGATCCAGCAGGGGATACCCTGACAAAGGCAAAGGAAAAGGCAAAGGCAGAGGCAGAGATGGAGAAAGGGATGGTGGAAAGGATGGTGGTAGGAATGGAGGTAGAGGCCAGGGACAGGATCAGGTGCTAGGTGATGGGCACTAGTAGTAGATGGATCAGGGGCATTAGGATGGGAAACATGATGGGAAACACGATGGGTAACATGTTGGATAGGTTCTGGGGGAACCACAACTTCCTCCACCCATCCAACAAGATACATAGGCACATGCATAGATTCAGGCTCTCACTGCCGAGAGAGACCAACTGCAGGTAGAGAGGGATCAACTACAATAGCAACTGCAGGCCATGACTGCTCAGAGAGACCATGAGGTTTAGTTGTGGTAGCAATTGGACCTATAGCTAGCTCAGGAGATCGAGCAGAGACAACAACTTGAGGCGATGACAGTTACATCGTAGAGGCAAATAGATTCTATGTGAATGTACAGAGAGGCAATGACCAAGGCTACATACTATCACTTACACTATGATCGTGATGTTCCTCAAGTGATGAGACAACTTGATTATTATCAATGAAGTGGAGCACCACTTAGATCTAAGGACAAACCTTCAGTTAGGGGCGATTCTAGTAGCCACTAGGGCTAGCTTGCTTGTGTAGACACTTTTTTGATTGCTTGCCCTATTATGTACAAAAATATTCATTCATGGGATCCTTTTTGATAGCCTCATGGATATTGTATTTTTTATTTGATATACATACACTGAATTAGATATTGTACCATGATAGTCACCATTTTTGATATATATATGAGATGATACAGATTCGATATGATGTGATGTTCTTTTTATTTTATGAATATGGATGCAATATGCTTATGTAGGGATGCTCTTTTATTTATGCGATATGTAATATGCAATGATGTGATGATATGCAATGAACATGTTATTTTCTTTTTAATTATCTTTTTATGATATGTTATGGGATGGATATGTAGATGTTCATGCTTATGCAAATGATATGGATGTATTTACTTTTTTGTTCTTTTTCTATGCAACTTATGATGTGAAGATGTATGCATATGGATGCAGGGAATGATAATGCAATGGATTATGTTTTCTTTTATTATGATATGTTGTGATGATGCATGAAGCATGTATGCTAATGAGTTGTGGATGTAGGATGGATGCATTGATAATATTTTTGTTGACTGTCATGGTACTTGGTTAGCATGGAAAGAAGATAGAAGAAATAAGATGATTGATTTGATCATCGATTTTAATGATTGATCCAATAAGTCCATGATCCATTGAGACTTTATTAGAGATGGTGATGAGAAATGCATAATGGTGATTTGCTCATATCTTGGGATTGGGATTTTCTATCATTCCTTATTTTTGATATAGCACATAGACACGATGCATCAAGGTATTGATAACTAGGATAGCGCTGTATCTAGTGTAATGGACTTTGACTCAACAAATAGATAGGATAGTTCTTGTTCAAATCTTGACATATGGAAACCTTGTTGGAATGTAGTTTAGCAGTTCAAAATATCTTGGACCAAAGCATACATAATAGTCAACAATCTACTCCGAATAACCTCCCTACACACAACTAAGCAAGTATGCACCAAGATTATTTTACAAGAATATCCACAAGCACATCTAATGAAAGATCATGATTGATTCCCCATTCCTTTCTCTCTAAATATTTTTGATAGACATTGTTGAGAGGTCCTCGAAATGGGTCATTAAGATAAATCATAAGAAAAGATCAAAGACAAATAGTCAACATTATTTATATCTCTTGCCAGTTTAATATAGCTAAGGTGATTTTTGATACTGATGTCCATTGTAGGAAGGATTCATCCTAGGACATGTTGATTAGATGGTTTGATTAGGATAAGGTTTATGATAAGCCGTTAATACAAACTTCATTGACTCGTTTACCTATGATTTAGACTTTAGATTTTGAAGCTTAGGTTCTCACCTTACAACTTGCGATACTTGTTTGCTACTTGTTTCACCAAAGGTTGAAGGTGACAATTGATTTATTATGGCTGAAGGTTTATTGTGGGTGAAAGTGAGATGGGATGGGTGGTTTTGGATTTTTTGGAATATTTCAATCTTTTTGGTATTTTGAAATGTTTTGAGGCTATTTTTGATGTTTTTGAAAGTTTATGTGAATATATTGGTTTTTTTATTATTTGAGGCTGTTTAGGGTTTTCCAAGGATATTTGATTTTTTTTGTGTTTTCTAAAATATTTGAATACATTTTGGGATTTTTTGAGTTTCGATCAAGAACTTAACCTACAAGACCATCCTAGGGGCCTTGAGGGCTGATCAAAGATTAGCCTTTCCTACATTATACATGCAAAGATCATGTAGTTCGATTGAATTGACTTATTAACAAATGAGATATTAACAATCGATGGAATGCTAGTTTATTATGGTGGAGTCCTAAAGGATTGACCTAGGATGTCTTGAGGGAACATCAATGATGGCCTTGCAAATGCTCAAGCTCAGAGACTCGTAGTTCAACAAGGTATTGTTTTTGGATTTTTTGATGTTTTGACCTTTTTAGGGATTTTGATGTGTTTTGGATTTTGACCTTACAATTTTATGAATGTTTTTAGATTTTAGCTATACAGGATTTTGGATGTTTTTGGATTTTGATGATATTTTATGAATGTTTTTGGGATTTTTGATGAGATTTCCGATAACCTTAAGATATACAAGAACCTGGTTTGATCTAGAACAAATTTCCCCCAGTGGGATGTAATAGGTTACCTCGATATAAGCAGGACAAACTGACCTTTGAAATATGCCAAGTAGTACTTAAAGGGGATAGGATACTTCATGATACCAAGCTATGATATGGACGTGGATGGGTGATGGAATAAATAGGATGGATGATGCGATGGATGGATGCGATGCAAAAAATGATAGGATAAGAGCCAAAGAATAGATGGAGGTGCTTTATTTATGCAAGGCACATGTTGGCCAGGTTTTCACCAAGGTACTTTCCCAAAGTGCCACCAAAGTGGTTTTAACTAGAGGACGATTTTTCTCTTTACTTTTTTCAATCCTTTTTCTTATTATTTTTTATTTTTATTTATTTTTAATTATTTTTTGTACTTTTATATTTACACCCTTCAAGCTTAGGAATAAATCTTTTTAAGATGTAGACTATTGGTTGGCTCCTACAAGGGTTCACCTTCAAGCCTTTATAATTGATATGCTCTTGATCCATAGCTTGCTGTGATGATAAAGGGACCTAACCGATTAGGCTCAAACTTTCCTTTACTGTCTTGACTAAGAAGATTCTTTTGATTCTGCTTGAGGATGAGATCCCCTACCTAGAAATATTGACATTTGATTTTCTTGTTACAACTTCATTTCAGTTAGTTATAATATACTTGTAAGTGATTAAGGGCATCAAGAAGAGGCTCATCCAATAATTCTAGCTCATTCAACCAAGATACTCTGTATTCTTCATTAGTGATTAGGTTCTGTAGTGACACTCATAGTGATGAGAGCTCAACCTCACTAGGTAGAATGGCTTCTAATTCATAGACCAAGGCGAATGGGGTTGCACCTATTGGTGTACAAATGCTGGTTCGATATGCCCAAAGAGTGGGATTTAACTACATATTCCAGTCACGAGCAAATTCATTGACTATTTTCTTTAGGATCTTCAAAAATGGTCTTGTTTGTAGCCTTAGCTTGACTGTTACCCTGGGGGTAATACGTGGTAGAGAATCAATGTTGGATATTGAATCTTTGACATAGCTGTTTCACATCTTGATTCTTAAAGGGTGTTTCATTGTCTAAGATAAGAGTTTGCAGAACACCATAATGGCAGATGAGATAATTTAGGATAAACTTGGAAATTTGCTTCCCAATTATGTAGGTCATTGGAATGGCTTTGAACCACTTGGTAAAGTACTCAATGGTTGTTATGAGAAACTTGTGGTCATTGGATGAGGTTGGAGTAATCTTTCCTATGAGGTTAATTCCCCACTGTGAGAAAGGCCAAAGTGTGATCATTGGTTACAACTCCTGAGCTGGAGCATGAATAAGATCTCCATGTTATTGAAATTAGACAAAATTCTCCACATATTGATGGGCTTCTCTTTCCATGGTTGGCCAGTAGTACCCCATCCTCAATAGTTTCTTAGCTAAAGTCATACCACTAGAATGGGAACCACATCTAACATTGTGTACTTCTATTAAAGTGGTTAAGGCTTCCTATTAGTTAAGACATCATAGTAATGTACCTTCAATGCTTCAGCAGTATAAGGTATCACCTAGGTTCACAAATCGAGATTCCTTCTTAACAAAGGTCTTCTTAAGGTTGGAGGTGATATCGAATGGGAGGGTTCCTCTGCTTAGGTAGGTGAATATGTCATGATACCATGGTGATCTAGGACCAATGATGAAACACACGAATTTAGATTCAAGGATTTATAAAGTTGGTACAAGAAGTTTTTCTACCAAGAATTCACATTGAAGGATGTTGTGTGGCATGTCTAACAGTGATCTAATTGTTGCCATAACATTTGCTGCTCTTTTGTTCATGCGAGGAATTTGTTCAAATTTTATATCTATGAAAAGGTCTTTAAGACTCTCTACAATCTTCTCATAAGGAGTAAGTTTGTCACCCTTTGTTTGGTAGTCGTCATTGACTTGGTTGATAACCAACTGTGAGTCTCCATAGACTTTCAACTCTTGTATCTACCATTGAATTGCTATCCTTAGATCTTTGATTAGGGCTTCATACTCAACAATTTTGTTAGTATAGGGAAATGATAGTCTGTATGACTTTAGAATGCAATCACCTTGAGGGGTGATAAAAAGAACACCCGCTCATGATCCATGTTGGGTGAATGATCCATCAAAGTATATTTTCCATTGATCAGTTAGATTGATAAGGAACACTGATTCATTAGGGAATTCAGATATCAATGGGTTCTCTACATAGATAGGTGCATTTGCTAGTTGGTCTGCAATCACTTGTCCTCTAATTTTCTTGTGCTCCACATACTCTATGTAAAACTTCATCAAGATCATTACCCATTTGGCCATTCACCCAGTAAGAATTTCTTAGATAACATATATTTTAATGGGTCAATCTTTGTAATGAGCTTAATTTGGTGCGACAACATGTAGTGTTTGAACTTTTGTGAAGCACAAAATAATACTAAGTATTCTTTCTCAATTTATGAATAGTTCATTTCATATCCCACTAAGGTCCTACTGATATAATAGATAGCTCTTTCCTTTCCATTTTTATCATGTTGTGCTAGAAGAGCTCTTAGTGCTGTTGATGTTGCTGAGATATATAGGATTAGTGGTTTGTTCGAGATTGACGACATGAGAACTGGAGGTGTCAATAGATAGTCCTTGATCTATTGAAAGGATTTATCAGACTTCTCATCCCACTTGTAAGTTATTCCTTTGTGGAGAAGATGCGAAAAAGGATGGATTTTATTAGATAATTGCACTATGAACCTTCTAATGGACTGCAATTTTCCTTGTAACCCTATCAGTTGTTTTAATGTTTGTGGTGGTTCCATGTCTAAGATGGATTTTTCTTTTGCTGGATCAATTGCTATCCCTTGTTTTGATACGATATAGCAAAGAAGCTTCCTTGATGTAACCCCAAAGACACTTTTTTGGGTTTAGCCACACTTTGTATTCTTTGAGTCTGTCAAAGATGGGTCCCAAGACTTCTATGTGCTCACTTATTTTCTTTTATTTGGAAAATACATCATCCATATAGTCTTAAACTCTTTTGTGGATCATGTCATGAAAGATGAGGGTTATTGCTCTTTGATAGGTTGCTCCTGCATTCTTTAGTCCAAATAGCATCACGTTCCAAAAATATGTTCCCCATGGACAAGTGAATGTGATTTTGTGTTGATCCTCCTTGGAAATCATGATTTTATTGTAGCCTAAAAAACCATCCATGAGTGATAGCATTTCATGTCCAATTGTTAAATCCATAATTATGTCAATGTTAGGAAGAGGGAAATCATCCTTCAGGCATGCTTTGTTTAGATCTTTAAAATTAGTGTAGATTTTGATGCCCCCAGTGGGTTTGGAGACTAGGAAAAGGTTTGAAACCCACTCAGGATAATCTATTGGTTGGATGAATCCAATGTCAAGAAGCTTTTGTAACTCTAGTTTTACCAAGAGTGCTATCTGAGGGTGCATCTTCCTTAATTTCTGCTTCACTGGCTTAGCTTCAAGATAGACAACTAAGTGATGCACAACCACTTCTGGATCAAGCCATAGCATGTCTATGTATGACCATGAAAAGCTAGTCCTTTGCTATTGCAGGAATATTGCTAGGTTCTTTTATTCTTCATCCAATAGGGATTCAACATAAAAATGATTTTGGGGGCTTCTTATGTTCCCACATTGACTGGAGTGGCCTTTTTTTCTTGAACTGCTGACTTCTTTGGATGCATTTCACTAAGGGGGAGATTGAATCCTTCATCCTTGGGCACCTCAAAGAGGTTTTCACCTTCAGATGTGTCCTTTCTTTTTACTATTTTAGGATCCAAAAGTGCGACAGTGTGGTTTTCACTCAAAGATTTGCATGTCAGTTGCATGTTGTCCATTTTGCAACTAAAGGATTCAATCATCTCCCCATAATACGCCCCTGTGTCTAGCTCTATATCAAAGCCTAATTTTGATCTACCCATGGTAAGTTTCCATGAAGTCCCATGAATTTTGAGATCGCTTCATTATTTTTGAATAAATCTAGAATCGGTAAACCTTGTTGGTCCAATTCAAGGAGTTGTGGGTATACTAGGCATATTTCATTTGGTTTATCAGTCGGGGTGAAGGATAATGTGGAAATCATTAAGAGTGAGTTATTCTCAAATAGGTCAGAAACATTGAGAGGGAAGTCATCTAGGGTCATATGATGCAATTGTGGTAACAAAGAGGAAGCCTCAACCCGTTTAGAAAAAGTATTTTTTCCAATAAGGGTAACATTACTAGTAGTACACTCTAAGCCAAGATTCTTTAGACATCTCTCAAGAACGATAGGATCTAGCAAACCATTGTCATTTTTTCCTACTTTCTCATTCTTGTTATACCCCATTCCCTTCATCAACTACAAGCCTTTGTTGTCATCTTCCATGGGAAGCACGCGAATAGGTCATTCATCTTGATATATTTGTTTAGAGATATCCTCATTAACATCCTCTTTGTTCAGGTCCCCCCACTTGGTGAAGGTAGTAGCTACCATCTTTATTATTTCAATGATTGTGCTAGTGCTAAGTGTGGGTTTCCCATGAGATTTGGGAGAAAGAGGTAGCTCTCCCAACACAAAGGTATCCTTTGTTAGCTTATAGTTTCCACAACCATCATCTTGGATCACTACTTTGATATCGAGAATGTTTTGCACAATGATTGTCTTTGTTTTTGAGGTAGACGTAAGGGATGATGGGTCAAAAAATGAGGTAGGTGGTGTAGGACCACCATCATTTTTGGTACTTGGGGTATTTTGTAAAACTTGGCCTCAAGGTTCTTGCAATAGTAAAAAGGCTGAAGATCTCCATGGATGGTAACTTCACCACCTTCGAAAGGAAACTTTACACATTGATGGTATGTTGAAGCTACAACTTTTAGGGCATGGATCCAGGGTCAGCCAAGCAAGATGTTGTAAGGAAGATCCAAGTATAGCACTTGCATGTAGTTTCTATAATGACAGGTCCTAATTGGATGGGTAGTGCAATGATTCCTTGTGATACCCGCTCTTGATCATCATATGCTCGAATCGTGGTACTCTTTGCTTTCTCAATAGTATCCTCTGAATAGCCCAAGTTCTTGATTAGATGAAGGGTGCAAATGTTCAATCCAACACCTCCATCCACTAAAACTCTTTTAACCTTGTTCTTATGAATGATGACCTCAAGGTTTAAAGCATAGTTAAGGGATGGTTGCGATGGTAGGTATTGTTCCAAGAAGGTGAGAAGATGATTAGCGATATGCCATACCATAGCTCGAAATTGATCTATATCAATATCCTTAGGGACGGATGACTCTGAGAAAGCTTTCTCTAAGATTTCTCTATGTGTAGGGGATAACCTTAATAGTTCCAAGATTGAAATCTACTTGGGGGTCTTATTAAGTTGATCTAGGAGATTGTACTTGCCAAAATTAGATGTTGGCAAAGTAGGTTGTGCCCTAGATTGAGATGGGACTCCTTGGATGATGACTACCACGTCATGTGGTGACTCAACACTTTACACTAGTCCCTTTGATGGTGATGATGGTGATGACACTATCATAGGAAGCAACCACATTGGAATAGGTATGCTACATGTTTTTGTAATCCTTATCTTTCCCAGTGTTGTTTCTTTTGTTGTGATCGAGCATAGGGGTCTTGTATATCTTAAGATTTTGATTTACAGCTGGTACCTCTATAGATATGGTGTCACTCTCTATAAGATCTTGGATAATATTTTTGAGTTGCATGCAGTTTTCCATTTTGTGAAAGTCACAAAGGTCATTCTTGTTGCACTAGGGTGGTTTATCCTATGGTTCCCGGTAGTTTTCAAAGTTAGGAAGTGTTATCAGGTTTAACTCTACCAATTTCTTCATGATGGTTTTGATAGGTTCCGACAACTGTGTGTACTTTCATTTTGAATATCTATTCTTGTTATAGGGGTTCATCTTTGTTGTGTTTTAGTGTTATTGACCTAATTATTTTGAGGAGTTGTTTGTTGCACAACTGGTTGAACGTTAGCTACTTGATTATTGTTTGGCCTAGGAGCACTTAGAACCACCTTATCATCTACCATGCCATCATTAATCACATTCTAGTTCTTAGCCAAGACACGAGGCTTGTCATTTGAGCTGGTTAATGGAAGGTTGTCTTTATAGACTCGAGTATTTCCCTATGAGATTAGATCTCTCTTGATGTTAAGGGATCTAGGGACAAACTCATCATAAGATGTGATGCACTGCATATTCAAGTGAAAATACAGATCTAGATCTAGGTTTGCTATGATAATTCCTACTTGTTGTTCATCAAGAATTGGCCACTTGCTTTAACTAGCTCTTTGTCTCTACCTTTGTAAGAAATTGGTGAAATATTCTCCCTTGTTTTGTTTGAGAGTGTACAAATCTTCTAAGCTTACGTCCATGCCAAGATTAAAGGAGAAGTGATTGATGAATTTATCAATAATTTCTTGGAAAGTTTTAATACCTATAGGAAATTGAGAAAACCAATCCATGGATGGGCCCATCAAGCTCCATGGAAAGAGGTGTATTAAATAAGAATCATTGTAGGAAACCTCCATACACATGACACCGAAATATTTGATATGGTCCACATGACTTCCTCTCCCTTTGTATTTATCAAATTTGGGGACTTCAAAACTAGGAGGGAATGGTACCATTGCAATGTTTCGATCGAATGGATATGGACATAGGTTTTGTGTATGAGGTTTCTTCATTTTTCCCATTAAGAGATCTTGCATTTATTGTGCTAACGATTTGAGTTGTGATGCCATATCATCTATTGGATTTTATGGAGGAACACATGTTTCATATTGTGGGATGGTGGATGAAGCATACGTGGGATTTCGAAATGATGATGTATTGTATGGTGTATATGGTAGTGTAGGATAAGATGATGATGGTGTAGGAGTATATGTTCCTAGTGTGTTTGTATTAATGATGTTTTGTTGAGGATTATAGTAGGAACCTTGTTGTTGTTGTTGGGCGGCTAATGTTGCTTGCTATTGTTGTTGCTGTTGTTGTGCTGCTAAGGCTGCTTGTTGGGTTTGCTGTTGTTCTTGCTATTGTTGTGCTGCTAAGGTTTCTTGTTGTGCTTGCTGTTGTTGTTGTGTGACTGAGGCTGCTTGTTGTTCTTGTTGTTATTGTTGTGTGACTAATGCTACTTGTTGTGCTTCTTATTGTTGGATGGCTTGTTGATAAGCTTATTGTGCTTGTTGTAAAGCTAGGGCATGTGCCTGCAATGTAGGATTAGCCAGTGGTTGGGACATCTGTGATGGATTTTGGGTGTTGATGTTTGGCATGAGTTGTGGATTGTTGTTGATGAGAGGTTGGGGGTTCCCTTGGTTAAACATTCCTTGTAAGATAATGGGTTGAGATGGAATGTAAGTTTGAGGTCCCATTTTATTTTGCATGACTTAGGGGACAAACGGTTAAGATGATGATGGTGCTATTTGTAGACACCTAAAATTGGTTTGGAAAATCTAATTAATTGAATACGACTTATTTGATTAATTAATCTTAAATTCTTCTACCTAGTAAATAAATAGAAATATTTATTTATATTAAGTTCATTTATTAATTCTTCTATTTTTCTCTCCTAATTAAATAAACAAAATTAAAAACTTTGTTTTATTTAATTATTATCATTATTACTTCTATCTTAAAATTAAATACATAATTTAAATAATTTGTGTTATTTAAAATCACATTTCTTCTTAATTAAATAAAGATTGCTAAAAATATTTTATTTAATTATCATTCTCCTTTTAATTTAGTAAAACAAACCCTATAGTTTGATTTATTAAATTATTTATTCCTCTTTTGCTAAATTTAAATAATAAATTAAATTTATTTAAATTTATGCACTATTCACTCACCAATAAAATTAGATTCTTAAAATCTAATTAATGCAATTTTCATTCACGGGAAGAGCTTCAAGGATAAACTTGCAGGAAGTCCTCTCAATCTTCTTCCATCAATCCTCCCTCTCTTCTTGCCTGGTGTTTTCATGGGGAGAAACCATTCTCCATGATCAGCTCCTTCTTCTCATCCCATGCCTTTAGATTCTCCAGAGGAAATCATAGCCCCTCATCCCGATTTCCTGTGCAATTGTGCTACCGTGAAAGCTATAAATACAGCTCTTGGGCTACAAGAAAATGATCCCAATTTATGCAATCTTACTCTGCAGGTTTCCAAAGTATTCAAGCATCCAAACCATCCAACATTTCAAGCATTCATCCAGCATCCATCAAGCAGCAATCAAACATCTAGCATTTGCAGTCATGGCTGCCATTATAATAGAATTTGCATATTTAAATCATATTAGAGTAGAATAGTTCATTTCTTATTCTCTAAGTGTCATTTTAATAGTTTAATTAGCTTACAAATCTGAGAGTTAAGTAAATTAGAGAAATCTTTAGAGTTAGAGAGCAATAGGATAGATTTCTGAAGCTTCTTAGTTTAAATTAGTTTAAATTCATTGAGTTTTAGATGCAATATCTTATTTAGAAGCGTAGATGCATAGTTTAATTTGTTTCCCTCATTCTACAACTTACAAATTGGTGCCCACCGTGGGGCTTTACCCCATATTTTACTAAAATTTTGAAAATTGTGTCCTATAGGTATCAGCGTGAAAGTTTTCGCAGAATTGTGAGTTTTTGCAGCGCGCCGGTGGTCTATTTCAGCGCGTCGGGTTCCTGTTCCAGCACGCCAGGTTACTGTTCCAGCACGCCCGGTTACTATTCCAGCGCGTCCGGTTACTGTTCCAGCGCGCCGGGTTCCTGTTCCAGCGCGCCACCTTTTTATCTTTAAAGTCGTTTCTTTTATCTGGATCCGACGCGTCCGTGGCCAGATTCTATTTCTGTCTTTTTGTTTAGTTAAAATTTACCAATCTTAGGATAGAAACAGTTAAAATTTACAAATCCTAGGATAAAAATGGTTAAAATTTACCAATCCTAGGATAGAAATGGATAAAAATTGATCAATCCTAGGATAGAAACGTCACATTTATTTTGTGGTTTAAAAATTGAACATCATGCTTATTATGGAGCAACATCTCCCTATAGAGTAAATCACTTGTCTTTTGGGTTTTAAAAAGAACAACATTTTTGCTGTGATTGGGTGATAGGTTTATGCTCTCCCCTTAACTGGGTGCATCAGAATACCAGACTCACCATTTACTTTATGCAATTTTAAGCTTTCTTAAAACCTTTAGACATGCCTGCTGTAGTAGGAAAAAGTACTCACCCTACGGGAATGACCTGAGTGGGGACAGCCAAAAGCCATGGTATTCCAACCCACTTAAAAATTTATGTGAATTTGGGGAAACCCTCTTTCAACGGAAGTATGCAGGATAACCATCCCCAAAATCTTTGTTTTAAAGATTGGGAGGTCTCTCGAGGGAGTTTATCCATTTGTCGCTCCGAACGAAACCTTATCTAAGAACCTAGAAATAGAAGCACGCCTGTCAGTTTCTAAACATTGTAATACTCGGTGCAGGGGCGGGGAAGAATCTACCCTCAAGCACTCACCATATAATTGCCAAGGACTGTTTGCTCAGGGGATCCGATATCCACTTCCGTCACTCTGAGTACGCACCTGGAAAAGACAAAAACACGGGCGCCCTCTAGGGGGTGACATGGCTGTGTGAGTCGACGCAATTCCAAGCTGTGGGCCGTTCGAGTATATAATGATGACCTTTTATCTCTAGGAGTGAGTCTATCTGAAGTGTTTTATCTTGTTATCAAACCAGTGAAAACCAAGAAGAATCATTGATTCTTGAGAACATACACTATTTGTTTAGATTCTAGGATTTTTAAAAGACAACCGTTCTATTCTTGATTGCTGTGTTTTCTATCATTAAACTCAGATAAGATCATCACAAAAGAAAATCCTTAAAATCAAAGCACTTGTGGATTTCTCATGATTCGAGATTGGGTATCCACCAAGTTTGTCAAGAAATCTCTTGCCAAACGAATCCGAAAACCAAAGAAAACACTTGCATACAAACAACTCCTAAGAAAACAACGATTTCTGTATCAAAGCAGGAAAGTTCTACTCCAACATAGGAATTTTATTCATAGGTATCATGATTTCTCTAGAGGTTATACAGATGACTACGCTGTAGCTCCCTTAGATTCACAAGCATATTTCCAAAGAAGAGCTCTTAGGCAACACCACAATCATAGTCAGAGAATTCGTCCAGAATACATCCCACAACCAGCCATCCAATATGATACCAGACCAAGTGAGTTTCATAGAATAAGCTAGTTTTTTCTGTCTTAAACACCTTAAGGTTCTGTTTTAGCGCGCCTGGTCTCTGTTTTAGCGCTCCTGGTCTCTATTTCAGCGCTCCCGGTCTCTGTTTTAGCGCGCCTGGTCTCTGTTTTAGCTCGTCTGGTCTCTGTTTTAGCACTCCTGGTCTCTATTTCAGCACGCCCGGTCTCTGTTTCAGCGCGCCCAGTCTTTGTTTCAGCGCGCCCGGTCTCTGTTTTAGTGCGCCCAGTCTCTGTTCCAGAATAAAACTAGAAAAACAAAGAGTTGATAGGACATTTTGTCAGTTTTCCCATATCGATAACAAGGTTTCCATCAGTCCAGAACATTTTTTCCACAGTCCAGAATACTTAAATACACAAAAGGAAAGCTTTACCCCTACACCTAGATCTTGCAAACATCTTGCATAGTGTCATTATCACCAAAATCTGAGATTTTCTGTCAAAGTTTCCCTATCAAGGATTTTATCATCCTTCCATCATGAAACTAGATAAGATTAAATCATATTTTAAATCAACAACCTTGACACTTATCCAATCAAATCCAAGATCAAAGTCTAGAGTAAAACTTTAAACGTTTGTATGCCTATTTTCACACGAGCAGCATATCAAAAACAACAAGAAAAAGAAAACGAAAGAATAGCAGCCATGGCTAAAGAAAACCCTTGGGGATGATATAGCAACAC
This sequence comes from Sequoia sempervirens, assembly GCA_007258455.2. Lineage (NCBI taxonomy): Eukaryota > Viridiplantae > Streptophyta > Pinopsida > Cupressales > Cupressaceae > Sequoia > Sequoia sempervirens. Next base: position 95,950,493 of record VDFB02000003.1, read on the forward strand.
TGATCCTCTTATTAACTCACATGAGAAAGAAATAACTGCAGAGGAAATCGAGAAAGTTCAACAAGACCCTCATTTCCATAAATTTATGGAAAAGATGCTAGAGCAAGACATGGAAAAGTACCTTCTACTATTAGCTGACAAAGGTGCTAAGCTTCCTAAAGACTTTGATGTCAATCAACTCAAGGAAACAACCACACCTAACTCAACTAGTATAGAAAATCCAAATCAAATAGATGCTTTGACAAAACAAATCCAACAGTTACAATTACAGTTCCAAAATATCCAACAAGGGCCAACAAAGAGATATCTATTACAAGACATTTTCCCTTATCCATTTGACTCAAGCATTAACATGATACCATTTCCAAGGTATTGTGAGTACCCAACATACAACAAATACAATGGGAGAACTGATCCGTTTGACCACGTACGGGAATTTCGAGCTATGAGCATAGAGTTCGCACACGAGGACTCTTACTTACTACGATTATTTCCAAGAAGCTTAGGAAACACTTGCATGGAGTGGTTTTCTAAATTAGAACCTGGGATTCAATCCTTTGAGGAACTAATCAATAGGTTCATAACACACTTCTCATTCAACATCCAACATGGGGTAACCTTAAAAGAACTCTACAACACCAAACAAGCAAAGGGTGAAAAGTTTCTTTCCTTTCTCCAACGATGGAGAAGGCTATTTGCTAAATACCCTAGATCTATTCCTGAAGAGGAGAAGATAGAGATGTTCATTGATAACTTAGTAGATGACATGAATTACAGATTGGACTTACAATGTCCATCCACATTTGAACAAGTTATCGAAAAGGGACTCAAAATTGAAGAGGCTCTAATCAAAAGAGGAACAATCAAACATTTCACTGAAGGTTCAAACAATAACCATTCCTCTAACAATAACAACGAAAAGCCAAGATTTTGGCAAAAGAACAAGAATACTGATACCATGATCGATACACACGCACCTAAACTAGTATTCACCTTGACACCAACCACTACGAACAAACAAAACAATGGTTTTAATGTCAAACAAAGTAGTGATCAAGGAAATAATCAAAACAGTGGAGAAACAAAAGCCCAATCATTCCAACGACCCTCCAATAAACAAAAATTCACACCGTTAGGACAATCATTGGAATCAGTCCTCAAAGAACTTTTAAACGAAAAACTCATTCAAGTGCAAGAGGCTAGAAATTGGGACCCTCAAGTCAAACCATCATGGTGGAATGACTTACATTACTGTCACTATCATCAAAATAAAGGTCACATGACTGAAAATTGTTGGCAATTAAAACATGCAGTACAAGATCTCATAGATCAAAAGAAAGTATTTGTAGAGGGCCCTCAAACAAACAAAGATCATACAACATTCAAAAATCCTCTACCCAATTATCAGAAGGGAGAATCTTCTTCCGCAAACACCAAAGGTAAAAATGTTGGTTATGTTTATGACGCAACAATCCTTTGTTTTTCTGCTGCCAAGGAGGATGAAGAGTTATACAACCAAATCAATCAGAACAATGACATTACATCTACCAATTTGGTACAACATATGGACAAATCCGAAAACCAAATCAATGTAGTCACACTCAAAGGGAAACAAGAGTACCAACCGGTTAATGCCACAACAAGGGCACAATCCAAAGTTATATTGAAAGGAGCATCAATATCATCCCCATTAGTGGATCCTCCCTCCAATCAATATAATCTCATCGATCAATTGCAGAAAATACCGGCACAAATATCAATCTTGGAACTTTTGAAGATTTCCCCATCACACAAAGAGGTTCTTGAACAAGCTCTTGTATCAACTACGGTACCTAACAATCTGGATGTGTGTCAATTCCAAGCTATGGTGGGACATCTATCTGCACCTCATTGCCTTTCATTTTCTGAACATGATGATGTATCACTCACCCATCCGCATAATTCCGCCCTTCACATTGAAGTCCTTATCCATAAACATCGTGTAAAGCGTGTCCTGATAGATGGAGGGGCTGGTTTAAATATTTGTACCTTAAAGCTGATTCGTGCACTAGGATACTCAGATGAAGCCATTGATACAAGAAGAAAAATCACAATCAAAGCATATGATGAAGAAGAAAGGTCCTCTAAAGGGTTGATCATATTACCCATTCAAGTTGGGCCTATTGTCCAAAAAGTGGTTTGCCAAGTTTTAGATAGAGAACTAACATACAACATACTGTTGGGACGCCCTTGGATCCATGATATGCAAGCAGTACCTTCTACTTATCATCAATGCCTGAAATTTCCCGTCAATGGACAGGAGGTAACAATCACAGCAGACTACAATGACACCCAAGCTTGTCATACATTGAAGACATCTCAGGATACATTCATACCTAACAATAGAGAAGTTGGCACATCAGATAGTGAGCAACAACAGAGCTTCATTTCAAAGTGGCTTCCAAAACAACAAAAATCACAAGAGATAAGGGTGGCACAATCTAACCTTTCAAATGTTGAAGAACAATTGGCTCCACTCTCACATCAATTCACCAAAGAAGTACAGATAAGTGATGAAGGAATAAGTGAATATGGTGTAGGACACTCATTTCATCTATCACAAATGTTACCCCCCTTACAAACGTATGGACAGCCATCTACAAACACCCACACTTCAGAACAATCTACAACAGCATTAGATGGCAGATTTATAAAATTTGGGAGCTTAGATGAAGAATCAAAAGATAAGGCCATACTAAATTGGCTATATAAGGATGAGGAGACCTCTACTTCTACAAGTAACATCATAGAGACAAATCAATATGGAAAAGGAAAAACTATTCTGGAGAAGATGGGATATTCAGGACAGGGACCCCTCGGGTTAAGGAAACAAGGCATAACAGAACCAATCCAGCCTCTTACGCTCCAACATAAAGATAAAACGGGACTAGGATATGTAGCAAAACAAGGATCTCTTGATCGAGGGAAACAAAGTGTGACAGAACCAATCCAAGTCCTCACAATTCAGCAGAATGGCAAAACTGGACTAAGATACACAGAAAAAACAAGAGCAGAAATCACCAATAAAACTGTGGAGCGTATTCTTCAAATAAGAGATAACTCTGAAACGGATTCAAATGAGTATGAGTGGGACAAATTATCAGATGTTTCCTATAAGATATTCAGATTGACATTATCAAAAAGTATACCCCCAAACACGAGGAGGGTCAAAGCTCAAGCTTTAATCCTATTGTCTATGAAACACAAAATTTCGATGACTCAAGTGAAGATGAAAGGACATCGATTGAGATAAATGATGTGGAAGAAAATACCTTTGTAGGCCTCGACATAACCACAAACAACCTAGACGACATTTCCGTCCGAGCTTTCACAATCGTTGACCTCAACCCATCTAATGATTCGTTGCCTTTACTACATCCCGAGCTTATCGAATGGGAACCCCAACACCCTATTGACCTCCCTATTTTTGACAATGATTCCACCATTATCAACTACCTTTGCTGTGAGGAATCCGATACTTGTTCTACCAATATTTCTTTTAACGATGCTTTTAGGCAGGAGGATGTCAAGCCTTCCAGTTGCAAAAATATGAAAGAAAAAAATGGATCTGATGGTGAAAACCATTCTATGGCAGTATTTGATCCTAAAATAGTAAAAACAAAGAATGCATCCAATGGCGAAAACCTCATTGAGGCACCAAAGGATGGAAGGTTTGACATCCTCCCGCAACATTACCATGAAAGATCATTAGTATTGATAGAACCCACACAGTCTATTAATATTGGCACAGCAGAGAAAGCAAGAATCCTACACCTGGCCGCATCCATGATAGATACAGAAAAGCCATATTTTATCAAATTCTTTGAAGAACGATGCATCAATTTTGCTTTGGTCATATGCCAGGCTTGGACACAGATCTCATTATGCATCACTTATCCTTACCAGCTGGCACTAAACCAGTAAAACAGAAGCTGAGAAAAATGCATCCACATGTTGCATTATTAGTAAAAAATGATTTGAAGAAACTACTAGATGCTGGATTCATCAGATCTATTGATTATGCAGAATGGATATCCAACATTGTACCTGTTTCAAAGCCAGATAACACCATTAGAATATGTACTAATTTCGGGATTTAAATAAGGCATGTCCAAAGGATGATTTTCCTTTACCAAACATAGACATGATTGTAGATCTCACAGCCGGCCATCAAATGCTATCACTCATGGATGGATTTTCAGGATACAATCAAATCAAGATAGCTCCTGAAGACCAAGAGAAGACAACATTTACATGTCCATGGGGCACCTTTTGCTGGAACGTCATGCCTTTTGGGTTAAAGAATGCAGGAGCTACATACCAGCGAGCTATGACAACAATCTTCCATGACATGATGCACACCTTCATGGAGGACTATGTGGACGACATCTTAGCCAAGTCTTACACCAGGGAAGGACATCTAGAGATATTGGCCAAAATATTTGACAGGTTGGAAAGATTCAAAGTCAGATTGAATCCTAAGAAATGTGCCTTTGGAGTAACATCAGCAAAACTCCTAGGATACATAGTTTCTACAAACGGAATTGAAGTAGATCCAGCAAAAGTCAAAGCCATCATAGAAATGCCACCTCCTAAGAATATCAGTACATTAAGATCTCTACAAGGCCGACTACAGTCCATCAGAAGATTCATCTCTCAACTAGCAGATCGGTGTCATCCATTCAACCATCTTTTGCATAAAAATGTGCCTTTTAAATGGGATGAACAGTGTGAGAGTACTTTCAATCAAATCAAGCATTATCTGATGACACCACCAATCTTGGTACCACCCAGTGAAGACAAGCCATTGTTGCTATATATCGCAACAACGGATATTTCTTTAGGAGCCTTGCTAGCACAAGAGGATAAAGAAGGAAAGGAACAGGCAATATACTATATCAGCAGGACACTCAATGGACATGAAGTAAACTACACCTTCATTGAAAAATCATGCTTAGCAGTAGTATTTGCAACACAAAAATTGCAACATTATATGCTCACTCACACTATCAAGCTTGTTGCAAAAATTGATCCTCTCAAGTATTTACTGAGCAAAGCAGCTTTAACAGGAAGGTTGGAAAAGTGGGTCATGCTCCTCAGTGAGTTTGATATTCAGTATGTTGAAAGGCGAGCTATCAAAGGACAAGTCATCGCCGATCAATTAGCAAAAGCTCCATTATCAGACAGTCATCCTATGATTATGGAATTTCCCGATGCAGATATCCTCAACATTACAACACAACCATGGCAACTCTACTTCGATAGATCCTACACACAACATGGATCAAGAGCAGGAATTCTATTTGTCACACCTCTTGGGCACACAATCTCACGATCATACAGGATTACCTTCCGTTGCACTAACAATGTGGCAGAATATGAAGCTTTGATCCTTGGAATTAAAGTGGCTATTGACTAGATAATCACAAACTACAGGTGTATGGAGACTCCCAGTTAATCATCTACCAAGTCAACAATGATTACCAAACTAAGGATGACACACTGATTTTATACAAGAGGCTGGTGGATGACCTACGAAAATACTTCATAGAAATCAAATTTGAGCAGATACCAAGATCAGAGAACAAAGTAGCAGATGCCATGGCCACAATAGCATCTCTTCTACAAATGCCTGAAACGCAAGATCATTATCGATTTATTGTAGAACAAGTATCAAATCCTGCATACGCAAATCCCAAATCCCAAACTATAAGCCTTTTGGATAGTGCCCAATCTTCCATTTATGGAGACATTTATATTTATCTGAAAGATAATATCTTACCGCCAAATCTTTCTCGCAACCAAAAGCGCAACTTCATACACCAATCCGCCAAACATACCATTATTGCTGACACCCTTTACCGTTGAGGCCTAGATGGTACTCTTTTACGTTGTTTAGAACATGACAATCCGCTTCCGCTTTACACAAGGTCCATGAAGGAATTTGTGGTACACATTCAAGTGGATTATCTTTAGCCAAGAAACTCCTTCGTTTGGGGTATTACTGGCCACACATGGAGCAAGAATCTTATCAGTTTGTCAAAAGATGTTCAAAATGCCAGATCCATGGCAATCTTATACATGCACCAGCACAGGAGCTACATCCATTTGCAACTACATGGCCTTTCTGTCAGTGGGGATTAGACCTGGTAGGGAAAATTCACCCATCTTCATCTAATGGACACAAGTTCATTATCACAGCAACCGAATATTTTACAAAATGGGTGGAGGCGGTTCCCTTAACCACAATCACTAGAAAGCAAATATCATCTTTCATACTTAATTATCTCATTTGTAGATATGGGATACCCCAGTCAATCATTACAGATAATGGCAGGCCTTTCAAAAATCAAGACGTCCAAGAGCTGTGTGAAAAGTTCCACATCCAACATTGCTTTTCAACCCCGTATTACCCTCAAGGTAATGGACAGGCAGAAGCTTCAAACAAAACAATCCTAAAGATTCTCAAGAAGACTGTAAATGAAGTGGGACGTGATTGGCACGTTCAGCTTAACCCTGCTCTTTGGACTTACAGGACTAGCATCAGAACACCAACAGGAGCTACACCATATGCTCTTGTTTATGGATCAGAGGCAATATTACCTATTGAGGTAGAAATTCCATCCCTTCGAGTTTCACTAAAGGGACTCATTTCAGATGAAGATTATAGGATCTCTAGACTTCAAGAATTAGAGCTACTAGATGAACGTCGACAACAAGCTGTCAATCATTTGACAGCCTATCAACAGAGAATGTCTAGGAACTATAATCATAGGGTTAAGCCTAGAGTCTTCTAGATCGGAGACTTGGTCCTACGGGAAAACCCTAGAAATCAAGTAGACAGAGAAAAGAAGGGAAAGTTTGAACCTAACTGGATAGGACCTTATGTCATCATATCAGTCTATGGATCAGGAGCATACCGACTGTCTACACCAGAAGGAGACATGTTGGAGGAACCCATGAATAGCATTCATCTCAGGCGATTCTACACTTAAGGATATCTAGTGCACGGTCAATAAATTTGTCTTGATGAAAACCTGGAAAACAGGCGTCATGATGACAAAAAAGAGAAAAATAAACAAAAAAAAAGAGAAAAAATAATAAAAATGCAAAAGAAAAGGAAAGAGGACACAATAAAAACAAGTGATGAAAACCTGGCAAACAGGCGTTACTTGTGATTTTCACCAAACTCCTCTATCTACTGGGTACAGTGTTGTTACGATTGTTTCCTTTCATATCATTTCCATCTATCATTTGAGATAATCATTATCACTATACATATCATAGCGGAGATACCATGTTTTACCCTGGCTTGGGGGCAACATCCTAGTGTTATCTGGTACAAGTAGACTTTCAGCTTACACGGAAAGGCAGTCAAACATGACAACATCAAGTGGCAATCCACCAAAATCCAAAAATATCATCCAGAAAATCCAAAATCCAAAAACATCAGAAAATCCAAAATCCAAAAACATCAGAAAATCCAAAATCCAAAAACATCAGAAAATTCAAAATCCAAAAACATCAGAAAATCCGAAATCCAAAAACATAGAAAATCGAAAACACAAAAATAGAGTCTACATCAGTCAAAAGTGGAGTCTGTGTCAGTCGAACTACGTGGTCTCTGCGTGTATAACGTAGGCAAGACTAATCTTTGATCAGTCCCCGAGACCCCTAGGATAGGTCTTTTAGGTCACATCATTTAGTTAAACGTTTGGGAATATCATGCACACATCAGCACACACATCTCAACACTGATGATCTAATCTGAATAATGATTTGAAAATACATTAAGTAGAGTTTGAATTATTGTGCTTTTCATTTTATCATTTGACTATCATTTCTTTGGAGCGACTCAATGATGTATTGAACTAGAGAAGTAAGGAAGAAGAATGATACCTTTTCTTTGTTTGCTGTTTGTGAGTTAGTCATTCTTATTTTGTGAATTGTCGCGGGAAGTGCTCTACCAAGTATCATGGATGACATTCAAATTCACTTAAGAAAATGATTAATCCTTGTTTGTTTACGCAAGAAATGCTCAGGTCATCATTGGTCTATCTCATACCATGATGCTTGTGTTCGCTTGCAATATCAAAAAGCATGAAAGGAATACTCAGGTCATCATTGGTCTATCTCATATCATTGATGCTTGTATTCACTTTCAACATTTTAAAATAAAGCTCAGTGATGATACAAAGCAGAATGGATGATTATTGAAATGACACTTAGGTTTGCATTGATAAAATAGGCATTTGCATGGTTAACATAGATTGCATTCATAATAAAACATCTGCAGAGTACTAGTGACACAAGTTACAAAGATTCATTCACAAATGATGTTATATTTTCTTATTAAAGATTGAGTATACTTGACACATACAATTTTTCTAAACAACATGCATATAGGATCATCTCTTCATCTCATCATAAATTCACAATTTACATCTCATCATTCATTAAACATCATCTACTCAGCATACATCATTACATTTGCAATTCATTCATATATCATTTCATTTACATTTTCATCATACATCATTTACATTTACATCATCACATACTCATCATCACATGTTCATCATACATCATTGCATTCCATCTCATCTATCATACATCATTACATTTCATTCACATTTACATTTATCCATCATCCATTTACATTTACATTCATCATTACATTTCATTTATCCAACATTCATTTACATTTCCATGCATCATTACATTTCATTTACATTTCCATACATTATTCATTAAACATCACATTTTATCTATCATACATTACATCTCATTAAGAAAAGAAATACATCATCAATATCATATCACATCATCATTAATGCATCCATACAAGCTACATAAAACAAATCATCATAAAACAAATGCATCCATCACATCAATCATATAGAATGCATCATAAGATCAATGCATCCATCACATAAATCATGTAAACACATATCATAAAACAATCGAACCGCTGCACATATATATCTCATCAAGTGTCAAGTATACAATGAAGTCTGAAAAGAATGAAAATAACATCAAGTCAAAAATGGCTGTATATATCTCTCAATGAGTACACAACTGATATCAAGTAGTACTCCCACCAGAAGGAGCAGGTCTCGCATCAGTATCGGTACCACCACCAGACGTCCCAGGATCTCTCAGACCTCTTGGAAGAGGCAGTGTCACACCTCTGCTCACTGTCCTCGACCGAGTCCTCTTTGAGCGAGACTGAGCATAACTGACTCGCTGCTCTGGGGGGCAAAGCTCATGGTAGCGGCTCCTGTAGAACTCAATCTCGGCACCAGCCCGCATGGCCTCTCGCATGTAGTCGGCCATAGAAGTCCCATCTACCACTCTCTGCAACCTCTCTATAGTCGCCTGTGTTGTCTCTGCTGTCCGTCTAATGGTATCTCGCTCTGCAGTCAAGGCTGTGATCTATCCCTGCAATGTCTGCACCTGCACCTGTAAAACCACAACCTCTGATGGATCTACCAATGAGGAAGCAACAACCTGCCTCTTACGAGGTGCAATAGTAGATGGCTCTGAAGTACCTGCTACACTCGGTCTCCCCCCATCTCCGCCATTATCATCACTGCTATCCTCGCTGCTACCAGAACTCTCATCGCTGTCAGTCTCTGAGCTGCTCTCCACATCCACATCAACATCCTCCTCTCTCCCCCATCGCTGACCAACCTGAACACCCCCTGCTGGTGCTACTGCTGGTGCTACCGCTGGTACAGGTACTAGCTTATCTAGAATAGTGATCCGTGGAGGAGGGTGCAGAGCCAGATACTCTCCATACTCGGGAGTAATGGGCGCCTCGACAATGTCCTGTTGAACATCCCATGCTGATGGCTGTAAAGCACGGTAACCCTCAACAAGTGCCCCATAAGGAAAACTGGGACCCCAATCAGGAACATCTATCTGACGTCGGCCATAATGTGCTACACCCTGTGGCATGCACTGCACAATACCATACTGTCTATACACATGATAAAACAGGAATCGCTCTAAGACCCTGGGGCTCTTCCCGATCAAATACATAGAATCAGACAAGAACCCCAACTCAATATCATCATCGTCCCAGTCATCACAGTCTAAGTACAGACGCTAGGTCACCGCCTCTATATCATCAACAATCCGCCACCAATACTCAAGCTTACCCATCATATGCTGGGTAGGCCTGCCTCTATACCGAAATACATATGGCCTCATCGCTGGTTTGGCCAACACTGGCACGGGACGCGTAACAACAATATGCTCCCATGCCCATACCTGGAGAAGGGTAGCTCCCGCCGATAGACTGCTGCCACCGAGATACACGATCCAATGCAAATCATGATATAACTAGGCAAGCATGCACATGCCCCATGCATATCTTGTCCTATGGACCAGCAGACCCTCTAGCACCCGACTCCATCCAAGAGATAGACCCTTTGACCTCTTATCAGGACAAAGGAATCCACCAATGAAACTGGCCAAAACTGAAGGAAGCGGAGCATATGACTCATACATATCTACCTAGGGAATCCACTCTCCTGCAACGTGGGGATCCTGAAAGACTCTCTGCATGGCCTCTACCCCACCAACCTCCTCTGAATCATGAACCACAATCTCTCCAACAAAAGGAATACGAAGAATACGCCATACATCCTCTGGCATCACGATCATCTCGCCAGTAGGTAAGTAAAAGGTGTTGTGGTCACTATGCCACCGCTCCGCCAAAGCTGTCAATAGACCCCTATTGAGTCTAATATGGGGCATGTCAAGTAATGTCGCTAAACCACAAGCAGCAATATGCTGTCTCTCGTCTAGTGTAAGTCATGATATCATATCAAAAGGCCAGGGGAACTGCTCTCTCACTTGGATAACATCTAAATGCTCCTGTTATCATACAAACAAAACATTTTAATCAGAATATCAAAAGATCATCAAAATTTTCAAACAATTGTGCTTTTTTCTATCAACCTATCAAATCATCAAGGAACCTTCATCTATCAATTGGGTTCAATCATTCGAAATGCATAATTACTCCTCGCCTATCATGAGGGTAATTATTATCAATCAATGAATCTCGCTCATCAAGAGATCGACTACCATTTATTTAGTTAACATCAAGCTAAACTAGATAGAATCACCAACAAATCGACGAAAAACAAAACGCACAATGTTACATCAATCTATACCCAAAGCGCTACAAAATCAACCTAATGCGCTAAAAAATCTGGCGCGCTACAAAACTCCCCAGGCGCGCTACAGATTTGACCCTGCGCGCTAAAATTTCTGGCGCGCTACAAAATTACATAGACGCGCTGCAGATTTAACCTCGCGCGCTAAAACTTTTGACGCGCTATAAAATTGACCGGACGCGCTACAGAATTTCATCTACGCGTTAAAACTATGATGCGATACAAAAATTCACGGACGCGCTACACCGCGTTCACCGCGCACTAAAACAACAAAAACGTGCAAAAATACATCAAAATTAAGGATGCAAATTACGAGGAAGGTTTGGAGTACATACCGGAGGACCATAATCGGCTGGACGCTGGTGACGGCACACATGCTCGAGTCGGTGGGTGTGGTAAGGGATCGACATCCTAGCTCTGAATACTCTAAGGGTCTCTATTACAAGGTTGTCAAAGTCAAATGCACAAATGACTTTTGAGAATGACCTTTTGAGTATTTATAGGCTATTTTTGGGGGATTTTTATGGGATTTATTTATTTTTCCTTCTGAGGAATTAATTCTTATCTATCACAGGGGCATTTTCAGACAAATTTTGTCGGGAGATAAATTGTTTCTTCACCAATTCATCATCAAACCATCATAAAAATTCAAAATTCTTGAAAAATCATAAAAATCCAAAATTCATCAATTTATCTCTCGAGGGGGCATATATCACTATCATTTCAGAATTCATCATCTGGGGCAAGTCTGGGGCATGCTTTAAAACCTTTCGTCAATACTGGCAGTTGAAGCAAAATCATTCTTTGAAGCACTGCGTAAACACATCACTTCAAAAGGGGCAAAATGTAGACACCTAAAATTGGTCTGGAAAATCTAATTAAATGAATACGACTTATTTGATTAATTAATCTTAAATTCTTCTACTTAGTAAATAAATAGAAATATTTATTTATATTAAGTTCATTTATTAATTCTTCTATTTTTCTCTCCTAATTAAATAAACAAAATTAAAAACTTTGTTTTATTTAATTATTATCATTATTACTTCTATCTTAAAATTAAATACACAATTTAAATAATTTGTGTTATTTAAAATCACATTTCTTCTTAATTAAATAAAGATTGCTAAAAATCTTTTATTTAATTATCATTCTCCTTTTAATTTAGTAAAACAAACCCTATAGTTTGATTTATTAAATTATTTATTCCTCTTTTGCTAAATTTAAATAATAAATTAAATTTATTTAAATTTATGCACTATTCACTCACCAATAAAATTAGATTTTTAAAATCTAATTAATGCAATTTTCATTCACGGGAAGAGCTTCAGGGACAAACTTGCAGGAAGTCCTCTCAATCTTCTTCCATCAATCCTCCCTCTCTTCTTGCCTGGTGTTTTCATGGGGAGAAACCATTCTCCATGATCAGCTCCTTCTTCTCATCCCATGCCTTTGGATTCTCCAGAGGAAATCATAGCCCCTCATCCCAGTTTCCTGTGCAATTGTGTTGCCGTGAAAGCTATAAATACAGCTCTTGGGCTACAAGAAAAGGATCCCAATTTATGCAATCTTACTCTGCAGGTTTCCAAAGCATTCAAGCATCCAAACCATCCAACATTTCAAGCATTCATCCAGAATCCATCAAGCAGCAATCAAGCATCTAGCATTTGCAGTCATGGCTGCCATTAGAATAGAATTTTCATATTTAAATCATATTAGAGTAGAATAATTCATTTCTTATTCTCTAAGTGTCATTTTAATAGTTTAATTAGCTTACAAATTTGAGAGTTAAGTAAATTAGAGAAATCTTTAGAGTTAGAGAGCAATAGGATAGATTTCTGAAGCTTCTTAGTTTAAATTAGTTTAAATTCATTGAGTTTTAGATGCAATATCTTATTTAGAAGCGTAGATGCATAGTTTAATTTGTTTCCCTCATTCTACAGCTTACACTATTAAGTATTGTGATGTAACTGGCATATTAGGACCTTGGGCCCATTGATTGAAAGGATTCCTGTGACCAATGTTTTGGGGATTCCCTTGTGTTTGAGATGTAGACAAGGCATTACCTTGGTTGATGGGATTTGTGATCAAGGGATTGTTTTGATGTGGATTGATGATGGATGGAATAGATGTGTTTTGAGCAACTATGGGGTTTGATGTATCAATGAAAGGATTGGATGAAGATGCCCTATGTTGTGTTAAAGTCTAGTTTTGCGTGATGGTATTTCATTTCCTTTTTTGATCTATTTGTGACACTTGGTCCACACTACTTTGTGTGATGGCGGGTATACTTGTGGTACTCATGGGTATGGATGAAGTTGGGTGCCCCCGATATGTTGAGGTTGTTGTGGAGTAATGAAGCGTAAGAGGTTTATATGGATGTTAGGGATCTGCAGGAACTGGAGGAGCACCAAAGGTTGATGTCCAAGTGGTTGTTTGCAATGGAGTGATGTTGAGAGTACCCACAAGTGTGTTGCTTTCAAATGGTGAAATGTGGCCAAAGCCCTTAGCAAGACTAGTTGCAAGATTGGGAATAGATGTTTGATTTATCCCTAGTGATGGTGTTGATGGGAACATGGATGAAGTCAAGTCTTGTGCCAATGATTGCACCACACAAGTTGGGGAAATTGGAGCTATATTTTCTAAGGCTTGATGTTCTTGTTTGTACTCCATGATTTCTTCCTTTGTAAGCCCAAGTGGGTTGTTCATGATGTCATCTATCCCATATGGTCCTGATGGAGATGAGGGTTGTTGTGACGTGGTAACTTGACTTCTTGGATCAAATTCTTGAGGATTTGGATCACTTGAGGTGAATGTGTCTTTGGTTTTCTCCATGATTCTCTTGTTTTGTGATCTTGTCTTTACCATAAATTTTGGGTCACCTATGGGAGAGCTATGTTGAGACTTGTAATGTTTGATCTCTCTAGTTGACTCAAATTTAGGTAAAAGGGACAGTCTAAGTGTTTTTGGAGCAATGATGATAATGGGAGATGAAAAGGTGGCTGATGTGGAGAGTTTTCTTTGCAAATATTTTGGGACAACACTTTTGACTTGTAAGTTTGATTTGTTTGATGTTGGGATAAAGCATGCTTATGAACTTGAGAATCTTTAGGTTAGAATTGTGACCTTCAAGATAAACTAGTCCGAATATTATAATTAACTCAACCAAATGTATGAAAAAGGATTCATTTCACATACAAAAGTAGCTAAGTTAGGAGTTGGTTTGATTGATAGATGTCTAAGTCCTAAGTGTTGGTGTATTTGAAATTTTTGCAAAGTTTTGGTGAAGTGAAGTTTGGATTTTGATAAGGGGGTGAATGAAATTTTTGACCCAATGTTGACTTAGAGTGAACCTTTGTTTTTGAAGACCAAGGTGGTGAGAAACATGCTAGACCTCTAAAGTTTTCAAATCCTAAAGACTTAATGATTTAGAGAAGTTCAAGATTGTGAAAAAGACCAGGGTTTTGAATCCAAAAGAAAGCATACAAGTTTGGATTGTTCCTTGAAGCATGTTTATAGAAGTTGTATACCAACTTTTTTCTATTTTGGTGAAGTGCTAAAAGGTGTCTTTTGATGGCTTTTGGACTACAATGCCTAAGTTTGAAGTGACAACCTGTAGACCTTCTCTTAGGGATTTTGATTTTGCATGAGATCATTTAGAGAAGTTAAGATCATGAAAAATAGGATATTTATTGCCACATGGGTGGTGGTAATATGGGCCTTCTAACCACAATATCAGCTTGTTCCTCTTCTTTGTCTATGACATATGTTGTGTTTCTCCACTGGTTTGGTGTTTCTTTTGTTTCAAAAGTGAAGCTTCTCAAACTACTAATTATATCGATTTGTTGTCCTTCAGTGAGTTCAAAGTTTGGTTTAATGATAGAGGGCGTAAGGTCGGGTTTTTCAATAGGAGCGATCAACCTCCAAATGGTCATGTGGGTTTCAATTTTTCAATTTATCTTGCTTAAATGAGTTTCTTTTACCACAAAAACTTGTATTGATTAAGTTTCAAACTAAACGTCTATGCCGAAAACATCATAAATTTCACAAGGTCCATTTTGTGAAAATCACGAGGTTGAAGCCATAGTTTCCTATGTTAACTTTGGGAAGTATGGATCGAGGTATAAACAAAAATAGTTAGAAGTATCTAAGAATAAATTCATAGGACAAACATTAATATCAAGGTTTTGTCAAAGGGTATCCATACTTAGACCAAAGGGTTTGAAAATTTGAAAAGACTTTATTGATGTTTGTTTGCAATGTTTTGGAACCAAGCAAAGTATTAAGATACTACTTGCTGAATCCCCACTTGGATTTCTCCAAACACTAAGACAATGTGAACAACTAGAGCTTTGGTGACACTGGCTTCCCTCCATGGCACACACTTCTTAAGACCACCAAATCTCAAATCCTTAAGATATGAAGGATTTTTTCTATTTTTATAATGAAGAGTAAAATGTGGTATGACTTTAGATTGACCATTCCTGCACCAATAGGCATAAAGGTTTTTGGCTTCTAAGCAATTGGTTCTTAGTAAGGAATTTCATTCAAGGTGGCCATACACGCGACAAGATTAGCTCAATATTATTTTAATCAAGAGGCCTCCTAGTCCTTTTCTAAGAAAGGATTTTGATGTGTCATGTGGACACTAGGGGTGGCACTTGTTGATATGACACATATGCACCTATTGCTTATGACTTTCATCACAAACAAATTGTTTATATAGAGGTTTGAAAGAGCTTGGATTTAGCTCATTATTGCTTGGGTCATTCCCACCTTTCGAAGTGGGGTGGAAGGACCTCTAAAGGTATAAAAAAGCAAGGAAGTACATTTGTTCGTCGATCTCCCAGATCGCATGATGCAAGGAGAGAGCATACACAACACCTTTTCCTTACACTATCATGGGGTTCATTTTAAATCCAAATTGAAATATATGGGTGGTTATACAAAATGTCAAAGGAATGCTTTTGATTCTCAAGATCGTTGAGTGGCATGAGAGAAGAGCATACACATTCAATGATGAAAATGTAAACCACAAGACATGAAAAACACTTGTTAATTTTAACCCTCAAAGCAAAGGTAAGTTCATTTTAAGCACCAAAAGAAATGTTATATTGTTCAATTTTAAACTCAAAGTAACATAGTGATGTGAGGGTTCAATTTTAGCCAATTTGAACATTCATTTTAAAACCCAATTAAAAACTAGTTTGGTCCTAAAAAGTGAAAATAAAAAAGCATCTTAAATGGGTTATAATTGCCCTAAAAGTGTCAAAACACTTGTTACAATTATACAATTAATGATAAAATGCTCCTTCTCTTCAAGTTGGTATCTTCCAAACCTACAAAATTTGTTAGTCTAAAAACCAAAATCAAGAAGTTAGAGCCATGCCAGTGATCAGATAAAGCAAAAAATTAAGGCACATGTCAAAAATAGAATAAGTTTTTGTTTACCAATAATTCATGACGCTGAAATCAATTATGTCATTGAAATCCATTAATAGCACTTCTCTGCAAAAAATAGTGACATCAAATGCGTCACCATATCAAATGCATCGCTAAAAGAAAATTTATTTCATGTTGAAAAATTAAACTAGTGTTGCTAAATTAAAATGCGGTGACGAAATTAAATAAGTTTCGTTAGATTAATTATGTGTCAATGAACTGAAATCCTAGTGCATCGTTGTATAGCGACGCGCCATCAAATATGTTGTTTGATAATTAGTAGCGTCGATGTACTTGAAAACACAAGGAAACAAATTTTTGATAAGAAATTCATAAGATTAGTTAGTTCAAGCCCTCCTTCTAGCACCAAAATGTGGTCGATGGATTAGTATGGGCTGACTACACTTGATCCATGAAGAATTGAAGCATATTCATGCCACTAATCATCAATCCAATAGAGATCATTCAAAATAAACTAAACTAAGCATCTATCAAAATTAACATGCTAAACTATGAAAGCTTTAAAATGCCTACTGCAATCCATTGAAAATTATCCTATTGGGGGAGTGGTGTCGCATTGATGTGGAATGGTGACCCTTTCCCAATCCCGTGGATAAATGAGCCTGTTCCAATCAATTTTATTGAAGAAAATTGATGAAATTGATAAGAAATGTGTGAATAAACATGATTTAAAGCTAAATGAACATGATGCAAGCTATTTTAACTGCTATGGGTGTATGCAAGGCTAATCTAAATGAGTTTTAGGCTAAAAAAAATTCAAACCCTAATTACCAAATAAGCTACATGGATGCATTAGGTTATCATGGAAGCCATTAATGGAAGCTAACCTATTATGCAACTAATTAAACTAAAAAGATGCTAAATGTGAGTGCAAGTGCAAATGATTTTAACAACATAAGTTTGATGTTAAAAGATGGATCCATTTGTCTCCAAATAGTGGCCTATTTATAGAACAAATGAGAAATGGAGGGTTGAGATCAAAAAGGTTAATCAAAGGTCAAAGATGGAGGAGAGATGAAACATGGATCATGGATTCTTATTGATGAATGAGAATGAAATATGCTCTTTTAATCAAGGGTTAATATTCCTTCAAACAAACACATATTTGAATTGCACAAAAGTCTTGTAAGTTAACTTGCACATGAAGTCATGTAAGTTTGTTGCAAAAAAGAATATTCCCTTTTTCAAATGAGTGAGGAGAGAGAATATTCTTTAGAATATTCTCATGGGTGAGGAAAATAGATATTTAGCAAATTAAAACAAAGTTTAATTGTACAATAGGGGAAGGAATATTCCCTTGGAATATTCCATGGGAATATTCCCTTGGAATATTCCATGGGAATATTCCTTTGGAATGTTCCTTTGCAAGTGGGGGGAAATTAGATTAATTAATAATTGATAATTAAATAAAGGTTTAATTATACAATTAAGGGGAATTAGATGATATTCATTAAATGAAGTGATTTAATGAAAAGGGGAAAAGGTGATATGATATTTAATTAAATAACTTAGGGTTATTTAATTAAATAAGAAGACTTTAGGGGTTAAATTAAATAATTCAATTTATTTAATTTAACAAGATGAAATGCTAGCCTGAAAGGGGGTGAATTAACCTGATTAGATTAATGAGGCTAATAGATGAAAATGATGCAATTAATTAAATAGATAGGATAATTTAATCAATTAGGCAAAAAGAGGATGGGTTTTAGGAGGAAATGATGTTGGTATACTTGATTCGAGTGCATGATATCATTTAGGACATTTTTAAGTGTCCACAATAACAATTACAACAACAAATTTGTTTGCTAAGAGTGTGTTGGAAGAATGATGGACAATGATTAAGATTAAGGTGTATGAAGTCTTGGTGGCGATTTGGAATGTCATTTTGATACATATAGAACAAATTATCTTCATTCATGCTTGCTACAACTCTTTATTCTGTTAGTTCATATATTTGTAGTTTTTATTTATGTAACAATGGACATTTTCCAACTTGAGAAGCTTCTCTTTGTTTCCATAGATTTCCATATTAATTTTTATGCTCCTTGCTTAGGAAGTTGTAGCCTTTTATGCAATAAACATGGTAAACTTCCTAATCAAGTCATGAATATGATGCTTACTATAGGCATTCAATATTTTCCTTGAAACTTTGTGTATTAAAATTTTCTATATCAATATTTGTAACTTTTAAAGGCAATAATAGTAGCAAATTATTTCATTCACAATCCTTCATTTATTTATTATATTGATTGCCATGCTTTATGGACTTCTTGATTATTTTTTAGTTGATTATCAAACTCCCAACTGCCTTTTGTTTTTATCCCAAAGCTTGAAGTATGACAGGGCTGTTTTATCCTTATAAAATTAATTCTATTTGCAATGTAAATGAATATTGCCTTCCTTAAATATAGTTGGAATGCATGCCAAAATACTGTTTTGCATGCTATTAGCATTTGGTAGGGATTGTAGCTGTAGAGTAACCCTGGTTAAAATTGCCCTCTCCATTTCCATAGCTCTCAATACTCAGATGTTATCACTAAATTATCTTCTCTTCAACGCCACCTCTCTCCTCCATTGAATTGCTATTGATAATTTTCTTAGGAACAATATAGCAATCTATAAGGAATTGATACAAAATCAATTTGCTATCTATTGAGAAGGCTTTTAAGCTAATTAAGTGCAACAATAGTTTAATCTGATAGATAAGGGAAGCAACCAATTTTTATTTGCTGATGAAAAGGTGCATTTTTTTTTTATCTTGTTGGTTTTTCATTAATAAACCTAAACGTTTGGAAAGAACTTTAGAATTAAAAATAATTTTAGTGATAGGACAAAATAATAAATTGTTTTTAAAATTATTTTTCTTTTCTAAAATTTAAAATTTTACAAAATCAAAAGTGCATTGTTGATATATTTAAATACAATTACAAAACTATATTATTATTTTATTCACTTAAAAATTAATTTGGAGAAAATATATTTTTTATAGCAAGCCATTATTACTTTTTCTCTCGCCTCAATACAAGTTACATTAGTGCTACCTTGGTGAGCGTGCGAGAGGGAAAAATATAGACTTATACAAAATTTTGGCTTTTCCAACTTTTTCACTACTTAAAAATTTACAGTTTATTTGGCTTCTGATTGGATAGTTCTAATTTTTTTGGGGTTTTCATTTTCTGCAAAATCTTTTGAAAAGACTGTCGAATGGAAAAGAGGGTGAGAGGGAAAATATAGACTTATACCAAAGTTTGGTTTTTTTCAAAAAAATTCGTTGTTTAAACATTTACAATTTATTTGACTTGTGATTGAGCAATGTTTATTTTCTTGGGGTTTTCATTTTGCTACAAAAATTTTCATAAAGGTTGTCCAATGGGAAAGAAGGCGAGGAACATATTAAGCAGATTTTATAGTTATTTATTGCTGATTGTGTGTAGCCACATGTTTTTCATGTGAAATACATGGTGAGTATACATTGAAACAAGGTGTGGGCACTCGTCAATTTCTTCTTGTGGGTTAGAAGCCATTTCAATTTGTCTAAATCCATAAGCGGCTAACCCTATAACATTAGTGGAGCCAAGTAGGAAGGAAGGGAATTGTATAAGATGAATTTATTTTATCTAATGTTCACTGGAATAAGTTACATTCAATTGAGTTTCATCTTTTTGGGTTGCATGGAAGTGGGTATCTTGTTTGGCCCACACTAGAAGGGGTTTTAGATTAATGGACTACACTTCCACAAGTTTTATGCATTTGAATTTTATTTTACTATTCAACATTGGGGTGAGTTGTACTTGTGTGGATTTTATTGAAACTAGTCTACTTCTACTCAAACGAGTATTTCTATTGGATTGGGACTTCTATTTTTGAAACATTTTTCATTTGTCTATTTCCATTGAAATGGTTTTCAGACATATGCACTATTGCATTTAGATAGCTTGGATGTTTTTTTATAATGTGGAGGGTCGTGCCATATACTTTAAAATTTGACACAAGTTTTACTCATTTGGATGCATTATAGTTGGTCTTATTTGTTTTGCATGCATTTAATTGAGTTTAAGCTACCCAGATTGTGGTAAAGTGGGTTTCATGGTAATCTTATCCTATTAAAACAGAGTTCCATTTTTGGAAAGGCATGTACTTATTTGAATTCCAGTTGAAATAGTCATGTTTGTTCATGTCATATGGAGCAATAGAGTGCAAAACCTTCTTCTATGAACATATTTTGACAAACAAAATATCTCTAATTGCAGGAATGATGGGTGGTGGAAAGACAACTGTTGGAAAGATTTTATCAAAATCCTTGGGATATTACTTTTTTGATAGGTTGGTTTCTAAGAAATTTTTGTTGTTTTATACAATTTTACTCTTCTAATGATCTCCTTTTAATTTTTTTTTTCTTGCATGTGATTATTATCAATTTTTTGTTATAAAAAATGATAGGTTTGTAGAGTAGGTTGTAGGTGGTGCATCTATGCCCAGATTTTTAAAGAACACAATGAATAGGGCTTCTTAGATTTTGCAGTAAGAGTTTGCATTTCTCCTTTTTCTTAGAGTACCTTCTTTTATATTGTTTATGGATATGCATTTTAGAGGTACTATAATCATTAAATAATTGCTAGTTAAGGCAACAATAATTTAATCTAATAGATAATGGAAGCGACCAATTTTTATTTGCTAAAGAAAAGGTGCTTTTTTTTTATCTCGCTGGTTTTTCATTATTAAACCTAAATATTTAGAAATGACTTTAGAATTGAAAATAATTTAAATAATAGGATAAAATAATAAATGGTTTTTAAAATTCTTTTTCTTTTTTAAAATTTAAAATTTTACAATATCAAAAGTGCATTGTTGATATATTTAAATATAGTTAAAAAAATTCTATTATTATTCTATTCACTTAAAAATTTAATTTGGAGAAGCAATTTTTTTTATAACAAGCCATTATTAATTTTTCAAACTCATTTAAAAACAAAACATTAGGGAGATACAAGGGTTCTATATGGAGATAAGGATCCTCAGACCAAACACAATGGTCACTAGTGCATCCAAAATCATGCTTCTTGACCCTTAAATTTTGAGAGAAGATAACTATGCTCCCTAGAAAACGAAACTACAAACCCAACTTGATTTGAATCCTACGATACATTATCTTTGGAAACCTCACTAGACCTGCACAAGTTGGTGTTGATCAAACTAGATTTACAAGGTCAATCAAAAGACCAAGATAACTATTTTGTTTGGAGTTTATAATAAGGTTCAACCTCACATTCACATAGTCACCATATAACTAAAGATTCTTGGGATTGTCTCAAAAAAATTTATGAGGTGAAATCTATAATCCAATTCTTCATTTACAATTCCAATATACTATCTACAAATATAATGTGGAGAAAAAGTAGATTAATTTCTTTAGAAGTGTTGTAGAGATTAAAACATCACTGAAAAAATTCGGGGAATAATTATAAAATGACTCTATTGTGCCCATTTTCTTGAGAGATGTATCCCATTCCTTGCATGTATTTGTCACTTATCTCAATGTGGCTTCAACAAAGCCATATTTTAAGGAGTTAGTAAATTTACTTCAACAAGAACAAGAACTTCATAATGAGACTTTTGACTCCCAATACAATCAAGCCCTCAGATCAAATTATAAGAGAAAACAATCTAAATGTTGGAGTGGTCCACCAAGTTTCTCAAAATCACACCAATAAAACTCTTTAACAAAGAAAAATAAGTGTCTCATTTGTGGAAGAAAGGGACATGATCTACAAGGTTGTTGGTACAATTCATATACCAATAGTGAATTTCCAACCAAAGAAAGCCACAAAATCTTCTTAGGGGGACAAAAATAAGAATCCCCATTGGAAGAAAGAAGCTTAATAAGCAACATGGAAATGTTGCATCTATAGGTGACAAAGGTGATAAAAAATTTAGACTATATGTTGCAGAAACTCAAGCTTCCACTTCTAGTCATTCAATCTATATGTTTTTGATTATGGGTAAAATAGGTTTTGATGTGGACATGAAACCTAGTACATACATTTTTAAAGAGATCCAAAGCAATATCCAAAGCAAGCAAGTTGTGAACAAAAAAAAATTAGCAAATCATCGGCAGCCAAACAATAACAACCATCAAAGATCAACAAGACAACATAGGTTGTAAACAACTAACAAGAAGATAAGGGACCTTAAAGCCTAACAACTAGGTTTTGACGGTAGAAACCACCTGAACCAGTCAGGAAACAATGTAGCCAAGTTGCAGTAAACCATTTGCTCAGTAACAACACTGAGCCCAACAAATCCAACCTTCCCACCTCAATAGGGAAGCTAGAGAGAATAACAAAACATTGATAACCATCCACCTCCTTGAAAATCCATCCCACATGAAAAGCCGACCCATTCTTCTACTCAATAGGAGAGGGCTCCCCTCTAATGGAGAGGAAGAAAAACAAATCCTTACCACCAAAGCCCACCCTCTCCTGCACACACGAGTTCCACCTCAATAGAAACAAGCAGTAAAGAAGAGAAATTCCCACCAAGTCTACAATAACCAAATCCACCTCTAAAGGAGAGGGCTTCGCCTCAGAAGGAACAACTTTCACCTCCATAGAAGACACCATCTGTAAGACCTGTAAGAAAGAAAGAACTCTAATAGAAAGGATAGTCACATCCTCCTTTGGCCTGGTAAGATACTAGAGCTTTAAAGAAGAAAAAACCATCAGTATTAAATACAACCATGATTGAGCCTTAAAATAAACCATTGTAAAAGCTCAACAACAACAACATCAACTTTCTTAAGAAGCAAAATCCTAGCCACTAGTAAGCCAGTACTAATTAGAACATAGATCATTAACTAAAAAATGCAGAAATCCTTCTGCTAATAAACAATAATTCACCCTTTTTTCCTCATAAGCTTGATAACCACAAAGGAGGCCACAAATTCCATAAACGATAGAGAATAATGGGTTAACAGAGAACCCAACGGCCACTCATTGGTAAAGAAGTCAAAATATAATAGCTTGCAATCCATGAAATGTTGTAGATAGAGCCTAGGAGGGCAAGGGGAAACAATGTAGAGAAAAGTAAGAGAAAAATATAGAATAAGAAGCATACCATCCACCCCAACACACCAATCAGAGCTAAATATAGACCATTCCAATGAAAAAAACCTCGCAAGGGACCCAAAGCACACATCAACAAGGATTTATCATAGTCCAAAAGTAGCCCAAGCATCCAACAAAATGTGGGGAAGAAAACCAACAGTACTAAAGTAGCCAGTCGCACCCTAGCACCACAAAGAATCCAACAACCAGCCATGGAAAAAGTAGTAGAATCCCCATAGCCTACCATCCTTGACATGCAATAGAGAAAGCCTAGGGGGGAAATGGGGAACAAAGTTGAGAAAAATTAATGAAAAGGCCAACACAAGAAGCACCCCATTCACCCCAACACATTGGTTAGAGCTAAAGATAGACCATTCCATCAGAAAAACCCCCATAAAGGGCCCATAGATTCCACCAATAAGGCTAATTTGTAGCCCAAAAGAAGCACAAGCAACCAACAAAACATGAGGAAGCCAAATAGCAACCCCACCTAAGCAACTAGCCGCAACCCAACATCCAAACATTAAGATAGATGAACAAGAGTGGTTTTGTAATATTATTGAAGATATTTTCTTTCCTATCAAAAAATCATAAATTTAGACCTTCTAAGGTTTTGTATATTCCACAAATCACAAAAAACCTTCTCTTAGTAAATCAATTACTTGAGCACAAATCAAAATTTGAATTCGACCATAATAATGGAAAGAAAAATTCTCTCATTAGAGATACACGTAGAAATGGTGAATTTATTGCTCGTGCTTCAAGGGTTAGAAAATTGTTTCAACTTGTTGATGTTAGACATGAAGATAAGGTTCTTGTAGTAAAAGTTAACATATCGACTACTCTTTGGCATCATACATTTTTCCATCTCAATTTTGGCTATCTTCTTGTATTGAGTAAGAGGGACATGGTGAAAGGACTTCCCTCATTGCAAACAAATAGTTCTTTGTTCTTATTATCTAATTGGAAAGCAATATAGGGATCATTTTTATACTATAGAAAATAGAGCTTCAAGTCCCTTAGAATTGGTTCATATCGATCTATGTAGACCTATACTATCAAGTCACAACAATGCCAAGTATTTTCTACTATTTGTGGATGAATATTCTTGAAAAATGTTGATCCAAATCCATTATTTGGATCACATAGATCAAGATTTTGAGAAGTTCAAGGCATGTCAATCCCTTGCAAAAAGGGCTTTAGGGACCTATCTCTTATACCCCTACACTCAAATCGAGGGAGAAATTCATGAGTGAGGAGTTTTCCCACTTTCTCCAAGAACATGAGATACAAATAAAATTGACCATTTCTTATACACCTCAAAAAAATGGTGTTGTAGAGGTATATTAATACTATTTTGGGAATGGTGTGATGTATGCTAAAGGATGTGGATATTTCTCTTGCACACCTCAAAAAAATGGTGTTGTAGAGGTATATTCATACTATTTTGGGAATGGTGTGATGTATGCTAAAGGATGTGGCTATTTCTCATGCATTTTTGGTTGAAGTGGTCCATAGAATAGTATAATTTTGAATCTATTGGTTTGTGGTGACTGATCATGCTATATTGTACACTCTTCATGTATCCTTGCCGGGGTCCAGGGCTGGGTTGGGCCCCAAGTGGGGTTCGAGGGTGGCAACCCCCAAGAAATTTTTTTCTCCTATTTTTTCGTGTCATCACCGAAAAAGGAAAAATCACTAAAAATAGGAAAAAACCAACATTGTAGAACCCTAATCTAGAAGCTTCTAAGCTTGTTTAAGGGGTTGGGATGCGAGTTATAGTATGGGAAAAAGGTGATTATTCTTGAGATTGTAATAAGTTTTGCACTGGATAATAAAATCATTGGATGACTGTGGTTTTGTGGATGTAGCCCAGATTGGGTGAACCACATTAAATTCTCTGTGTTAATTTTTCTGTGTATGTTTTATTTCTTTGTTTTATTGATTAGATCTACATTTAATTGTTAAATATCTACCTTCTAACCCTAACAAAATTGAGCACCCATCAATGTGCTTGCAAATATCACACCTAAAGAAGTTTGGACCAAGAAAAATCCCTCTATATCACATCTCAAAGTTTTTGGGTGTACAAATTTTATACAATTTCCCAAGATATGAAAGAAAAAAGTAGGATAAAAAATCCTTGAAATGTGTTCTTGGGTACAATTTAGAATCAAAAGGATGTTGACTAATGAATGTAGTGCCAAAAGTGTATATAAGTAGGGATGTTTTTGATGAAGAAGAAGGATGCAACACCTCTTCCTCAAATTCTCCTACTAGTTCTTAAAAAATGAGAATATTTGAACGAAATGATGAGGAAATTGATGAAGAAAAGTCTTTATTCCCATTGGATGAGTTTCCCCCTCTTTCATCAAAATATTCCTCATATTTTATACACAAAAAATTCCTAAGTGGTACTAGGACACAACGAATGATGCTAAAGATCACGTAGTTGTTAATACATCTCTCATTAGGCATAAAAATCATAGCAAGTCTTGTGAGGAGGTAAACTTGGATCTTATGTGTACAATTATTTAGAGTTTATAACTATAAATAGTACAACAAGCTCTTGAGTCACCACCTTAGAAATATGCCATGGGTGCATAATATGAGACATTGAGAAATAACACATGGAAACTTGTTGATATTCTAGTATGGAATAAGGATATTCAAAATTCAAATAGGTTTTTAGAATAAATATAAGGTATATGGTAGCATTGACAAGTACAAGGCCCAAATTGTGGCTAAGGACTTTGCACAAAGTGTTAGGATTTACATGAAAATTGAAGCAATTGAAATGACATCAATTATAATGAAAATTACAAATACAAAAAAAAATACAATAACACAAAATATAACGTGGTTCACCCAATGTGGGTTACATCCACCAAAAATAGCCATCCACTGTATTTTTATTATCCAACAAAAACTTGAGTTACAAAACTTATCTCTCTCACAACATAATTTGATGTTGCATGTTAAATCCAAGCAATCATGCTACCTTGTCTCTTGATGTTTCACACTCAAAACCATTTATAAATAATAAGTTAGTTTTGGTGTTTTTACAACCAAAACAATAATTAATTCCTTTATTAAATATGAGCAATGACCCCTAGGAGGCACTGCCCCCTGCACCCCCCCATAAATTAATTTGGGGTCAAAATGTGGCTACCAAAGTCATTAAAATATTAACACAACACGATCAATCACCACATACCAATAAAAAGGAATGTATTGGCTATGATGAAAATTTTCCCCTACATTAAAAATCAAAACTATTCAATATATTATTGGAAATGATAACCATTTTAGCTAGAAATTTTATCAAATGGATGCGAAGAGTGCTTTTATTAATGGAGATATCAAAGAAGTCTACATGAGTCAATCTGAGGCATATAATACACTTGGATAACAACATAAAGTGCGCAAAATTTTCAAATATCTCAATTGTCTTAAGCAGGCTCATTGAGCTTGGTACATCAAGATCGATGAGCTTATTCTTCAACATGGATTCATCAAGAATCTATATGATCTAAATGTCTAATTCAAAGAGAAAGGGGATAATATTATTTTTATTGTATTATTTGACAATCTAGTCATCACAAGGAGAACTTCCCCACATATGATTGATGAAACAAAGAATGATCTCAAATGATCATTCAACATGATATATCTAGGTTTCTTATATTATTGTCTTGGAATTGAAATGTGGAAATAGAAGAATAATATCTACATCTCTCACATGCAATATACCAAAACAATTCTCAAGAAATTCAGAATGGAAGATTGCAAGCCTATGTTGACTCCCATGGAGATAGGCTTGCAACTTTCCCACCATGATCCATCACCTTGGGTGAATGACATTCTTTATTAATTGATTGGGAATCTCATCTATCTAACTTATAGCAATCTCTTTATCAGTTATACTATTAAAGAAACAAACATATTTTGAGATACATCATTGGAACATTGGCATATGACTTGGAATACAAATATATTACGTATTTTTATTTGTATGGATAAATAGTTGCATACTATGTAGCTTCTATAGATGATAGGAAGTCTACTTCAAGCTTCATTTTATTTTTGGGATTTGGTCCAATATATTGAGGGAGAAAAATGAAAACTATTGTTGCTCACTCTTCCACAAAGGAAGATATTGTGCTATAGGTGGAGATATCTATGAGGAAATATGGTTATGCCACATTCTAAAAACTATGAATGTTCTTTAGATTGGTGCTACCACTTTGTTTTGTGACAATTAAATTGTGCTAAAGCTTGTTTATAATATTATCTTTCATGAGCATCCCAAGCATATTGAGTTTTAATGTCCCTATATCTATGAACATGTTCAAAAATAGAATATCAAGATCTAGTTTTGTTTGTGTTACCACATTTTTGGTTTCCCCCTTTCAAAAATTTATCTACCTCCTTTAGAAAAGTTAAATTGTATCTAGTTTTTGCATTTAATCCTTAGTTTTTGAGGTTGCGTTGGGCCCCAAATGAATTTTCACAACCTTCCCCTCGCTTGACAATCTAATGGGTTTTGCCTAAGTTATCTTTACGTCGGTCCTTGTTAAGTTTTTGAATAGTTGTTGGGTCCTGAAGTGTTTTTCATA
This sequence comes from Sequoia sempervirens, assembly GCA_007258455.2. Taxonomy (NCBI): domain Eukaryota; kingdom Viridiplantae; phylum Streptophyta; class Pinopsida; order Cupressales; family Cupressaceae; genus Sequoia; species Sequoia sempervirens. Next base: position 95,978,906 of record VDFB02000003.1, read on the forward strand.
ACTTGGGAATACATCAAAAAAATAAAAGAAGATTAAGAGAAAAAAAGTTCTCTTCGAAACATTTATTAGGTTTCCAAACCTTTGTTAGTTCCCGATAGGGTTTGGGAAACCTAACTCATTTTTATGATAAATTTTCTAAAAGGATTTAAAGTGTTTCTCCTAAGGGTTCTTTCCAAAAGCCTTAATGAAAAGGGAACCCCAAATGTATTTTTGAAGCAGGTTGTGTGCAGAAGAGATAGGGAGGGTGATGAGTTTATTTAAATAACTAAAGTGGATTTTGAAAGAATTTTGGGAATCTTACCTAGAGTCCAACATTATGCGTTTCAAATAATTATGAGCTATTATTTAAAATCTATTCACATAAGGAAATAACAATATCGAAAATAGAAATATTTGTAGAGATACCATCTAAATGCATAACTATTGAGACACATTACAGATATAAAAAATGAAGAATGGCATTGCATACAACATGAAAATACATAACTAAAAGTACAAAATTATCACATTACACAAAGCTAAGTCAAAAGCCAAAAATAATATATATATATACATATATATATACATACATATATATATATATATACATATATATATACACATATCTATATACATATATATATATACATATATATATATATACATATATATATGTATATATATACATATATATACATATATATATATATACATATATATATATATATATACATTATATATATACACATATATATATACATATATATATACATATACATATATATACATATATATACATATATATAAATGTCTATATTGTATTATAAGCCAAAAATTGGAGCTTTCAACACGTGTTTCAAACACAAAGAGTGAACATAAGGATCTTGATGTCGTCAATCACCTCCTGGAGTTGTTCTATCTGAGCAGGGGAGAAGAGGCTCTGGTTGAATTCCATATAATGTGTGAAAGTTTCCCTTATGTTTTGCTCCAGTCCAGCTCAGAGAAGGGCAACCACCTGTCTGGCTAGCTCATTCCTCAAATTTGTGGCAATGTAGATTGCATCACCTACAAGACCAATGCGTAGATACTTAGACAGGCTCCCCATGACATCTTCTACACAAGGTAGATAGAATGGCCTTACCAAGAGCTCAACAACCCAGATTCCCCACTCGAACTTTCGAGGGGTGCAAATAATGTTATAAATAAAATGATCTAGTAGTTTTGACTTATGCACGTGCACTTGGGAGAGAAAGTGTTTGATAATTATCTTCTTGATTACTCCCTCTTCTATGTCGCTACAGATGAGGAACACTTCTTTGAGCTGGTCTACGACCAACCTCCTCATGATGCTACATTCTACTCCCTAAACTATGAGGAATTCACTCTTATTCTCAGAATTTGTGTCATTGGTAGTTCTCAACATGTCTAAAATTGTGATTATCATTAAAGAAAGTGAAGTAACTACAACTAATTTATAGAAAAATGGGAGTAAGTGGAGTTCTCTTGAGAAGTAGTTAATGAATCAAGGACATTTAAGTTGCTTCAAATTTAATGAAATCAACAATCGATGTGATGTAAATCTAGCAAAATGTGCCTTAGCATCAAGAAATCTCATGTATTTAAACTACCCACATGAATATGCTCCTAGTTGGCATGTCATTAATTGATAGACTGAGACAATACAAAATATTCACACGAGGCTCGTCTGCAAGATTGGTAGTTTATTCTCCTATCCTAATCAATTAGAGAATGTGATGCAATCATAACTATTCCTAAAAATGCACATTAATTCTTATGCATCTTAATCAGATAGATCTCAGCCAACCTCCCACAAAATGGTTATTTGTTGAGGTGGTAATTACTCTTCCCCAAGAATCAGTTTTCAAGAAATGACTGATCATTATGATTTAAATTTTTTAAATATGCTGGAATTGGATATCAGGAGGGCCTGAATTTTCATCCCCCTTGCACTGTAATGCATGAATGAGAATTGATTTGAATAAGGATCAAGTTTTGTAGTTTTGATTATTTTCTAAAGTTGTTTATTGTCTGAGTAGTAAATTTGAATGAAGTACTTAAAATTTATGAATAAGTATATGAGCTTTGATAAGTATTAGGATACTCCTTCTCTATGTGGATGTGGTATTCATGGTGTTTCATTCATATATATTTAGTGAATAATAATATTTCTTTGAGTTGAATCAGTTAGTTTTTAGTAATATGATCTTTGAGTCATGATATTAGTAGCTTGCAAATCTATTTTCAATTTAGTTAATAGTTTAGAAGTTTATTTTAATCGCATATGTTATGTGCTTATGGGATGGTGTTAGTTTTCCTTTCCTACTTTCTAGTTAAAAGCATACCCCCATTTTATTTTAAGTAAAAATCCAAATTCATATCATACGAGGGAGTTGTACCTCTTAAAATTTAGAGGAAGATCACCAATGCAATGGTGATCTCTCCAACTACTAGTGATCGATTTACTCTTCCTTTTGGGCAGAATGGAGTCAATTTGAGTTAAAAGTTTAAAACACAAATCTATCAACCAATAGTTTGACTCAAGAGAAACATACTAACATCTTTGCAAAATTCCTTGTAGCTGTCAAGTTTGAATCCTTTCAATCTTTCTTGATTTTTTCTCTTTGTCATATGATGTAATAAGGGGGGCATTGTTGGCATAGTTATTTCATTATATTTTAATTACCAAATTTTAACTATTTTAGATAGTTATAGTTGGTTGGTCAAGTATGCTTGGCCTGGTGGTTATTTAACCAAGTTATATATTTGTATATATTGCTACTAGGAACTAATCTACTTGTTTATTGCTTGCCCTAGTTTATTAGTTATTCTCCTTATTTTGGATCCCTCTTTCTTTCTCTTCAAATTACATTATGATTACATGCAATTTTTTATGATTTTGGTTTGAACAAGTTTTATCCTTTAATACCAATATTATATCACATAAATATACACATTTCTAATTTCTAATTTATATTAGTCCTTTTTCTTTGGGAATATACATACAAGCATCATAACCAAAAACCCTTAAATGTTTGGGGGTTTCTTACTAGTCCATTGCTTCTTGTGGATTTTTATCCAAGAAAGTTGAGGTGAGGTGACCTATTGTTAATATAACAAGTAATTATTACTACCTTTTCCCATAATTTTCCATACAAACATACACAAGTAAGCATAGTTTAATACATATTCATTAGAGTTATATTCATTCTTTTAATAACTCCATTCTACTTTGATGTATGAGGAGTGGTGTTTCCCTTTATTTTAAGCATTTCTTGTATATTGAATACATTTGAGAAATATTCTCCATCATTGTCACTCAAAATGTTGAAAATATTTTTATATCTATTGTTTTGCCAAATATTAAGCTTCTTAAAAATTATTTAAAAATTTAAATTTATTTTTTAGAAAATACACGTGTTCCTTGAGAATTCATCTATAAAAGTAGTTCATAATACATAGATTTCCCAAGTGATGGAACTCTTGTTGGCCCAAAAAAATTATGATGTACTAAATATAAGATTCCTTATAATATTATAACATTCTTAGTAAAATTCACATGAGTTTGCTTAGTTATATCAAGTTTCCATAATCCATATTGTTTATTGTTGAAACGATTTCTGGACTTGATTGTGTAAGATATTTTTGCATCAATGTTTTGAATCATACTATGTAATCCATCATTAAGATGATATTAGAGAACTCAAGGGGAAACAATGGATAGCGGTAGACCAAAAAAAACCTAAAAAGATAGGGGTAAGGGAGGGGGCTTGCACATGGACCTGTTACCAGATTTTCACCTATGGCTCAATTAGGTAGAGCCCATTGATATTTAAAAGAAAATGGTACATTTTCTATCAACCCTACATTGCATTCATGTGTAAAAATGAAATAACTTAAAAGATTACAAAAATTTAAATCATTGCATTTATATAGATGCATGAAACATAAGAAAGATTTTTACAAATATTTTCTAAAGAAGTAATCTTTATTGAATGTGAATGTAGAAATGTTCATTTGACTCATACAAGCCATGAGTTTAACTTTTGATTATTCAATGCAAATCAAGATAGACATATACATGAATAAGTAAATGAAGGGAAATAATATGCATGTAGGGAGGGTAACCAGTCATTTCCTGAGAATGACTGGTTCTGTTGTATCTTCTTGTTTGGCTGTTGCCCAAGTTATCTTGACCTTCCTAGCTCCTTGGTACTCCTAATTCCTACATTAAGTCATAGCAATGTGTTAGAGCAGTGCTCCAAGCAATGAAGGGTTACATACCATACATGATCATTTACCTATGCATGTATAAATTGATCATGATGTGCATTAAATAAGTTATGTGTGTATTTTAAGTGTCCCAGAAAACCATTGGAGTCATCAAATACACTTGAAATATACATCTTTTTTCCAACTTATTTGCTTCATGTGAAACTACAGATGTAATCGTGTCTTTGTTTTGATCAATTACAAAATGAGTGGTGGAAATGTGGCTCCCAAAAGGTTTGAGCCCAACTCATAGAAATGATTGCATCATCTTAATCTATGTAGTATTTTATGAATATTCTAAGTGCATATGGAATTACATTGCAAAACAATTGATATCAATCATGATTACTTCATAATCATAATGCAGATGAGTATACAATGTTAGGAATCTTTAACAACAACAAATTTTAAGAGTACAATCATAGGTCTATTGAGGCAAAAAAAAAAGGAATGCATTTAATGTGAATAGTTCTAGTAGAAGTTTTATTAAGTTCACAAGTGAGTTCATTGTGTGAGAAAATCTTAAAGAAGGAAGTGGCAGTCATCACTATATGCGGTGATATGATGATTGTTGGAAGTATGTCATGACAATCATATCATAAAAGCTTCTTTACAATAAAGTGATTAGAAGGACAGTGCACTTAAGATGTGACGATAGAAGCTGAAAATTTCAAGTGATAGCTATTGAGAGAGATATTTCATCATGAACATACATCATGAGGGGTCTAAGATGTTGAATCAAATAGCAATATGAGAGGTGCCATTTCTTAGCATCTTAACCATCATAAGATCACAAGTTCCAATTTTAGGAGCTTATCATTGCTACTGTGCTAATGAAACTTGTCTTTACTAATGTCAAGAATAGAAGATAGCAATGCTTTGAAATAAACAGGATATTAACCCTTCTTAATAGTAATCATAGCAACAAAACAGTGATGAGAGCTATGCCAAAAACTGAGACAACAAGTAGTGATGGAAAAGCTCGATCACAAAGTGTGTGTCAAGGTCATAGAATATAGAAGGCGGTTCTCATGACAATGTCACAGGAGTTATTGCAAGAAGAGTAGTGGTATTATATCTTGAAGGGTTTCTTAAAGATAAAGGAAACACAACCAAAGCTAGGGTTTCATGTAGAAACCTTTATACACAGTGAAACCCTCGATATTTGTTAAGAATGAGGAAACCCTCATCATCAAATCAAAACCCAAATGCACAATCAAAATGACCCCGACTTTTTCCAAAAGGCACAGAGATTCAGTGTTGATGAGAGAGTCCAAGAACACAAGAAAGAACTTCAAGAATCTACAAGTTACATAATGTGCTTTATTTTTTGCACTCTCAGAATCTTATTTTTGAGCTTTTATTCACAAGAGACAAAGTAATATGTAGAGATATTCACTTTTGTTTGTACAAAAACCAAATGCAACAATGATTCAATAAGAAACTTGAAATCATACAAGGTATTCATGAGTTTTTACAGGAAAGTCAAAACCTAGAACGACCATAGATGTATTAAAATAAAGAAAAAATTTCAAGAGAGAATCTCATGTTTATGGTGCGGCCAAGTAAAGGAGAAACACAGAAAATGAAATGAAATTTAGAGTAAGGAAAATCATGACAGTACTCTGTAAGCTCTTAATGAGCTTCAAATTCAAAACAAAGCTAGATGTTGAATAAGATCAAACATCACCTTATATTTTCTGCTTCAAATCTCCAGAAAAGTCTTCACAATGGCATAAAAGTTGCAGAGAATGCTTCAAAAAAACCCTCATAGTGGCGACGAACTTAGCTTCTTCTTGAAGCTTCAACATAACATAATGAAAACAATATTTATTTTACCTTGTTTTTGTTTTAGGTTTTGTAAAAACCTAAAAGATGCTGATGGAATATGACTTTTGTATATTTCATAAAAATTAATATCATGACAAACTAATGCCATTGTAGGTTTTTCTTTTCAAATACATAAGCATTTTTCACTTTTTGACTTAGCAAACTTTTGTCTATGTTCATGCCGATACATGGAGGTGTAAAGTCTCTTATTTTTGGCATTTGTTTTATATTCTAAAGGATTAAATATAAGTGGTACTTTATAAATCACTTATTTTAAATCATTATTTTCCTTTAAATGCAAAAATAAAGACATGTGTTAATATGACTAAGTCTTGGGAGGAAAAATGGAGAGATATGCTTTGAGTTATGTCATTTGAGAGAATCTTGGAGAGTTGGAAGTCTATTTACCCAGCATTTGGAGCAAATACAGGCATGATATTTCAGTTTTGAAACACAAGGAGAGTATCTGGGCTTTATTTTCTTGTGCCTTTATGTTTTACTTGATCAAACAAGACTTTTTGATGCATATTGATGCCTTTTGAAGTGGATATGGATGCTATATTTTTGGCTTTTAAGAGGTAGCTGAGTTCATGAAGCTTCTAGAGTCCCCTTTAGTGGAGCTATTTTGAAGATGTTCATATATTCTCATTTGTAACTCATTATGGAGTAGTTCTGATTATGCAGATTAGAGATATAGTGACTTTCACAATCCTTTGGCATATATTTTGCATCTTTTGTAACTCTTGGAGGTATTGAATACAATTTACCTTACCCATTTCTAGAATCGATTCTTCACCATCTTGTTCTTACAGTTTAGTGTATGCTCTATGATTGATCAAACTATCTTATAAATGCACTTAGTTTCATTATAGTTTTGTCTCATGCCTTGTACCATTTCTGTAATTAGCATGCTCATTCAGGTTATTGATTGTGTCAGTTAAGTACAACCATTTTATATATTGTGAGGTTTTTCCTCCTGTTGCAAGTTAAAGTATTTGATCTTTCAGTAAAACAATTATGTATGGACATTGTTGTAACAAGTTGTGTAAACTAAATTTCTGTCAGATTAGAACTAAGTGTGGAACTCGAAGTCTCATTATCTCCTATTAAGTTTGGTGTATCACTTTATTTTATGCTTTCCAATATTAGTCTTTTTCAACAATCCTTCTTCATTTTCCTTACAAAAAATTAATAGATTAGGTGATTCATACCAAAAGGAAGTCGACCTTCTCCAGAGGTTGACCTTTGCCTACAATAACCCATAGCTTTAGAGGTCTTCACATGTTACACTATAATTGTTGATCATATAATGACCTATTCCTTTGGTAAAGTAAAATTTCCATATTTTACATCCTACAAGTATGTAAACATGTTAACATGACATTGCAATAATTTTTTTCCTTTTCTTTATTGACAATACATGAACAAGATTCCATATCAAATTACAAAGATTCCATTTCATTATAATAACTTCACAAGTACATGAAACAAGAATACATACCTTAACAAACATAGCTCCAATGAGCTTTAGAAAAATTAGTAGTAAGAAGGTCTAGGAGTCCATCCTTTCAAATATTGGTACATTAGCCGCTTGTTGTGGAGGAGAAACATCACTTGGGCACTTTTCCACCAACCACAGACTTATAATGCTATCCCCCACACACCTATCGTTAGATATATGGCCCTCCCTTTGAAGAAGAGATTGGTAGGGTATCCTTTAATGATTACCAACTGAGCATAGTGTTGTGTTCCTACATAACTAGGTCTTGTGCATACGACATCTTTTGAACTAGTATGTACTTCGGGATCACAATGAACTGATAGTTTAGTCTCAAATATCCCACACCTTAGTGGATGTTGTACATTTCACTACTTTAGCCAAAGTATTCTCATTCAGTACTTTGAATGAAGGCCATTTATCATAAACAGTACTCAGGACCGATTTGCATTAAGGATTTCTTACACTACACATAGGTTGGTCTATTCAAGGTAGTCCATACCCTAGACATCCTACATCAAGCTAACTACTAGAAAGAAGGACAACTTAACAAGTACTCATAATTATCCCTCCTAAACTGGACATCTTCATCCTAGGAGTTTCATTAACTTGACTAAGTTAATCTACTAACATGTTGTGATTGATACCTTATTAAACACCCTCATTTCTTCCCTAGTATTTAATAGCTACTTGAAAACATATAATCCTTCTATGGAGTTCATACAGATAAATAAATTCACTCATTAATGCATCTATGATCCTAGTGTAATTCATACACTAATACAAGCAGGTGAAAATAGTAGTAAACATGCAATACCATTCTTTAAATCACAAATTACTCCTTGTTTGTGGAACTAAAAGCAATTCCTATTCTTTGCATAATTAGTAGTTATTCTTTTAGAATTTATATTTAGAAATTTGTTCTAAAGTTGTTAGTGAAAATAGTAGTAAACATGCAATACCATTCTTTAAATCACAAACTACTCCTTGTTTTTGGAACTAAAAGCAAATCCTATTCTTTGCATAATTAGTAGTTATTCTTTTAGAATTTATATTTAGAAATTTGTTCTAAAGTATGAGGAATAGAACTAATTATATCTCCCTATCCTTGTACATTCAAAAGATACAATTTTAGACTTTTATTTAGAAATTCGTTCTAAAGCTTGAAAGAAGTATAGCATGCCTGGTTTATGCTTTTCCACTGATTGTTGAAGTCACAGCTTCCTGTATGACTATTCCCCAACTTCCAGCTTCTCAATCACTTACAACTTCTCTCAAACACTAACAACTTCTCACATTTTTCTCTCTTCCTCACATAGGGGTAGCAAAATCATAATTGATAGGAAATAGAGATAACCAATCAGTTGGGTTATAATTTGGTATGAATAACCCTCTCAATTGCTAAACTCAGATTTGAAGATAATCTGATTATTAATTTTAGTTGGTAAAATTGTATGCTCATAAATGAAAATGGATAAAGAAAAGCTCTCAAGAATACAAGACAATATCTGCTCACAACAATGAAGGAATTTTTGAATTGATGAATCTCATATATATGATAAACTCTCAACAACATGATTCACTCATATTTTATAAATGAACACTCAGCAAAAGGAATACTTTTGAAATCCCAAAGACTAATGTAGAAGAATGGCTTGGGCGCCTTTTTATAGAGTTCCCTGTTCAACAGAACCCACTTCTCTAGGCATGTAAACTGCTAGACAGTCTTAGAATGTTTCAAACTTGCAATGTGGCAGCTCAAAGAGGTGATTCGACCTCCTTTGGTGACAACAAATGAAGAAAATTTCAACCTTGCATAGGTAAAACTCAAACACTCGACACCTACAGGCGTTTTTAGTTTTTGGCACAAAAACTCAACAATGTGTTTTGATGAGTCTTCAAAGAAGAAAAGGTCAAGTATGCCTGCATGACATTTTTCCATTAAATGGGGTTTGAGTGCCAAATATCCAACTTCATCCAAGTTCGCTTGACCTAGTCATGGCATGAGAAATCCAGTCGCGCGATTTGTCTCACGATAATTTTTCCTTCATTTTATTTTATTTCCTTTCCTAAAGTTTCACATAGTTTAAAATGAAATATTTCTCTTTTGGCATGATTTTCCAAAGATGATCGATTCAAATATTAGTCTTATAATTTTATTTCAAAGATTTAATCGATTTTTAAAGTTTCAAAGAAATATTTAACTTTGACTTCTAATAAAGTCTCTCATTTTCAAGTTTCGATTTCCATTCTACACTTTATGATATTTAAATAAAGCACCTTTTGAAACTTTATCTATTTCCATTCCTTTATTTCAAAAGGCACTATATATTTATATATTTATTTTATTATATTTTATATATATAGTATAGTTTTATTTTACATTACTATATATCTATGTATATATATTTAAATTTAATAATTTAAATAAACTTATATACATATATATATTTTGTAAAAACTATATTATATATGTATTTTATATAATATTAAATATATATATATATATATAAACCTTTACATATATATATATACACACACATACATATTTAATTGCATATGCGTATATTGCGAGCCAGTCAACATATTTTCATCATACATACCTATGTATATGTGTATATGTAGATTTTGAGGCAATATCAACATGATATTATTAATATTCACGTATATACTATAGGTTGGTTGTGGGTATATATACATGTATATTTTCTTGTATATCTTCCTATATGTATACGTATTCATAAATGTATTTATATCGATGCACTCGTATGGCATATCCATTTTCTCTCATATGTTTGCATTGACATGAATATACTTATGGATACATATATATACTATATACATGTATCCATGCCCACCTCCTAATCAGTAACATAATTCCATATTCAATTACATAGGAAAGCATCACTTATTCATGCATTCAGAAGTAGATAAGTCTCCTAATGTCAACAAACAAGCCTACTGATGACTTAGCCATAGCTTAAACTAACTTAGCTTGCTTAGTCTAAAGGATATGTGTGTATGCTCAATTGGTACTTGTTATTGTTACCTGAACAATCTCCTCCCTGAGTGATATTTCTCCTCTGCCTGGAGGACTGGTCCTCTTACCTGCACACCATGACATAACAACGGGAGTCATATGCTTAAAACAAGCAATATACATGAAACATTTCAAAATTTAGATTATTCACAAATCAATAACCTTCTATTCTCCTTTATGCAGTATTTCACCAAGAATAACATCAAATGAAACAACATTCATATTGAAACCAAGGTACAAGCATCATTAATTCACCTCCAGGATTCACATTTACTCTATCTAGTAATGGTAAATAGTAACGTCATAATTTGGGATGTAACAAAACATCAAGTTCAATAGGGTGCAAATTTAAGTGTTAACAATTTTGGCACACCTGGTGGGACACGTCCATCAATGTTTTTGCTAGTTTGATGTGCAACTAGTCATTTCCAGACCTTTTAAGAGGTTATTATAGCATATTTGGTGACTTCATGAGGTGAAAGAATAGTAAAATTAGTGTTGTTATAGCACATGAGATGAATACAAACTAGAAGTTCTAAAGAATTTGAGTATTTGTAGCTGTCACCACCCAAAAGACAAGGAAAAAAAAAAAAGAACTCCTCCATCAAAAAGAGTTCAGTTAAAACCACCTAGTGTTAGGCAAGAGTTCTTCTCACCACTAAGGAGAAGAGGTAGACCATCAAAGAGAGAGAGTGATACTCATTCTGCTTCACCAAGCTTCAGAACAAAAAAATCATCTTCAAGCAGCCCAAAGAAGGTTACATTTGTTGCTTTTTTAAGTGTTGTTCCTATGTTTTCAAGTTTTACTACTTCATTTGCAACTGTTCAAACTCAGAAAAATCCATCTCAGCCACCTTTAATGGCTGCTAGAAATCAACCTTTTGTGCCATTTAATGGAGGTAGTTCATTAAATCTCGCACAACACAATGATATACCAATGGTTGCACTTAAGAGTTTTCCAATTTTCACTAGGGAGGATCAAACAACACCCATTAAGCACATAAGTGATATTGCTTCACTATGTGGTGTTCACAACATAACTCAAGAGGATGTAGCTATAAGGCTACTTGCTACATCATTGAAAGGAAGGGCGTTGCAATGGTTTAGAAGTATAGGAGTTGGCACCATTGCAACTTGGGATGAGTTAGGAGATAAATTACACAAACAGTTTCAGGATAGATTAGATAACTTGTCCTTATTGGAGCAACTAACTACTATAAAGAGAGCTCCTCAAGAGCAAATGACAAACTTCAATTTCAGGTTCCAGAGGACTTGGGACAAAATACCTGCAATAGTGAGGCCTCCTCCAGAATATGCATTTTTGTATTATTTGAAGGCTCTTAATAGTGATATAGCTGTTATGAAATAGGCAATGGGAGGAGTGTCTTTACCAGATGCATATGAAACGACAATTAGAGAATAAAAATGTCTAATTCAACCATGAAATATTTCTCCTAGGCCACCAATGCCTATTTTTCTAGAAATACAACCTAATATGCCATTACATATACCACCTTTTGTACCATTACCTATTGTTCCAACATTACCAACTGTTGGTAAACAAGAACTTGCAGTCCCAGTTCAATCACAAGAGTTGTAGGAAATTAAAGATAGTCAACAAAAGATTGAGAACATTTTGAAAACTTTTGGAAATAAGTTGGTGAGCTTAGAAAAGCAACAATCTTATACCAAACCTTATCAAAAACAAGTTCATACTTCAAATCATCAGTATCAAGGTAATAAGCAGCAATACCAAGGTAATTACCAAGGTCCAAGACATAATGTGAACATAAGGAATTTTTCAGGCATATAATCCAACACCTATTAGTGCAGCTAGGGACCTAGTGCAGCTAGGGACCTAGTGCAGCTAGGGACCTTGTCCCTATTCAAAATAATTTTGCTGCTGATTATGAGTGGTGCTATCCATGCAACCAACCACATAATCAAGCTGCATGCTCAAATGGACTAATAAATCAAGCATTAATGGTGCAAAATGCTTCAAGCTCACAATAGAATGTACCCAATGATGGAGCTCCACAATAGCAAGAGTAACTTACAAATGATGCTACTCTACTTAACTAGAAGGGAGAAGAATTCTATGGAGTTAATGCTGATGATTCTCTAGTTGCAGCAAACACAAGAGAAAAGAAAAGAGCTCTAGAGCTTGAAAAACAACTGATAAAGGAAAAGCAACAACTACAGAACCATCTGCATCACAAGTGCCTCATATTTTGCAGAGGAATCAACAAGTTGTTGCCAAGGAGCAGCCACACATGCAAGCTGATCATGCTGGTATAAAGGTCCATTAGAAGGTAAATCCAACTGTGCCTTTTAACATCATTAAAAATATGAAAAAGATGAATGTAACGATGTCTATGTGGGATTCATTAGCTATTCCAGGTTAGAATGACATGTTACAATTAACTTTGTCAAATTTGAAGGTGTATGATGAGCCACCAGTAGCTTAGGTTAGAGTTGTTTTAACAAATGATCCTCAGAATAATGAACAACCCAACAAAGAAATGGGTAAGAATATAAAACCACCTTTGTTTTATGTATTAGTAATTATTGGTGATAAATTAGTCCATAATTGTATGGTAGATAGTGGAGCTAGTAGCTCTGTAATGCCAAAGAAAATTGTTGATAAACTATGACTAAAGTATCAGCCTTTAGAAAAGGAAGTTATTCAATTGGATGGAACACCAATTAATACCTTAGGTGTCATCAAAGGCTTGAGCCTTACACTTCATGCTTGTCTGAATTTTTCAGTTCCACAAGATAGATGTGTCATAGATCTACCACCTTTCTTCACCTTGTGTCTTTCAAGAGACTTTACAACCAATATAGGAGGTTATGTTTATGCTGATTGGTCACATATGTTGTTTAGAACTAGATATGGAAATAAGGTTACCATAAAGTCTGAAAAATTGGCCAAGGACCACATAGAGCCTTACAGTCCAAGTATTATCAATGTTGTTCCCATTGTTGCAGACATAAATTGTGTTGTTTTTACTAACAATGAGCTTGTTGTTTCCCAAGAGCTGCAAGCCGAGAGTGTTCCCGATATGTTGTTACATGAATGGGTAGTAGAAAATGTAATGGACAGTCCTAATGATCTTATTCAAGATGTTGGCATGGGTAATTATGTGCTTCATGAAACTGATGCAGAGGTTCCAAATCTTGAAAAGAGCCTAGATCAGTTGTTAGAACAAAAAAATGAACTTTGGGAGATATTTTTTGATGGTTCCAAAAGTAAAAATGGAGCAGGTGGAGGTGCAATGTTTGTTTCTCCACAAGGTGAAAAGTATTTTTTAGCCTTCCGTTTTGCTTTTGCGTGCTCTAATAACAGTGTTGAGTATGAGAGTCTTATTCAAGGTCTTGAATGGGCAAGAAAAAGAGGAATAAACTACTTAAAGGTCTATGGAGATAGTGAACTAATCATCAATCAAGTTAGAGGCTTGAGTGTTGCTAAGAATGATGCATTGAAGTCCTACGGAAACAGAGTGTGGGATATAATAGAGGAATTTGATGCCTTCAACTTGGTTTCTATTCCAAGAAATCAAAATAAACATGCTGACAAACTTGCAAAAATTGGTGCACAGTTTGATATTCCCAATGATATCAAGAAAGAGAAGGTGTAGTAATATGTCAAAGTGGTTATTAGGCCATCAATTCTTGACAACAACATCAACTAGTAGGTATTCGATAGTGATGAGTAGATTTTATCTTTTCTACTCCAAGAGGACTAGTTTTCAGTAATGAATCAAGAAAAACTTAAACAATAGTATGACGATCAGGTCATACAGCTGAAGAAAAATAAATTACCCAAGGGTTTAGTTACATTGGAGTCTATTTTCAACACTAATGACCGGCTTAAGAAGAGTAAAGTCAACATTCAAGTGAAAGAAGACCATTATGAAGAAATTGAAATCTTTAGAGGTAAACTTCTTAAGTTAGGAAAAATTTGTTTAGTTGAGGATATAAAAGCTTTTATTTCTTTATGCCAAGAGGTTCATGATGTTTTTGCTTGGAAATATTCTGATTTAAAGGGTTTTGACCCTCATATTGCTCAATAGACAGTTGAATTAGAACCTGATGCAAAACCTATTAGACAAAAGCAAAGATCTTTGAACCCCAAGCTTGAACCTTTAATGATCAAAGATCTGACTAAGTTAGTTGAGGGGGGTATTGTGTTTCCAACTAAACACACATCTTGGGTTTCTAACCTTGTTTCGGTTATAAAGAAAAATGGGGAGATAAGATTATGTGAAGATTTTAGAGATCTTAACATAACATCTTTAAAAGATCATTACCCATTACCCTCCATGGAACAAATTCTTCAAGTTGTTGTTGGTTTAGAGAGATTTTCTCTTCTAGATGTTTATTCTAGTTATAACTAGATTTTAGTCAAGGAAGAGGATCAATATAAAACAATGTTTACAACAAAGTGGGGCACTATGGCCTACAAGAGAATTCCTTTTGGCTTATCTAACACTAGTGCAACTTTTTAGAGGGCCATGGATATGGCATTTCAGAGTCTAATTCAAAAGTTTTTGCTTGTTTATCTAGATGACATAATAGTATATTCTAAAAATGCAGATGAACACTTGTCACATCTCAAGCAGGTTTTTGAAAAATGTAGAGAATATGGTATATCTCTCCATCCAAAAAATAGTATCTTTGCAGTGCATGAAGGTAAACTGTTAGGAAACATAGTGTCAAAGGAAGCAATTACCATTGACCCTGAGAGAGTCAAAGCCATACTTGAGCTGCCATTACCCAATCACAAGAAAGGGCTTCAGAGTTTTTTAGGAAGAATCAACTTTTTAAGAAGGTTGATACCCGATGTTGCAAATCTGTTACATCCTTTGAATGGCATGCTTAAGAAAAATGTAGTTTTTAGTTGGACTAGAGAAGCTAAAAATAGTTTTGAAGAAATCAAAGAAGCTTTAGCATCTACCCCAACACTAGTAAATCCAAATTTCTCAAAGGATTTCATTGTATATGCTTTTGGTATCATTAGTTCAACTTCTGCTATGCTGGTTCAAAAAAATAATGATAATTTAGAGCAGCTAATAGCCTTTTTCAGTCAAAGTTTAGCTTATTATGAGTAGAAATACACATTTGTTGAGAAACATGTCCTTATTGTGATTAGGAGTTTAAAGAAATTTAAGCCTCTAATCTCCAACAATAAAATACATGTTATGGTT
This sequence comes from Sequoia sempervirens, assembly GCA_007258455.2. Lineage (NCBI taxonomy): Eukaryota > Viridiplantae > Streptophyta > Pinopsida > Cupressales > Cupressaceae > Sequoia > Sequoia sempervirens. Next base: position 95,994,753 of record VDFB02000003.1, read on the forward strand.
GCACACCCTAGTATGAAAGAATTTCTGTTGAATAAAGACTTGAGTGAGAAAAGAGTAGGTTGGATCACAAGAGTTATGGAGTTTGATTTTGACATCAAATCAAAAAACTTGTCAGAGGTAGAGGAATTTGTGAACAATTAGCCTCAAGTCTTGAAGATGCATAAAAATTACAATAAAAAAATGTTTTAATCAATGATAATGAGCCTCAGAATGCTGCACCTACATTAGTAGCAAGTTGGGTTCAAGATATGACCCATTTTCTACAGACTGGGGAATGTCCACTAGGTCTAGATAGAACTAAAAGAAGACACTTCAGGTTGCAATCAATTCCATATGTGTTGATTGATAACATTCTCTTTAGGAAAGATCTTAATGGTGTATTATTAAGATGTATTGATACTGATCAAACAGAAAAAGTGCTTCATGAGTTTCATGACAGAATTTCAGGTCACTTTGCTCCACGAATAACATCCTGGAAAATTATGAGAGCTAGTTATTACTAGCCTAGCTTATTTAAGGATGCCTATTCTTGGGCAAAGAAATGTGTTAAATGTGCTTTATTTGCAGGAAAGGAGAAGTTGTTAGCTATGCCTTTGCATCCTATTAAGGTTGAGTATCCCTTTATGAGATGGGGTATTGACTTTATTGGAACAATAAATCCACCTTTCCAGTGCTAGTCACAAGTGGGGTGCTTACATCCACTGACTATTTTACATGTTGGACATAAGCAGTAGCTTTGAAAGAAGCTAATGAATCTTTAGTTTTAAAAATTTATGAGGACATAGTAACCAGGTTTGGAGTTCCTAACTCCATTATTTCAGATAATGCTCTTGCATTTGTGGGATTAAGAGTTACAGATTGGGCTATAAGCTTCAAATTATTACCCATAGGGTAATGGCTTGGTTGAAAGTACAAATAAAAATTTGACCAAGATCATTAAAAGAACCATGGAGGAGAATCAAAGAGTTTGGCACACCAAATTGAAATATTCTCTATGGGAAAATAGAATAACTTCTAAGAGGTCAATTGGAAACTCACCATATGTTCTAGTTTATGGAAAGGAGGGCAAGACTGCCTCTATCTATAGAGCTGCCAACTCTTGACATTGTTCACTAGTTGGAGATGTTTGAAGAACATGACCCAATGTTCGTTAAAAATGCTGAGCTCATGGAGCTTGAAGAGACAAGAGATAAGGAAATGAAGTCTTTGGAGTATCATCAACTCCAAACAAAGAGGGTATTTGATAAGAAAGCTACATCCAATTTTTTTAAAGAAGGTGATGTTGTTCTCAAGTGGGATGTGTTGAAGAGTAGGCCCGGTAAACATTCAAAGTTTGACAACTTTTGGACTGGCCTGTTTCTTATTACTAAATGCAAGGAACATAACGCATTCCAGTTATAAAAAAATGGATGGAGAAATCTTGCAAATCCGAGTTAATGGGATTCACCTCAAATGTTGTTTTGAGGTATGAATTATGATTGTGCATATTAGGTTAGGTTTATGCTTTCAATAAAGTGCTTTTGCACTATAGTTTAGCTACAAGTTTCATTCCCTAAGTGTTGTTCCAACACACCAGGTAGTTTCATTTCAACATTTTTCCCTGTTTTCAATAAGTGTCCAGACATTCTGACTAGTCTCAAATGAGTTACAACTATGTGCAAGTTTTTTTAGGCCTGCCTCTGAGTTTGCTAAGTGACTCCATACCCAATGGACAAATCTAGGCTACTGGTTTACATGTTTAGTAGGAAAACATCTAGAAAATGTTGCCAAAAATGTTACCATATTTTCACCTAAGGCTCAATCAGGTAGAGCCCATTGATATTTAAAAGAAAATGGTACATTTTCTATCTCCCCTACATTGCATTCATGTGTACAAATGAAATAACTTAAAATATTACATAAATTTAAATCATTGCATTTATATAGATGCATGAAACATAAGAAAGATTTTTACAAATCTTTTCCAAACAAGTAATCTTTATTGAATGTGAATGTAGAAATGTTTATTTGACTCACACAAGCCACAAGTTTAACCTTTTCTCATTCAATGCAAATCAAGATAGACATATACATGAATAAGTAAATGAAGGGAAAAAATATGCATGTAGGGAGGGTAACTGGTCATTTCCTAAGAATGATTGGTTCTGTTGTATCTTCTTGTCTGTCTACTGCTCTAGTTGTCTTGACATTCCTAGCTCCTTGGTACTCCTAATTCCTGCATTAATTCATAGCAATGTGTTAGAGCAATGCTCCAAGAAATGAAGGGTTACATACCATACATGATCATTTACCTATGTGTGTATAAATTGGTCATGGTGTGCATTAAATAAGTTATGTGTGCATTTTAAGTGTCCTAGAAAACCATTGTCATCAAATACACTTGAAATATACATATTTTTTCTAACTTGTTTGCTTCATGTGTAGCTACAGGTGTAATCATTTCTTTGCTTTGATCAATTACAAAATGAGTGGTAGAAATGTGGCTCCCACAAGGGTTGAGCCTAGCTCATAGAAATGATTGCATCATCTTAATCTATGCATTGTCTTTTATGAATATTCTAAGTGCATATGGAATTACATTGCAAAATAGTTGATATCAATCATGATTACTTCATAATCATAATGCAGACGCGTATACAAAGTTAGGAATCTTTAACAAAAACAAATTTTAAGAGTACAATCACAGGTCTATTGAGGAAAAAAAGGAATGCATTTAATGTGAACAGTTCTGATAGAAGTTTTATTAAGTTCACAAGTGAGTTCATTGTGTGAGAAAATCTTAAAGAAGGCAGTGGCAGTCATCACTATATGCAGTGATATGTGACTGTTGGAAGGATGCCATGACAATCATATCATAAAAGCTTCTTTACAATAAAGTGATTAGAAGGGTAGACCAATGGCAGAAATCAAGGATAGTGCACTTAAGATGTGACAATAGAAGCTGAAAATTTCATGTGATAGCTATTGAGAGAGATATTTCATCATGAACATACATCATGAGGGGTCTAAGACGCTGAATCAGAGAGCAATATGAGAGGTGCCATTTCTTAGCATCTTAACCATTATAAGATTACACATTCCAATTTTAGAAGGAACTTATCATTGCTACTATGCTAATGAAACTTGTCTTTACTAATGCCAAGAATAGAAGATAGCAATGCTTTGAAATAAACAAGATATTAACCCTTCTTAATAGTAATCATAGCAACAAAACAGTGATGAGAGCTATGCCACAAACTGAGACAACAAGCAGTGATGGAAAAGATCAATCACAAAGTGTGTGTCAAGGTCATAGAATATAGAGGGCAGTTCTCATGACAATGTCACAAGAGTTATTGCAAGAAGAGTAGTGGTATTACATCTTGAAGGGTTTCTTAAAGATAAAGGAAACACAACCAAAGCTAAGGTTTCATCTAGAAACCTTTATACAAAGTGAAACCCTCGATATTTGTTATGAATGAGGAAACCCTCATCATCAAATCAAAACCCAAATGCACAATCAAAATGACCCCGAATTTTTCCAAAAGGAACAAAGATTTAGTGTTGATGAGAGAGAGAGTCCAGGAACACAAGAAAGAACTTCAAGAATCTACAAGTTACAAAATGTGTTTTATTTTTTGCACTCTCAAAAGCTTATTTTTGAGTTTTTATTCACAAGAGACAAAGTAATATGTAGAGATATTCACTTTTTTTTGTACAAAAACCAAATGTAACAATGATTCAATAAGAAACTTTAAATCATACAAGGTATTCATGAGTTTTTATAGGAAAGTCAAAACCCAAAATGACCATAGATGTATTAAAATATAGAAAAAAACTCAAGAGAGAATCTCATGTTTATGGTGTGGCCAAGTAAAGGAGAAATACTAAAAATGAAATGAAATTCAGAGCGAGGAAAATCATAATGTCGCGCTTTGTAAGCTCTTAATGAGCTTCAAATTCAAAACAAAGACAAATGTTGAATAAGATCAAACATTACCTTATATTTTCTGCTTCAAATCTCCAGAAAAGTCTTCACAATGGCATAAAATTTGCAGAGAATGCTTCAAAAAAACCCTCATAGTGGCGGCAGACTTAGCTTCTTCTTGAAGCTTCAGCATAACATAATGAAAACAATATTTCTTTTACCTTGTTTTTGTTTTAGGTTTTGTAAAAACCTAAAAGATGCCAATGGAATATGACTTGTCATATTTTATAAAAATTAATATCATGACAAACTAATGCCATCGTAGGTTTTTCTTTTCAAAGACATAAGAATTTTTCACTTTTTGACTTAGCAAACCTTTGTCTATGTTCATGTCGATACATGGAGGTGTAAAGTCTCTTATTTTTGGCATTTGTTTTATATTGTAAATGATTAAATATAAGTGATACTTTATAAATCACTTATTTTAAATCATTATCTTTTTGTTAAATGCAAAATAGATACGTGTGTTAATATGACTAAGTCTTGGGAGGAAAAATGGAGAGACATGCTTTGAGGTATGCCATTTGAGAGAATCTTGGAGAGTTGGAAGTTTGTTTACCCAACATTTTGAAAAAATATAGGCATGATATTTCAGTTTTGAAACACAAGGAGGGTATATAGGCTTTATTTTCTTGTGCCTTTATGTTTGAATTGGTCAAATATGACTTTTTCATGCATATTGATGCCTTTTGAAGTGGATATGGATGCTATATTTTTGGATTTTAAGAGGTATCCGAGTTCATGAAGCTTCTAGAGCCCTTTTTAGTGGAGCTATTTTGAAGATGTTCATATATTCTCATTTGTAACTCATTATGGAGTAGTTCTGATTATGCAGATTAGAGACATAGTGACTTTCATAGTCCTTTGGCACATATTTTGCATCTTTTGTAACTCTTGGAGGTATTGAATACAATTTACCTTACTCATTTCTAGAATTGATTCTTCACCATCTTGTTCTTACAGTTTAGTGTATGATCTATGATTGATCAAACTATCTTATAAATGTACTTAGTTTCATTATAGTTTTGTCTCATGTGTTGTACCTTTTCTATAATTAGCATGCTCATTTAGGTTATTGATTGTGTCAGTTAAGTACAACCATTTGCTTATTGTGAGGTTTTTCCTCCTGTTGCAAGTCAAAGTATTTGATCTTTTAGTAAAACAATTATGTATGGACATTGTTGTAACATGTTGCGTAAACTAAATTTCTGTTAGATTAGAACTAAGTGTGGAACTCTGAGTCTCATTATCTCCTATTAATTTTCGTGTATCACTTTATTTTATGCTTTCCAGTATTAGTCTTTTTCAACAATCCTTCTCCCTTTTCCTTACAAAAAATTAGTAGATTAGGTGATTCATACCAAAAGGAAGTTGGCCTTCTCCGGAGGTTGGCCTCTGCCTATAGTAACCCATAGCTTCAGAGGTCTTCCCATGTTACACTGGAATTGTTGAACATCAGGTTCAATAGGGTGCAAATTTAAGTGTTAACAAGACCAAGAAAGAAAACACTAGACAGTTAAGAATAAACTTATAAGAAGTTGATTGATTAAAATAATTATCCTATTTGAGAATTATAGACATCTTTTCCAAGTCTTTTTTAATTTATAGACACATTTAGATAAAGTGTCACTATTGTGCATGCTTTTTGTGGATTTCACACATCTTGTTGTGCCTTTTGTATTTGCATTATGTTATAAAGTGCCATGGATGGTTGTGTAGGCCTTATTTTTACTTCACACCTTTGTCAAGTGAGTTTCCCTTCAATGATAACATTGAATCCTAGTGATTCTTGCCTCATGTTAGTGTTCCTTGTTTGTACACCCTTTTTAGTTGCAAGTACTTTCATGTGTACATTAAGGTGTTCTTTATTCTCCTTCATGCACTTCTTGATGACACACAATTTCAATGGACCTATCTTGCCTCTCCCCTCTCAACATTATGGAGGGGGGAGTTCTACTATTGGTGCTAATGCTTCCTTGGTTTCATTTTGGAGTGTTTTATGTATCTAGTTTTTGTTTCTATATACTAGGTTGATGCAAGGGTTGGTTACCCATGCATTTCAGTGAGACGAAACACTTACCATATGGACACTTGTATTTTTTTTTTTGGATGTGACCTTCTATTTTGACTTGATCAATGCCCTTTAGACTATTGGTACCTATATTATCCACTTGCATCTTGTGTGGTTGAATAGTGTTGTTAGGGTCACTCATATAGATTCATGTGCCATTTATATCTTCAACCGCTAGATATTTTCCTTTTCTTTTCCATTTGATCATTATTTAGTAGTGTCATTGGGGAAACTCATACAAATTATTTTCTTCTTGATCTTGATCATCTGTTTTAGAGGATGTCCTTCATTTCAACACTATAATAGTCATTTTTGATAGTTGTTTACAAATTCTTTGTTCTTAAATTATCTTCAAGTTCCTATTCTTTTTGGGACATTTCTTTGGATTGTTCTTAGTCCTCCATTCACCTTTCTCTCTTTTGGAAAGAAGTTTTTCCCATGAGGTTTTCTCCTTTTCTCCAGTTATGAGAGATTAGCTTGTTTGCATGTGGATACCTCATCAGGCCTTGTTTGTCAAGACATGTTCATGCATTCTTTGATTTTTTATGCATTGGATTTAATATTTTCTTAGCTACTCCCTAAGTTACACTTAAGGGGGTGTTAGAGTAACCATTTATTAGCTAATAATTAATTAATCTTTGATTGATTATTAGGCCAATTTAAGTTTATGCACTTAAACTAAACTTAGGAGTGTTTTTTTTTAGCTATTATTAGATCATTATGTCTCATCACATAATATGATGTTAACACTTGTCATGATCTAATCCCGTTCTCATTTAAGGTTTGCTCTTATAAGTATTCTCCTTAGTGTATTATTAAGTTTAGTGAAAACCCTTTTTATGTAAGATTTTATTTTTGAGGAAATAACAAATCTTTGTTTGCAACTCTCATTTGTGTAATTTGCTCTTGTTTTCTATTTGATTCTGTGTCCTGTGTGTTTTCACAATTCTAACAATTCACTCCCACCATATTGTGTTAAAGTTAGTGTTATTGATGCTATAATACTAGACATCAATTTTCCTCATCCTCCTCCTTTTGCATAGTATTTTTTGAAGTGTGTGAAATAATTTTTAATATGGAATAAATTGGAATTAAAACATCCCCTCTTAATGGTATGAGAAATATTTATTGTGTTGGTAAATTTTTTCTTGCTAATGGTTAAAGGAGTGCACAAGTCAAAATGAAATGTTAATTTCCTACAATTTCAATCATCACACAAGGCCTTAGACTTTGAAACTACCCCTTACTCATTGCACAAGGTTCTAAAAAAATGTGTAATTTTTTATGAAAATGCATGTTCTCTTGCTACAAATATACAACATAGTAGATAATACCAAATGAACATATTGGAACAAGTTTCTAGTTATTTATATGTGTATCTTATGTTATATTTTAGAGTTAAAAATAATAAATTATTGATTATGTGTATTATATTATTTTTGTTATTTTTAGAAGTGTACAATGTCTAATGATAGATCAACCATGTTTTGGTGTATTTAAGAGATAAAATGAGGTACTAATTTTAATGAATATGTATAGTATTTAATTTTTGATTATTGACCTTATTAGTATGAGGTCCATGCACCATCAACTTTTTAATTTATTATAGTTGTATACACCTAAAAATGGTCATGGCATTTAATTAATTAAATACTAGTTATTTAATTAATATTCGACTACATATAAATAAATTCCCAATTTATTTATACTATTAACCCTTTTCTAATTCTACAAATCTAAAACCATATTCTTCTAAATTAATTAAATAAACAAATTTCCATAAGCTTGTTTTATTTAATTAACCTTCACTAATCTTGATTAGGAATTCAAGCACACGTCTACAACTTTTTGTGCCACCTCACCAAGGTCACATAAAATTAAATAATTCTAATTTTTAATTAGAATTATCTTCAACCGATTTTAAAAGCACATGGCTTATTCCTCACACACTTCCACCAATTTTAAAGGCACATGGTCTTTTCTTCCCACACTTGAGTCTTCCATCCAAATGGCATGTTGCCCATTGGTCAAGAGATTCCTCCATCCAAATGGCATGTTGTATTTGATCAAAGGGACAAAATCTTGATTCTATTCATCTCCACCATCCATTCTTCTTGTTCGAATTTGGATTGTCGATCATTGCCACCTCACCAGATGCTTGTAAAAGGCTATAAATACAACCCTTTGGCATTGTATTTTGCATCCACTTTTGAATAGAGTTATCATGCAGGAATATCGTTTGAGCTTGGGAGCACTTTGGAGACTTATAATTAGTTTTTACACCATGTTTTGCATCATAGTTAGATCTTAGACTAACACTTTGCTTCATAGTTGCATTTTATGTCCTCCATTGCATCATAGTTGCATTTTAGATTAGCGTTTTAATAGTTTGCATTTGAGCATATGTAGAATCATATAGATCACTACCATAGTATCCACCACCCTTTGTCCATTCATTATAATCATCATCATTCATTCATTATAATATCCATCATCATTCTTATCATATAGTTTCATGTAGGAATTTAATTATCTTGCATGTTAAATACTAATCTCGTTTCTTAAGTGTCATTCTAATAGCCTTTGTACACATAGAAATATGAGGGCCAAAGGGTTAAAGGAATCATTAAGAATAGAGGACAATGAGATGTTCTTGAAAGTTTCATTAAATCGCAATTTAGAGTAGCTTCTTTGCTTTGAATCTTTAATATAATTCGTTTCGTTAAGGTTTGTGTTGATACTAACTTTACACATTTCATACACACAATAGTGATACAAATATGTTCTCTTCGCTATGATTTATGTGCACCAAAATTTTGGTTTATGATACGAAGACATCGACCCCTAACCTACCTAACTAATTTCTAATATTTGTATTATGGTAAGATACCCCTACATTACATGTTCTATTATACTTCTCTTATTCTTATTCTTATTTTTTTGTAAGAAAGGTCATTTTGTAGTTGAACTACCTTGGACTATGATGGTATGTATGCATGGCCTAAGATAAAGGATGTCTAAGAAGTCAAGAAAATAAGAGAGTATGTATGTGAATTTCATCATAGGTTTTTTAACTATAACCATTGGTTAGATATCATAGATCATATATCATGATTGTCAATGCCTAAAATAATACACTTTATCTTTTAAGTTGATGGTGTTGGTTACATACCTAAAATAGTATCTTTTGTTTTTTAAGTTGTTGATGATGGTTACATACTTGAAATAATATATTTCTTTATTAAGTTTATGTTGTGATTTGGAATGTATTTTATCTTTTAAGACAATAATGTGATTTGGAATTATTTTGAAGTTGTAATTGTAAGACACATAAGCAAGTTGTAATTATTTTGAAGTTGTAATTGTAATTGTAAGACATTCATCATTGAAATTCTCTTATGGAAAGGTGCAAGGGCAATACTTAGAAGAAATAGTTGTACTTTACTTGTATAATATTTTGTGATGGCAATTAAGTTGTTGGAAATTAAGGGATGACTTATAAGCAAGGTGAGCTCTAGGTTCAAGAATGCTATTTGAAGTTGAAAGAATTAAAATAAGTTACGTTATTGTACTAAAATGAATCATGTATTAATAATAAATTGATCTTTATTAATAGTGTTCTCAAGATTCATCGTTGCTTGAACGTATGTGCTAGGATTAAGTTAAGGTTAGTTGTAATATCCTAAGAAAAAATGGTTTTTCTTCAATTTATCTTATGTATATTTATTTTAAGGATTCGTTGGTAGTAATTTGCAAATATTTTTTCATATAAAAGTATGCATGCTTCTCTCCTAAACTCATGCTAATTTATATTTTGTGTTTAGAGTTTGATTGGTTTTGTAAGTCTAACATGTATAGAGTTGTATTTATCTAGGTAGAAGAATAGTTTAGCTTAATGTTGTAACCATTTTCATATTTAAGGTTGGTTGAATGCAGCTAAGAAGATTTGTATTATAGATTTTGGCATTGATAAATATTGATATGTTTTGTATTGTTGGAAATGTAATAAGTTTCTTTCATTGCAAATAGATCTGAGTCACTTGTAACTAGAATGAACATCATGATAAAATTCTAATCAAGAAAGATAGTGTCATAAATTACATTTGTGAAGTTGCTAGTGATAACTATACACCAACTAGAAGGCCTACAAATAGTCAGTGAATTTTATGACTCTTCACCTTGTAATGAGTCATACCTGATTATCATATCTTCCCATAGTGCATCAAAAACTTCCTCACATCATATTTAGTGCTCTCAAAATTATGAAAATATCTTGATATTTACTTGGTTGAAACAATTTTGTATTTTCTTTGGATTGGGGAATATCCTTTGATGACTTTACCATACCCTTTACTTTTTCGTCCTCAATAGTATAACAAAATAAGGTCTTTATTATATCTTCATCTAATGTATTAGTAGGAGCATACACTTTTTAGAACTCATAAGCCTAGTGAATATGCAACTTTAAAAAATAGATTACATAAGAATATAGATTTATGTTATATTTTTTCATAATTAAAAGATGTTATGCGTCATGGAGGGAACTTCAAGGTTCCTTATAATAATATGCAATTTGAAAAGGTAAAAGGTAGAGGTGATTTTTTTATCACCTTATTTATTGTTTAAAGGTTGTGCCTCCATGAGTGTTTACCTTTTGGAAAGGTTTGGAAAGTTGTAACATAAATGGGGACTTGCCATTCTACCTAAAAGTTGTAATATGATGAGCTTAGAGAAATTCATAGCCTATAGCTTCCAACACTTCTCACTAACCATCATGATAGAATATGCTACTACAATTTGTAAACATATTGAAGTTCTCTTATGGAAAGGTGCAAGGGAAATACTTAGAAGAAATAGTTGTACTTGTATAATATTTTGTGATGACAATTAAGTTGTTGGAAATTAAGGGATGACTTATAAGTAAGGTGAGCTCTAGGTTCAAGAATTATAATTGAAGCTGAGAGACTTAAAATAAGTTGTGTTATTTTAAGAATGCTAATATATGCAATGGTAATTTCTTTAGTAGAAAATAGATTAGTAAGTTTAAGATTACAACACCTTCCATGCCTAATCAAAATCATCTTAGAAGACTAATACTATTTGTAAACATCATATTTAGTGCTCAAAAAATTATAAAAATATTTTGATATTTGCTTGCTTCAATTTTTTTTATAATTTCTTTAGATTGAGGAATATCCATTGTTGCCTTTACCATACCCTTTATTTTTTCTTCCTCAATAGTATAGCTAAATAGAGTCTATATTATATCTTTACCTAGTGTATTATTAGATGAATGCAATTTTTAGAACTCATAAGCCTAGTGACTATGCAACTTTAAAAAAAATAGATTGCATAAGAATATAGATTTATGTTATATTTTTTCATGATCAAAAGATGTTATGTGTCATGGAGGGAACTTCAAGGTTCCTTAGAATAATATGTAATTTAAAAAGGTAAAAGATAAACATGATTTTTTAATCTCACCTTATTTATTGTTTAAAAGATGTGCCTCCATGAGTGTTTACCTTTTGGAAAGGTTTGGAAAGTTGTAACATAAATGGGGACTTGTCATTCTACCTAAACATTGTAATATGATGAGCTCAGAGAAATTCATAGCCTATAGCTTCCAACACTTCTCACTAACCATCATGATAGAATATGCACTACAATTTGTAAACATATTGAAATTCTCTTATGGAAAGGTGCAAGGGCAATACTTAGAAGAAATAGTTGTACTTTACTTGTATAATATTTTGTGATGGCAATTAAGTTGTTGGAAATTAAGGAATGACTTATAAGCAAGGTGAGCTCTAGGTTCAAGAATGCTATTTGAAGCTGAAAGAATTAAAATAAGTTATGTTATTGTACTAAAATGAATCATGTATTAATAATAAATTGATCTTTATAAATAGTGTTCTCAAGATTCATCGTTGCTTGAATGTATGTGCTAGGATTAAGTTAAGGTTAGTTGTAATATCCTAAGAAAAATTGGTTTTTCTTCAATTTATCTTATGTATATTTATTTTAAGGATCCGTTGGTAGTAATTTGCAAATATATTTTCATATAAAAGTATGCATGCTTCTCTCCTAAATTCATGGTAATCTATATTTTGTGTTTAGTGTTTGAGTGGTTTTGCAACTCTAACATGTATAGAGTTGTATTCATCTAGGTAGAAGAATAGTTTGGCTTAACGTTGTAACCATTTTCATATTTAAGGTTGGTTGAATGCAGCTAAGAAGATTTGTATTATAGATTTTGGCATTGATATGTTTTGTTATTGTTGGAAATGTAATAAGTTTATTTCATTGCAAATAGATCTAAGTCACTTGTAACTAGAATGGACATCGTGATAAAATTCTAATCAAGAAAGGTAGTGTCATATTACATTTGTGAAGTGGCTAGTAGCCACATATTACTTTTTTTTTTCCCGATAATGATCAATTCAACCAAGGAGTATAGAAGGAGAATAAGGGTTGGCAACAATCACATAAAAATTTATATCTTGGTTATAAGAAAATGCACCAATACATCAGTTGCAAGTAGTCACAATAGTGTATTATGTAGATAACAACCTTCTATTCTAATTGTGATTACACTAGAAAAGATGATTAGATCCCTATATAAAAAGGTTAAGTTGGGTTTCTTTGAGCTACAATAAGTACTTGGACAATACCTATTTTCTCTCCTATAGAGCCTTCTTGGTTGTGTGTATATATATAAGAGAAAAACATAGTATTATTACCAACAACCTAGTGCATGTAGTTGGCTAATAATGTGTGTTTTCATATTAGAGTGAACTCTTGATGATTGGATTGCTAAATGGTGAGTCCAATTTTGTAATAAATATGACAATTGGTGAATATAGCAATTGTGAATGAAATGCTTAGTGTGTTGAGGACATTCCCTAGATAATCCAAAAGGTATGGATCTCTAAGATTTAATAAATCCAAAGTAACAAATTATCTCTTTCTATTAATTGGAAGAAGCATTTCATTTTGTTTTGCTTTTATAGTCATTGTAAAATGGACCTTAGTCAAGCAACATTGGCGTGGTAAATTCTATGGAAGAATGTAAGTGTATAATAGGATGGAATGTATGCTAATCACATAAAAAAGTTATATCTTGTTTATAAGAAATCTATAGCCTGTAGCTTGCAAGACTTCTCACCAACCATCATGACAAAAGACTACTACTATTTGTAAACATGCCAAAGTTCTCCTATGGCAAGGTTAGGGGCAATGTCTAGAAGAAACAATTGTACTAGTACACGGTTTTATGAGGATGATTAAAATGTTGGTGATTATCAAAGATGAGGGTGAGCTCATAGTAAAGGTGATTTTTTTTTGTGTCTCACCTCATTTATTGCAAAGTTGTGACATAAATGGGGTTTTGCCTTTCCACCTACAAGTTGTAATACGATGAAGTTAGAGAAATCTATAGCCTATAGCTTGCAAGACTTCTCACTAACCATCATGATAAAAGGTCAATGTTATTTGTATAGGGACAATGCCTAGATGAAACAATTGTACTAGTATGTCGTATGTCAAAATTCTCCTATGGCAAGATATAGGGACAACGCCTAGTACAATCTTGTACATGAGCAAATAAAATTTATCTTTATTTAAATAGAATTTGGAATTTTACCTCTTATAAGTGATTTTTAGATTTTTAGAATTTATCTCTTATTTCAAAAGGTGAGGGTCCGAGGATGAGCAGGCCGGGAGGATTGCGGTCAGAGGGACAAGCGGCTCGTAATCCTTCCACTGTAAGGAGCGGGAGGTTATCGTTGCTCTGTGAAACCAGCCTCACGCAGTCCCCTCCGCTTTACGATGCGAGACAGAACCTCCTTCCTTCGAGGGAGGGCCTCGCAACAACTCTCTACTTGGAGCAGGGCGCGCCACATTATATGCCACGTATCTTCCCTCCTACCCGACCTTGGACTCGCCTGTTCCTCCACCTTATGCGTCCCCACTCGGGTTACAAGCTCACGCTACCGAGCTCGACAACCAGGAGAGGCGAGATCTATCCATATTTGAAGTCTCTTTTTCTAGCATACGCGCTGCGTGTGGGATATATATTCCCGCAGCTGTTTCATTTTTCGCAGACCTCTTCTCTATTATTTGTTTTAGATTTTATCAACGCAGCCGTCCTTATTTGTTCTCTTAAACTCTGTCTTCGTCACTAAACAATTTATTGCAGAGCATTCAAAATTAATATGCTGACTGCTGTTTGATTTCCAAACAACTCCTCTTGTACAATCATAGGTTACACTTGTATACCCTAAGCCGCCTTCACAAACCAGGCTTAAAATGCTAAACGCCATATTTTTGAAGTAATTTTTTTTGGGGCTGTTTTAATTTATAATAAACATCAATCACTGAATTGTGCGACAGAATCAACTTCTTCGCAAACAATCTTGAAAACTCCATAAAACATGCCGCTTGTTATTATCGAATTTACTTATAAAAATTCTCATAATCAATATATCCATGACAAATTGTAAAGGAAAATAATTGAACAAGAGTTTCTAGATCAACTGTGTGCAGATTTTTACATCAACGTTTCGGATCACACTCCATGATCCATCATCAGGATCTGCTTTTCGTCCTGATGATGGATCATGGAGTGTGATCTGAAACGTTGATGTAAAAATCTGCACAGAGTTGATCTAGAAACTCTTGTTCAATCTATCATGGACTGTGGAAACAAAATGTTATTAAGGAAAATAATGTTTAAGCATAGTCATTTTACCTTAGTTAAAGGTGTGATAGAGAGCTGATAAATTGGTAAAATGTGATGGAGGGATGTGTTTAGATCATCGATGATCGAAAAAGAACTCTCAAATTGAGAAGACCCTAGAATATATATGATAAATGATTTGGAAATAGTGTTTGCCCATCATTGAAATGCTTTGATGTCTATGTTGGATCTTTGCTTTATTAGAGAAGTTTGTTGATCTAAGACAAAGTTATAGTTATAGATTTCTACTCTAGGTTTGAACTCGTCCCTTCACATAGTGATAAGATTTGCAACTTTTCCTAACTTAGTATACCCTACTTTGCTCTTCCTGAATATTTGGGGACTTGTGAATAACCTAGCTGCCTTGATAGTGCCTTTGTTCTTCCATGCAACATTAACATCAAATACTCCACCTACTGTTCCTTCCTCTAGTTTCTTATTGAATGTCAATATTGCAACCTAGGCACTTTCCCAAATCTCCTTTTTGATGAAGGCATGGGAAAGCAATTTTCCCCATCACTTCCATCGTAGAACCAAAACCACATTCATCAGGAATTCTTCATATAACCTCCCATTGTTGATATGATCATTGTTGCATATATGTGTTCCAATTATCTATTGAACAACCCTTATTGCGTCATATCCAACACAAGGGACTCGTGAATTGTGTAGCATGCAGACGATTGTCCAATCTTGTCACCATCGATAAAGGGATCTCTATTTTTTTTAAACTAAATATTTTCTATATTGTTGAACTAAGCCCATCCACCTCCAAAATGTGTTTTAATTCTTCCCAATATGTATCACAAAAATCAATCTGATCAATTCCACACTTTTCCAAGTAGTCAACATCTCTATTTGTTTCTCTAAGTTCATGAGCTAAATTATATTCCTCTATATTAGCTAGTCATCTCCAAATCAAGTCGAACCATTTCTGCAAGTTTCAATTCTTGACGGTTTTCTTTTTTATAGTTTTTATACAAACCAATGAATCACCCTCTATATCCACCAGCTTAATTTCCTTCTATACATAGATCTTTATGCCTTCATAAGGGCTTTCATCTTGGCCTTGTCGTTTTTTCATGTTTGATCTTCTTGGATAACACCCAAGAGAGGACTCTTGCCTCATCTTTGATGATGAAACTTGCACTAGAGGCCACATCAAAGTCAAGTTTCAATCTTCCTGTTGGAAGGGCCATATAATATTATTGTTATTGATTGATATAAAATAAATTTAGATTATAATTATTATGTAATAAAATTAATATTATTAATTAATATAAGGTCAATTCATTAATGATCAATTAGTATTGCTAGTAATATGTGATTAGAGTTTCAAGAATAGAAATATTAAAATGATTTGATTAAAGTTCACAACATTTAATATTTAAATTTTTGAAATGTATAATTAATTATCTAGATAATATATTGGAATGAATAAGGATTAATGAAAGGGATTGATAGGACAAGTAATAAGGTGTTATGGTGGGAATGACTTCACCATGTAGTTGCAAGCTCTATATTCTTAGGGTCAAGAGTATTAATTTCACATACATGGTATGGGTAAGATGAATAAGTTCACAAGTGTGATACATATTCTTCTTAAGATAGAGATAGGGGAGGTAGGATAAGTAAACATTTTGATTTGTTGATGCATTTGGTGCATGGTTAGAAAATACTAAGTCAACAATGCTAAATCAACCTTTTATCATATTTAAACATAATTTTTTTAGTTATAGTAAACATGTACTTTTCCTATTTATCCAACTACACATTAAACAAATTGAAAACCATCCTAAAGGATAATACAACTGGGAGACCAAAAGCACCCATATGTAGTTATAAACATGATCTGAGTAAGGTAACATGGTAGAATAACCAAGCAAATAAAAAAAATATTAATTCAATTTTTTTGTAAACTAATAACTTACCATAATCAAGGTATGATCATAAAGAAGAATGATGAATAATTGTTTGGTAGGTGCTCTCCTTGTATTATGTGGAATTTCTCAAAGTTAATTATCATTGAGATTGCAAGTGTTGTATATTTCTTGATGTGTGGTGTGCTTGTATACCTATAGGAAGTATTGTGCAATAAGGATTCATTTCAATGATAACAAATAATCTTTCATGACGGTCTCATCATCATAGCTATCCATGAACTAGAAAGGGGAAAGAGATATGGCAAAGCATAATATGCACTAGATTTCAAGTTTTTAGTTGGTCATATTCATTATACAAGGGTTTTTGTGTTGATGAAATGGGTAATAGGAAGCTTGAAAATGTAGTAGGGTCACATTCACTTCTTATACCAGCTTGTCACTATGTGGGTATCTTTTCATAATTTAGTGTTGGAATGGTAAGTTTATGTGTACTTGAATCTAAATGTTTACCCTTATATTCCATAGACATTGGCATTGTGAAGCACCATCCAACTAGTTACGTGAAATTCATTAGAGATATGCGTTAAGTGATTTTTAGTCACATTGTAGGATTATTTCACACCATTCCACTAAGACTAAATTTTTATCATAGAATTTCTAAGGGATTATTCATGTTTAGTGGTATAACTATGAATGATGTATGAGTTGCATAAGATTATTCTCAATGTAGATTACTTGTATTTTCTTGGAGCAATAAATATATTATTACTAGATTTTAGATATACCTTGCACTCTTCTATGTCTTTTGAATAATAATGAGACATATCCATATTGATGAACGATCATTATTTATATTTTTATCAATAAATGTAGTTGGTATAATAGAATAGTTATTTGTTGTAAACTATATCAGGAAGATAATAGTGAAAACATAGTAGTAATCAAGAGTGATTATTACACAAACAAAATATATAATTATTACCTCTATAATCCAACTAAATAAAACATAATATAAATAAAATATATAGTTAAGCACTATTATTTCTAAGGTTCAAGATCACTTCAAATAACTATTTGTAATTTGAATTATTAATGATGCACTTTGGAAATTATTTACTATTATCCACAAACATGAGCAAGCTACATCTTCTATGACTCTTCATTATGGTAAAGTTCCAACATTGCATAGGTGCACCTTAAGACTTTAATGGTCCACATGCTATTCAAATCATTATGGTTGAAAAAAATAGATCCATATTAAGATGGAACGGGAATTGACAATCCATAAATTCAAGGGGCTAAAACTCTAGAAAGAGATAGAATTGGCATTGATAATAAAGAATACTAAAGCTTAACATTTACTTTGGTCTCATTTATTCAAAATCAATAAATCTTCACATCTCCCTTGCCTTCTTGTACCAATTTAATACACACATGTAGATCAATGCACATATGACTCTTAGGATGCAAGGAGAGGAGTGTCTCCAAGAAAAATCAACACATATTTAATCTAAAACATGTATTGTTTTGTAAACTTGTTTTACATTCTTATATAATTTCTATTTGGAAAACTAGGGATTATTTATTTAATTATTGATGGTACAAATTTAAATTGTCATCTAGTGTTATAATTATATCATATTTTACACAAATTTAAAATCTCAGTTTCCACCATTGTTGCTCAATCTAAAAGTAAGTAGAATTTTAGTGTGAATTTGATAATTGCATTAAGGTAATTTGGATAGAAGGTTACTACATGTACAAATTGAAATTATATGGAGGTTTAACGTTGTAACATATATATTTTTTAAATTTCATTTACTTTATCTAATACATTTTAGATAATTTTGTTTTATTACATGGTTCTCTTCTTTTTATTAAGCTTATTATAACTTTGTGCTATTTTGTTATAATACATAGGGATCCTATTCTATAAATACACATAAATGCCACATCTAATGTAATATCTCTTTATACATGTAAATAAATAATATAATAGGATAAAACTTAATATTCTAAGTGAATTTATTAAGGTAAGATTTCCAAAAAGTTATCCAAGTTTATACATGCAATATGTAATTACAAGCACAATACCCAAAAAACCTACCACACATGTGACCTCCAAAGGTAACAAAAATCATGGCCAATGCTCATCCTAAAACCAAACAAAATAGTCACAAAACTTATGGATCTTGAAATAGTTCACCTTGGATCTACCAAACGATGTAGAACCCAAAACGTGTAAATTCAAATTTCTATTATCAATAATAGAAATAAGATGTCATGTATATTCTTCACATACCATGAACATGTTAGATCAAAAACCTTTACATCTAATATTCCAAAAATTCCACTACTTGAAACTTTCACCCATGATTCAAGAACATATCAAGAAACCACAACTAATTTAAAATTTTATCCATCTAGAAAACCCACATAGATTACAATATAAAAATATTCTTTCACAAAAATACAAAGCATAGAGGCTAATTAACTGTAAAACCTGCAAAGCCATACATGCCAAATACATCCTTACAAATTTGAATTTTTTAGTTCACATCCAAAATACCCACAAAATATAAGACTTGGAAGGATTCATAATTTGAAGAATGAAACATCATAAATATGTAACCCATAGATCCAAATATTATAATCCATAACAATCCAAAAATTATTTTTAGAGTTTCTAGGTCACAAAAATACCAACTTTGCAACCTCTACATTATCTTCTTTGATCTCTATTTTTTATTTTATCTTGAAGTGTTTATCATTTATTTATACCGAAAATAGATTTAATCTATTGATAATAATTACACTAATAACCAATATTACTATTTTTGAGCACTTTTGAAGACTAAGAGGGGGGTGAATCAGTCTACACAAAGAATTAACCTATTTTAGAACTTAAAACTTTCAACACAGCTCATAATCCTTTAGCAGATGAGGATATAACCTTAAGCATAACATAATATAGCAATTTGAACCTTTATCAACTTCAACAAACTTTACCAATAAAAGATATAACAATAATTAGATCAACAACAAAGAGAAGGAAATAGAGATCACACACATGCACAAGGAGACACAAGATTTACGTGGAAAATCCGATGAGGGAAAAACCAAGGTGAGAGTTAACTCACAATATAGGTTCACTGCCAAAAAGACTTGCAAGAAGTCTCACTTCCTTAAAGAAAGATACAAAGGAGTTGTTGAATTGAAGACAACACGACTTTAGGAGCAAGATACAAAGGACCTGATGAGATTCACTATCTCAGAGTAGGATACAATACGATTTAGAGAGAATTACAAAGATTTTCCAACACAACACTCTTTTGACTGAGGCATTACAACATAATTGATCTTTCCTTTCAAAATTTTTTAGCACTATCTCCATTGGATATTCAATACACTTCGCTCACACACTTCTTCACACTTTTCACTTCTCCATCTTTATTGCTTCCAAAATGATCTTGCAAAATATTACAAGGAAAATATTAAAAGCAAAGAGGAAGTCTTGCATCTGCAAAACAACATGTTCCTTCCAGGTTCAATTAACTCTTCCAAGGTTATTATTTTTCTTGTAATATTTTGGGTATAAGGTTGTTGATTGTAGATTTAGACAAAGGATGAATAATAACATGGATAGAAGGTCTTTCATACCTCAAAGAAACAATATTGTCATGTTTAATTGATATTGTTATGCTTGCAACAATTATGATCACAAGTTTGATAAGTACAGGTCTAAGATGATGAGGAACAACCCTTTTCTAGAGCACAACATTGTATGCTATAGATGCAATAATATGAGACACAAAGCAAACTACTACAGAAGTGGCTTTGATAAGCCACCAATTCAAAACAAGTTTGAATCCCATGATCAACAAAAGAAGGGAAATGATTTTTTTGAAAAGAAGACCATGAGAATAAGGATGATACCACACTTGTGCACTTTGTATAAGATTCTAATAAAAACTAAGATAGATCATTATCTTAGGGGGAGATTTCACTTGCAGAATATTTTTTTTCTTGAAAAGAAAAATGTGTTGAAGATTTCAACATGAAAGATGATTTGAAACAGATGAGTTTATGTGCAGATTTGTTGTGCATAAATGAATCTTCATTGAAGATCTCAATGAACGTAGATGGTGTGAGAAGTTTGGTACACTTGTTTTGATTGATTCCATTCTAGTTTGTTGTATCACACATAAATATAAAGTCTCAGAAGTATAAGAAATTCACAGAGCATTCTCTTTAGTGAAGTCAAGGTATTTTGGTGTGCTCCTCTCCATAGAAAATGGTTATGTCTTGTGGTTTAGAAGTTAAGGTAATCAAGGTGTGAATATATTATATCCAATCTCTCAAGCCTTTATACCTTCTAAAGTGAAAGATATTAGTGACAATGTTCTGAACTGGCACAGTGAAGAATTGTTGAAGGCTTTTTGGGATGCTTTGTATTCTTCTGGAAGAAAATTTTTGTCCATATAGATTTTTGGTGATATCTTGTGCATGTTATCTTGATGCATAATATGATTTGGTGTATCACAAAGCTCTATTTTCAAATAATAGTGTGTTATAATGCCTAGTTTTTCTATAGAACATTTGCTTGAGTACTTGCGCCAACTAGTGCTTGAATAGATCAATTACATAAGTTAAGGTAGTTGTTAGGTTTTCTTAGCATGTAGTATGTTTGGTTTCCATATTTCAAGCCAATCTTAAGCAATCTCATGAGAAAGCTATGAAAATAATCTTTAGATATTTGAAAGGAACTCCAAATTATGGCATTATGGTATAAAAAGGATCAAAATTTCTCTTGAGTTCCTATACTAATGTTGATTGTGTAGGTTGCATTGATGAACAAAGGAGTATAGTGGAAGTGTATTCTTTTTGGGAGACATATTGGTCTCATGGTTTAGTAAAAAGAAAGATTCAGTGTCTTTTTCCACAACAGAAGCATAATATATTGGTGTAGCATCTTGATGTACCCAATTTCTTTGGATGAAGTAGACTTTGAAGGTTGTGAAGGTGGTGTATGATGAACCTATTCCTATGTTGTGTGACAATACATGTTCCATTAACATTTCCAAGAATCTAGTAATGCATTCTATTGGATGCAAGGAACATTGAGAGGGGGGGATGAATCAGTGTTCAACAATTTTTACTATTCATATTAAATTTAAAACCATCTACAACAATGTAAGAACTTTGTGCAGTATTAGCAACATAAGACAAATGCGCCACAATAATGAAAACCATAACACCGGATATTTTTGCATGGAAACCCTGTTGGGGGAAAAAACACAGTGGAGATTAATCCACAAAGTTTTTACTTTGCTAAAAGTAAAGATAAAAGGGGAATGCACTTGCATTCAAGCTCACTACCTAGAGCTCACTACTCAACAAAATAGAAGCTCACTGCCTACAATACATATGATAGAATGTTGCTACAAAATTTGAACTAATGGGACAACATCTTCAAATTCCAAATTTTAGTTCCAATGAAGCACACAATTTGCTCTCTAATCACACTCTTGTCATGCTTTGTTTTGCAGTTTAACAAAAGTCTTCCTACAACACATACAGTAATTCACTTGATGATTTTCTGATGTAGGCTCATAGTACTATACAAAATTTTCACATACCATACACACTTTTTCACATTCTTGCATGCGAAATAAGAAATATCGATCTTCTTTATATATCCACTATCATCAATTTCACTATATGTCGGCTTGAAGCAAAATATAATAGCTTTGATTGTGTTAGCCCAAAATCATAAATCACAATTTAGTGTGTACCTACATAAGGTGGCTAAACTCATAGTAGGGACCCAAACAAAGGTTCAAACATAAGAAAATAACAAAACATTTATTCCATATACATCCGCAATCCAAGATATTGAACATATCGGCCACAAGAGAAAAATAGACAATGAGTTATACCACCGAACCTCTCAATTTGAGTTATGATAGCAGTAATACCACAAAAAATCTTCAACAGAGTAAGATACATGCTGGGAAACCTTCCTTGCAGATCCACACAACAAAATGATGATCTGGTGAGGTGACTGAATCAACAGACTAACCGGATGTCCTATTCTTCTGATAAACTATGAAAACATAGATCTTTTTCCGGTATGATCATTACTAATATTGTGGACCAAACTGAAGAGTTTAGTTGCCATCAATGACAACACAGGAAACCAAAAATCATGTCCACAATCATCATAAGCCAACAATCTCCCCCTTTGGCATTGATGGCAACACTTAGTGAAAAATTTACTAAGTGCCCAAAACTCAAAAAGTATTATATCAAAATTGCTACTCCCCCTAAAGATGCCAGGATTTTATTTACTCCATTCTCTCCCCCTTTGACATCAATGACAAAACTTTATGGTATATGCTCTACGCTTCTTTCCTTAACTTCTTTAAAATATTGTACTAACCTTCACTTCATTCATCAAAAAATTTACAATTGTTGCAAAAAATATTTAGAAGAGTATCTTATATTTAGCTTTCATTTCTGGAAAGAATTTCTTCTGGAATCCATAGCAAATCCAATGGAAATAATCAGGCTATTGTTCTTAGATGTCTTGTTGATGATTTGATTAAGGTGCTCAAGAATAGTGATTGCCTATTGCAATATCTCTCATGATCTAAGAATCTCAACCATTTGTTCCAGTCTACCTTCAATTATATCCTTAACCTTCCAGAATGTGTTAGTGAGAACATTCTTAGCATGAAATTTTTTTGCGTGATCAACCTGTAAATTGCTAACCTTCTTCTTCATGTCTCCATTTGAGTCTAGGAGCATACTATAGTCTTGTCCAATCTTAACCAACTCACTCTCAATTTCCTCAAGTTTATCTTTATACTTCCATGTCACATGGGGCCACTTTAGGCAATAGTTGAAGATGTTATTTGCAGAATCAATGCACTATATTAATTCACTCATCGTCTTCTTCAATTTTGAGAGAGAACCTAAATTGCATTTTTAGATGAGAAATTATCTCTTCTTCCTTTCTTTCTGAGGGCACATATTCCATAGCTATCTTCACACACTCAAGCATTTCATCTGGGAGAATATTCTATAAGCTTCCCAACTTCACATTATTGTCCACAAAGAATCTTGCTAAAGTGTTTTCAATAAGGTCTTTCTCAAAAGATGGTTTGTCTAACCACATTTCAGACACCTTTTTCATGTCATTCTCTCTATGAATGATCTTTAATATTTTAGATTTAAACAAAGCTTCTCCCTCATCACTGTCTAAATCAGCAACTTCCAGTTCAACTAGTTTTGGAGAATCTCATGGAATATACTCTTCAGAAGATTCACCCTTTATTTCCACAACCACTTGACTTATTTCTTGTTTTTCAGTCTTTGCAGGCTTGAGTGCAGATGGAGTCACATCATTGAAACTCTTTTTTCTTTTATGCTCTTTCTCTCCCTTCCCAGAAGATGATCCAATCTTAGTTATTCTTGCTAGGAGTGAAGCACCACCTTCTCTAAATCTCATTAATACTTTTCTAAAGAAACTATCATATACTTGTTCACAGTTCTCAAAGGAGTTGTAATGATTGAATATTTGTTTACAAACAGGTATATTCCCTTTCCATACCACATTGTCTCTTAATGGCAGAAAATTAAAAAAATACATTAAAATGCATGTTGCCAAAGTACCAAACCTGAAAGAATAGTCAATGTCCCTAGTCAACTAGACATTTTCCATCAGTTGTTCTTTCAACAGGCTACACAAGTCAAAGTTCTCGCCTTCAATTATCATCTTATGAGAAATATAAGTAGCACCAGCCGAAGTTGATCCCTCAGTTCCTAAAATAGATTTTATATGAAATCCCATAAGCCACATACTTGGTTAGGCGGTCCTTGATTGATGAAATTATTAGTGCCCTTTGATCTCCCCTTATTCCAGTTAGGGTTTCAACTTCCACACTTCTAATTAACTTTTTATTTGGAATGTCACCATCTTTACACAGTTGAGTTAGATTCTTGATCACGTCCTTAGTGATTTGATACGATTTGTCCAATGTAATGGTGTCACCATCCAATTTATTCAAGAAAATTCAAACAATATCCATATTAACAAAATGAGGGAACTCGTACCAAATATCCAGATTTCTATGTTTAGAGCCTTCAAGCCTTTTGCAATCCAAGAGCGACAACAAACTTCACTCATCCCTAATCTTCTGACTATTATACTCATCTAGGGTTACAACATCTTTGATTTTCTTCATGATTATATTCTAAATAGACAACCACAAAATCCACAAAGATAATGATTGATGGAAATACCTTAAGATTTGCTACCCAAAATCCTTTCAATCCTTTGAGACGAGCAGAAAAAGTGCCAACGAGATTGTTCTTCTTT
Source organism: Sequoia sempervirens (assembly GCA_007258455.2). NCBI lineage: Eukaryota > Viridiplantae > Streptophyta > Pinopsida > Cupressales > Cupressaceae > Sequoia > Sequoia sempervirens. The sequence goes on from VDFB02000003.1 coordinate 96,019,797, forward strand.
AATACAATGTGCAAAAAATGAGGTTCAAAATGCCCTTATATAACTTTGCTAAATTTCACTTTTAACGCATTAAATGTGTTGCCCTAGAAGTTTCGATGAGACTACAAACTCAGACAGCAAGCGAAAGATTTAGCTGTAGGTTATTCCAATTTCTTCCAGTTCATCATACGAATTCCAATACTTCCTTTTGAAAGAGACTCAACGATTGACAACATCCACCAATCTGACACTTGCAATACATAGGGGGTATAAGATATTTTTCATGAAAAACTCCCCCTAGGCCATTGGCCTGACATCAATTACTAGAAGGGCTACCAATGGAGGCTTATTCCCATCATCAAATTCATTTTTTCTCACCCATGTCTTTTTCATCTGATCTTTTATCTTTTCCACAAAAGCTTTTGTCTTACCTTTGTTGTCTTTCTGTGAAATCTTTCTCTAGTAACCCAGACTTCTTTTATTCATATTTTTGTTCTGACAAAATTTTGTTGTATGACCAAGATTGTTACAATTAAAGCATATCAGACCTCTTTGTCTATACTAGCCTCTCCATTGATTTCCACTTGCCCTGCATTGATTAACAATATGTCCAAATCTTCCACAGGCATAACATCTAATGTTACTTGTATTAATAGTTATTCTTCTACATTCTAATGCTTTATGACCAAACTTATTACATTGAAAACATTGACCAGGAAATTATAAAATGCTAGGAATTATCTTTCTACATTGAGAACCCATGTGTCCAAATTTATTACATGCAAAGCAATATCCTCTTCCTTTGTTCTTCTTTTCAAGATTCTTCTTATTAGATCCGAAACATTCTCCTTCTTCATATCCAAGACCTCACTTATCATTTATGTCTTTCTAACTTTTAGTTATTTCTTCAAACTTGGTGGAGCTCATCTTAAATTTTTCTTTGAATTCATTTGTAGTAGCCAGCTCATTTGTGAGAATTACTAACTGTCTCTCAAGCTCTTGCTCATTGCTTCTGGATTGTAGTAGTTCCATTTCCAGCTAAATGAATCCACTATTAATTCTGATGCATTCCTCAATTTTATCCTTCAAGGACTAGGCTAGATTTTCCTCATTCTTCTTTTTTGATCAATTTCTATGGTAAACCTCATCGCCATTGATTCCATTTCATGTTTTACGGTTGCATTATCCTTAGCCAGCTTCTCACATTCTCCTATTATCTCTTTTAGGGTTTGATTTAAATGCGCATCATTTGAGCCTTTATTTTCTTTTTGCTTCAGCTGATCACATAGTTCCATCCTCTTTTCTCTTGAATCACTTATCTTATTTTTTAGTGATTGAATGAATTTTTTAGCAGCTACAAGACTTGCTTTGAGTTCCATGACTTCTACTTTGGATTGATCAAGATCATCAAGTGCCACCATCAGTTGTTGTTGAATACCACTAGCATCCATTGTAATCACTGAATCCACCTCAAGTTGTTAGGCTTTAGAAGAGGAACCTTGCTTTGATACCAATTTTTGGATGCAGGGAACACTGAGAGGGGGGGTGAATCAATGTTCAACAATTTTTACTATTCATATTAAATTTAAAACCATCTACAACAATGTAAGAAACTTTGTGCAGTATTAGCAACATAAGACAAATGCGCACACAATAATGAACACCATAATACCAGATATTTTTGCATGGAAACCCTGTTGGGGAAAAACCACGGTGGAGATTAATCCATAATTTTTTTACTCTGCTAAAAGTAAAGATAAAAGGGGAACACACTTGCATTTAGGCTCACTGCCTAGAGCTCACTGCTCAACAAAATAGAGGCTCACTACCTACAATACATATGATAGAATGTTGCTACAAAATTTAAATTGATGGAACAACATCTTCAAATGCTAGAGTTCAGCTCTAATGAAGCACACAATTTGATCTTTGATCACACTCTTTTCATGCTCTATTCTACACTTCAATAGAAGTCTTCTTGCAACACATACAGTAATTCGCTTGATGATTTTCTAATGTAGGCTCACAGTACTATACAAAATTTTCGCATATCATACACACTTTTTCACATTCTTGCATGCCAAAGAAGAAATATCGATCTTCTTTATATATCCACTATCATCAATTTCACTATATGTCGGCTTGAAGCAAAATATAATAGCTTTCCTTGTGTCGGCCCAAAATCATAAATCACAATTTAGTGTGTACCTACATAAGTTGGCTAAACTCATAGTAGGGACCCAAACAAAGGTTCAAACATAAGAAAATAACAAAATATTTACTCCATATACATTCGCAATCCAAGATATTGAACATGTCGGCCACAAGAGAAAAATAGACAATGAGTTATACCATTGAACCTCTCAATTTGAGCTATGATAGTAGTAATGCCATAAAAATTCTTCAGGAGAGTAAGATACGTGTTGGGAAACCTTCCTTGCAAATCCACACAAAAAAATGATGATCTGGTGAGGTGACCAAATCAAAAAACTAACTAGATGTCTTGTTCTTTCGTAAACTATGAAAACATAGATATTTTTCTGGTACGATCATAACTGATATTGTGGACCAAACCGAAGACTTTAGTTGTCATCAATGACAACACAAGCAACCAAAATTCATGTCCACAACCATCATATGCCAACACATTCAAGAAAAAAACACATTTGAATCTGGTATCACTTTCTGAGATAGAAGGTTTTAGTACATGAAGTCAGAATGGAGTATGTGCCTACCAACAACCAAATTACATACATTTTCACTAAGGCACTTTCAAAGGATACTTTTGAGTATCTTTGATGAAAGTTATGGGTTATTTCCCCTCCTTGTTCCAACTAGATGCATTAATGGTGCATTTATCCAAGGGGAGAAATTCATGACATATTTGTTTCCTTGGATTGATGAGTACTACCTCTCAGGGGGAGCTAGTAGAAAGGGGGAGTCATAAAAAAATTGTGCAGTTGTTGTGAATGTATAGTTGCTAGAAGAAGAGGTGCTGCTATTCAAAGGGGTAGTATGTGCTACTATGTCAATAGAAGATATTTTTCCCCTTATCCCTAAAGTCAGAACAAGTTTTGTTGGTTGTATAGACATATATGGCTCTTCTTCCTTTATGTCAAAGGAGGAGAGTGAGCAGAGTGTGTTTACATCAATACCAAAGTGGGAGATTGTTAGCAGTTGTTGTCATTGGTGTCAACACTAATGGTTTCATTGATGTCAACTCTAAGGATATTGTTGGTAGTTGTTTTCATTGACGTTAACACTAAGGAGATTGTTGGCAGTTGTTATCTTTGTTGTCAACACTTTTTTTATCGTCTCTCATGACAAAGATTGGTATATGTGATAGTCATTTGTGTCAACATTATTTATTGGAAGGTTGTTAGTCCTTGGAATTGGTTATCATTTTTATATTTAGTTTTGGATAACATTGGTGATGAAGTTCATCGTTGGATGTCATGCCTTATCAAAGAAGTATTGCTAATATTCATATAATGCATTATTACTGCCAACAAAGTTGATTTCATAATGTTATATTAAGACGAGGAGTAGAAGCATGATTAATAGTGGAGAGATGTTTTTGAAGGTATATAGTATATATTTTTCTCTCTCCTGATGTTCCTAAAGAAGTATGTGTTTCTAAAAGGAAGTTCTAGACTCTACAGGTTACTTAAGGGTTTCTAGTTCAAGAAGTTGCATTGAAGTCTATTCGGGAGAATGCTCCACATCCTCTGTTGTTAATGCTTTGGTCTTATGGTTTGGTATTCGATGTCAGTGTTCTATGGATGTTGCACTCTTATCTTTTCAGATCACCTATGTTGTTGAGGAGAGTTCTATGAATTATAGAAGGTTGGCAGTGTTGCTAGTTGTTTGGACTAGTCTTTGCTCCTACAACTTGGTTAATGTGCTCTTAATGTTGTTGCAGTATCTTAGTTCTAATGTCATGTTTTGAAATGGTTCACAATCTAATATGTAATTTTTATGTCTCATTTTTAAGAATTCTATGTTTTCATGTCTGGTCTACAACGGTTGTTGGTGGCATGACAATATGAAATAAGTGTATGGAAGTGATGTTGTATGTTCAAGGAACATCCCCATGTGATCCGCACATTGCTAATTGGAATATTTGGTGTTGTATTGTGTCTTGAGTTGGATTTCTTGGTCTTTTGTGGATATTTGGCTGATAGGGCTTGTTTTGTTGCTTGGACTATGTGCTTTGGGGGCATGTGCTAGCAATAGAAGATGTGTTATGATAGATTTCGGTCCTGACCTATCTTTTTTGGGACCACATCAAGTAAATTCAATTAAAATTATTTCTTTGAGCTTACTAATTGTTGCAAGTATGAGTAGTTGGTGTTTTCATTGATGTAAACAAGTTTTTGTTGTCACTGATTTCTATTGAGTTTGTTGCAAGAGTATTAGTAGTTGATGCTTTGATTAGTTGCTTTATGTTATCATTAGTAAAACTAATGGTGTCAACCTCTAGTGTTTCTTTCATAATATTTTTTTATGTTTGATGAAGTGTTGAAGGTGATGAGTATGTGTCTCTAGTGCTTTTTTTCCAAGTGCTTTTAAAAAAATTGATAAAAAGAGAAAATAGTGTGTTACAGTGGTGTTCTGGGTTATAGGGTTTTACTTTGCATTTTTTCAAGGTTGAAGATCTACCTATGCAATTTGAATATGTTGGTGAGAGGTGTAAAGAGGTTTTGTATTTAAGATTTGGTGTGTAGAGTTGTCGTAGAGAAGAATTTGTGTTCACTAGTGTGTTACTACGCATTGCAAAGGTGTTTGGGAGAAATATTTATGCTCTACATTTCTCTGCAGCTATGTATCAATCTTTTGATTTTGAAGGTGTGTTGATGGTGTTGGTAGTTTACCTCATTCAAGAGGGTTTGAGGTTAGGTGCTTTAGAAGATGGATTTTCAAGTAACAGTGTATGGCAGAGTTGTTTAAGTGTACACACTTGTACATTCTTCAAGTGGGATTTGTTGCAAAGGAGTTTGTTGGATTTCAAGGTGTTCATGGAATATTCTATATCATGTTTGAGTGTGGTGAGTAGTTCACAATTCATCCTTGGGTTTGAGGAAGCATGTACTTAAAAATTTAATGGTGTTTGCACAAGTAACAACCGGCCTAGTATTTACACTACATGCAAAGGGTAAATATTGTTTATGGTAGTGTATGGTTGAGTGATGTTGATTTGCATCCCAAATAAGTTTTGATGTGATCCAAATTTACTTCTATCTAGGCATTGACCTAATTTGAATTTGCACATTTGAGGTGCATAGCCGACCTCGTAGAGGGTTTCAAGGATGAGGATGATATAAGTATGAGTTGAGTTGTTGGAGGATGCAAAGATGGGTGTGTGAGATGCAAATGATGTGAAGTGTAGAGTTGTAGAGGGCAAAAAATTGTGTAATGCGGAACTGCGAGCTTTCATGTGTTAGTTTACAAGATGCAGTGAGCAGAAGGTGGCTACAATTCTTCAATCAGATTGCGAAGGTGTTGATGTCATTGTGGTGGAATATTTGTTGTATTGAGATGCTTTTCTCTATGTAATATTCCTTCTCAATCTTCTTTTCTATTCTAGCAGTGAGCCCTCCGAAATTGAGCCCTATTATATTTGGTGTTGATATTACTTATATTGTGAGCTAATCCTTATCGTGGTTTTTCCCTTCTTAGGTTTTCCATGTAAATCTAGTGTTCTCTTGTGTATGGTGTTAAGATATTTTAGTTTTTTTAATTTGATTTTCATGCTAATTATTCTTAACAGATTTAAGGGTTTAATGAATGAATGCGGATTTGAATGTTAATGAGGGTTTTGAAGATTTAAGTTACAACTAATTCACCCCCCCTCAGTTTTCTTGTGCATTCAAAAATTGGTATCAGAGAAAGGTTCCTTGGAGAAAATCTTAACTGCTTAAGGTAGATCTAGGATGGTGCATTATAAGGAGATCTCTATGTTTGATGGAACAAACTATGCATTCTGGAAGACAAGGATGGAAGGCTTTCTGGAATATCTGGGATATGATATTTGGAAATTAGTTAAGGATGGATACACTATGCCTAAAAATGGTTTGAACATTGAAACTGAACTCAAAGCCTATGAAACCAATAGTAAAGAATGGTATGCTCTCTTAAGTAGTCTTACAATTTTTGAATTGGTGAAAGTTATGAATCTGAAAAGTGGTAAAGCAATTTGGGATAAGTTGGAAAGTATTTATGAAGTAGATGATATGATCAAACAAGCTAAGATGTAAAATTTAAAGACAAAATTTGAGAACTTGTGGATGTTTGAAGATGAAAACATTACAAGCTACATGCAAAGGGTAGATGAAGTAGTTAGCTCCATCAGAGGTCTTGGAGGTAAAGTCAAGGAATCAAAAGTGGTAAAGAAAATTCCTAGAACCCTACCTAAAGCTTACAGTCACAACTTTTTTTCTATTGAGGAGTTTGAAAATATAGATCATTATTCTAGAGATCAATTGTATGGCTCTTTAACTACATGTGAAATGAGAGAATTTGGTCCAAATAATGGTGCAAAAGTTGAGATTGCTTTTAAGGCTAAAAAAATAGAGAAGACTAAAGATCTAGATCATGAATATCTTGATGATGTGGAAGCTAACTTTGTGAGAAGAATGAGAAGGGGTACTGTTAAATACAAAGGTAAGTTTCCTTTCAAATGTTTTAGTTGTGGAAAGATAGGTCACTATGTTTCAAGATGCCCTAACAGAGTTGTGAATGACAAAAACAAGGAGAACAAAGGTAAGATGATTAAGAAAAGCTATTATGTTAGAAAAATGCAAGTATTTTTGATGATGAATTTGATTATGGAGATGATTATTATGAATGCTTGTTCATGGCTTTAAAAGATGAATTTGTTTTTGCTAACTCTAAAAGATGTGTGAAGGAATGCCCTCCAGAGAGAAATGATAAGACTGAAGGTACTTTGGTTTCTTATTTTCATGCTAGATGGGATAAGAACTATTGGATCATTGATAGTGGATGCTCATTTAATCATATGACTAGAGACAAGAGTAAGTTTGTTAAACTTGAAAAGAATGATGGAGGACTTGTTAGAATTGGTGATGATTCAGGTGCTAAGATATGTGGAATAGGTTGAATCAATTTTGATGGAAAGTATAATACAGAAGATGTTTACTATCTTAAAGGTTTAAGGTATAACCTCTTGAGTGTTGGAAAAAAGTGTAGCAAAGGATACAATCTTATGTTTTAGGATGATGGATGTGAGATCAAAAAGGTTATGGAGTTGTGAAGATTGTTGTTGGAAGAAGGAAAAATGGAAATGTTTATCAGCTCAAGGTGATGAGAGACTTAGAATACTTTCATTTAAAGCATTTTATGTTTAAAAGACTTGTTATTTTTGTTAATTGACATGACTGGCGGTAGATTATAGATTAACATATTTACTTATTTTTCTTTATGTTCAACTAAATTAGTGGATATATTTGAAGTAATGGTTTATGTTAATTATGTTACTTTAGATTATATTAGATGAGATAATTATGTTGCGTTGATCTTTTACTACCATAATTGGTATCCTCTTCTTAAGGGTTTTGAACAGGGTATTTTAAAGATTGATGATATGGTTAAACTCTTTGTTTAATCATGATGAATGACTACACCATAGATGGGCCCTATTGGATGATGAGTCACTCAACTCCAAATCGACTTCTTTATAGTTGGTTATGGAACTTCTACTTCCAACGCCAATCTTGGCATAGTTCTCTTTAGTCCTACTTCAGATCTGTTTTATTTTTATTATAATCTTTAGTTCGATTGCCTTAATTCTTGGGAGTTAACGTCATGTTAGAAATCTAATAAGGATACTATTATAAATATTCATGTTTCAGTTTTAGTTAGGAGTTAGATCATTTCAATCATATTTTTGCAATTCAATAGCAATACTTTGTTATGTGTTCTACTTTTGATCAATGGGAATCAAAGCAAGAAGTTAATTCAATCACTGTGTTAAGGGATCTTACCTGAGGAAGAGCAGGGCCTGCTCAACCTTTGGAATGATCTTTTGTTGGTATTTTGTTAAGTTATGTTATTTTTGATTCATTAGTATTAAATTTGAAGTAGATATTGATTTTGGAATGTTAAGTCGTTAAATCATTTTTTGACTTAGTGAATGTTAATTATGGATAATTACTTATGCTCGAATTACCTTTCAAGTTTCAATTTATTATGGTTAGATTAAGTTGTTGGAATCGTTATAAGGTTTATCAGATTAATTGGATTTAGATGTTGTTCAAAGTAGTTAAAGTTTGGTGTTTATTTATTAAATTTCATTAGAAGCGATGATAGGAACTTATGGAAAGATTAAGCTGGAGTTCGTTAAAAATCTGTTCATGGAGATTAGTCTTTATGTTTTATAGAGTAATCACCATTTCCTCACAATTCATTTATGTTCTTAATTATTGTTTAATTTCCAACAATTAATTATGGATTTATTTTAAAAGAAAAATAGAATTAATTTGGATTTCATGTTTTAGATTAAGGATTAAAGTAATCATTAGTTGTCTCCATGAATCAGTCTAAATCAAGTTCAATTAAGTAAAAAATAAGTCAACCAAATTTTAAATTAAAAAATAAGATAGAATTAAACCTTAAGAATCAATCGCTACAGTTTAGCTCCTGAGAGCTCCTAAAAGCTCATGAAGTAGGAAAATCGATACCTAAAGTCATTGTTTATAGTGCAAAACCCCCCCCAAAGAATCTGTGACAACTATCCTTATCGCATATTGCTCTAAGACACACTCGGTTTGATAAATAATTGATTAAATGATGCAAGTTGTGACATCAACAACCTTGCCCATCACAAGGGTGTTGATGTTCATCGCTTCATGACTCAGATTAATGAAATTTGGCTATGGCACAATAGGATGTGTCACATTAATTTTGATAACTTGGTGAGAATCAATTCAGTTCAAGCAAATGAGAGATTTGCCTCAGATTATAAAGCCTAATAATGTTGTTTGCAAGGATTGTCAGATTGGAAAGCAAACAAGAAGTTTCAAAGGAAAAGAAAAATCTTCTATCAAACTATTGGAATTTGTGCATGCAGATCTTTGAGGTGCTACAAGAACAAGAATTTTTCAAGGTGACATGTATTTCATTCTTTTTATTGATTATTATTCAAGAATGGCATGGGTTACTTTTCTTAAAGAAAATTGAAGCCCTAGATAGGTTCAAAGCATTTAAAGTTATGGTTGAGAATGAAATGGCTATGACAATCAAGTGTTTAAGGTATGATAGAGGTGGGGAATTCACCTTCAATGAATTCAACATGTTTTGTGAGAATCATGGTATAAAGAGGCACTTTTCCGCCCCTGGGACTCCTCAAAAAAATAAAGTGGTTGAAAGGAAAAACATGACTATTCAAGAAGTTGCAAGGACTATGATGAAAGAAACTAACCTACCAAAAATCTACTGGAGAGAAGCAATTCATATTGTTGTTTACATACTTAACAGAGTTCAAGCAAAAGGAAACAACACAAAGACTCCCTATGAGTTGTGGTATGGAAAGATACAAACTATTAAATACTTCAGAGTATTTGGAAGAAAATGTTATATTAGAAGAGATGAAGAAAATTTGGGAAAGTTTGATGCAAGTTATGATGAAGGAATCTTCCTTGGATATTCTACTAAAAGAAAATCCTACTTGTGCTACAATAAAAGATTGAGAAAAATTGTTGAGAGTGCAAGTTGCAAAGTTGATGAAGATTTTCAAAACTCAATTGTGATAAATGGATATGAATCATATGAACTTGGTTGCATAGAAAAAGAAAAAGCTAAGGAAAAGGAAGTATAGTTTGAAGAAGAGGAAGAAGCTTCGGAAAAGACTCCTAGAACCCCTAAGTATGTGCAAAGAAATCATTTTGAAGAACAGTTCATTGGAGACAAAAGAAAAGGTGTACTGACAAGAAGGAAAATTGTTGAAGAAGAGGTAAATTTGTGTTTACTTTTTGAAGTTGAACCTAAAACAGTGATTGAGGCATGCAAAGATGGACATTGGATAAAGGCTATGGAAGAAGAACCATTGCAGATTGAGAAGAATCAGACTTGGGAACTTGTCCCAAGACCTACAAACAAAAACATAATTGGATCTAAGTGGATGTTCAAAAACAAACTGAATGAGAATGGGGAGGTCGTAAGGAACAAAGCAAGACTTGTGTGTAGGGGCTACTCACAAGTTGAAGGAATAGATTTTGAGGAGACATTTTCCCTAGTGGCAAGAATGGAAGCTATTAGGATGTTTTTAGCTTTTGTAGCACACAAAGATTTCAAATTTTATCAAATGGATGTGAAGGTTGCTTTCTTGAATGGAGAATTAGAAGAAGAAGTATACATGGAAAAACTAGAAGGATTTCAGTTATCAAACAAACCTAATATGGTCTTCAAATTTAAGAAGACATTATATGGATTGAAGCAAGCTCCCAAAGCTTCGTATGCAAGGTAATATAAGTATTGGATATAACAAGGATTCAATAAAGGTATTGCAGATAGTAATATTTAATTTAAAGTTGAAAATGATCAAATCTTGATTGTTGTTGTATATGTTGATGACATAATTTTTGAAGGTAATGAAGTTATTTCTAAGAAGTTTGCAGAAGAGATGCAAAAAGGGTTTGAGATGTCTATGTTTGGGGAGATGAATTTCTTCCTTAGGCTACAAATCAATCAAAAAAAAAAAGGTATATTCATTTCACAATCAAAGTATGCCAAAGAAATGTTGAAGTTTGGAATGGAAGACTCCAAACTAGTATGTACTCCTATAGTTACTAGTTGCAAACTGAGCAAGAATGATGAATCCCCTAAGGCTGATCAAAGAAAGTACAAATCAATAATTGGTGAACTGCTATATCTAACTACTACTAGACTGAATATCATGCATGCAATTTGTCTTGTGGCTAGATTTCAAGATCTTAGAGAATCACATGTTGCAATAGTGAAGAGGATTTTCAAATACTTAAAAGGCACTCTATATCATGGCTTTCTAGTATCCTAAGGATATTAATTTCACTTTGAGTGCTTACATAGATGTGGATTGGGCTACTTGTGTTGATGATAGGAAAAGTACAAGTGGTGGTGCATTATTTCTTGGATGGATATTGGTATCATGGCTAAGTAAGAAACAAGATTCAATATCTGTATCTACTATGAAGGTTTAGTACATTGCAACAACATCTTGTTGCACACAAGTGTTGTGGATGAGGAAAACATTGAAGGATATCATAGTAGTGTATGATGAGCCTATCTCTATCTTTTGTTACAATACAAGTGCAATAAACATTTCAAAGAATCTAGTGATAAATTCAAGGAAAAATAATATTTTAATTAGATATCACTTTTGAGAGAGAAGGTTGTGGAGAATGAAGTGAAGCTTGAATATGTTCCTGCAAAGGATTAGATTGTCGATATATTCACTAAAGCTCTTCCTAAGGATAATTTTGAGTATCTTTGGGAGAATTTGGGGGTTATTTCCCCTCTTTCTTTGAACTAGATGCATAAGGATATGCATCAGTCTAGTGGATCTCAAGATTCATTATTTGTTTTGCACTAATGTTGGTGGCTACCTCTCAAGGGGAGTATGTAGTGGTATTGTTGTTCGTCACAATTAGAAGAGTGTGTGTTGTCATTGTGCAATGGTTGCTAATATGGTGCAAGTTGGTGTGTGCTCCTAAGGGGGAGTATTTAGAGAAGTAAAGGAAAGGTGCTGGAGAGGAATAGTAAGTAGGTTGTTTGATGTCAAAGGAAGAGAATGAATAGTACAAATATTATTTCCTTTTTCATTGATGTCAAAGTGGGAGAGAAGCATGTGAAAAAGAATAAGTAATGAGGGGGGATAAATTCATAATCCATTCAAGGAGAGAGAAACAAGCTACAAAGGGAGAGAGAACAATCTGTAAAAGATAAGTTATTTAGGGCGAGAAGTAATATGAAGAGTTGTAGTGTGTTGATATTTAGAGTTGTTGTTTCTTTGATGGTTTTTCACATCATGTGTTGCTATCAATGATAAAGGGGGAGATTGTTGCAAGTATCAAAATTTGGTGTTTCCATTGATGTCTATTGAGTTTGTTGCAAGAGTGTGAGAAATTGATGCTTTGATTAGTTGCATTTTGTTGTAATTAGTAAAGCTACTGGTGTCAACCTCTAGTGTTGATCTGATAAGATTTTTTATATGTTTGAGGAAAAGTGTTGAAGGTGATGAGTATGCGTCTCTGGTGCTTGGTTTCCAAGTGCTTTTGAAAAAAAAATTAAAAAAAAGAAAAGAAAAGAGTGAGTTGTAATGGTGTTCTAGGTTACAGGGTTTTGCTCTGCATTTCTTCTAGGTTGAATATTTTTCTATGTGATTTGGATATGTTAGTGAGATGTGTTCAAAGGTTTTTTATTCAAGAGTTTGTGTGTTGGATCTTCTTACAAAAGAAGTTTTGTTCACCAATGTGTGACTGTGCATTGCAGAGGTGTTTGGGAGAAATGTTTTTGCTCTGTGTTTCTCCACAACTATGTATCAGGTCTTGTGATTCTGAAGGTGTGTTGATGGTGGTTGTATTTTACCTCATTCAAGAGGGTTTGAGGCGTTGTGCTTCGAAAGATGGTTTTTCATGTAACAATTTATGTCAGAGTTGTTTAAGTGTACACAATTGTACATTCTTCAAGTCAAAGTTGTTGCAAAGAATTTTGTTGGATTTCACAGTGTTCATGCAATATTCTAGATCATGTTTGATTGTTGTGAGTGGTTTTCAAGTCATCCTTGGGTTTGAGGAAGCATGTACTTAAAATTTTAGTGGTGTGTGCACAAGTAATGGTCGGCATGGTGTTTACACTATATGCGAAGGATAAATTTTGTTTGTGGTAGTGTATGGTTGAGTTATGTTGTTGATTTGGGTCCCAATTAAGTTTGTATGTGGTCCACATTCACTTCTATCAATAAAAGAAGTGTTTTGGCACCAACCTAATTTGAATTTACATGTTTGAGGTGCATAGCCGACTTTGGAGAGGGTTTCAAGGTTGAGGATGGTATAAGTATGATTTGAGTTGTTGGAGGATGTGAAGATAGGTGAGTGAAATGTGAATGATGTAAAATGCAGAGTTATAGAGTGTGAAATTGAGTAATGCAGTGTGAGCTTTCATGTGTTAGTTTATTAGATGTAGTGAGCAGAAGGTGGCTACAATACTTCAATCAGACTATGAAGGTGTTGATTTCATTGTGGTGGACTCATTGTTGCATTGAGATTCTTTTCTCTGTGTAACATTCCTTCTCTATCTTCTTTTCTATTCTAGTAGTGAGCATTTTGGAAGTGAGCCTTTCTTCTTTTGGAAATGAGCCCTTCAATAGTGATCCCTATCATATTTGGTGTTGATATTACTTATATTGTGAGATAATCCTCATTGTGGTTTTCCCTTCTTGGGTTTTCCATGTAAATCTAGTGTTCTCTTGTATATGGTGTTAAGTTGTTTCATTTTTTGTTTTTTTCTTTTCATTCTAATTCTTCATAACAGATTTAAGGGTTTAATGAATGAGTGTGGATCTGAATGTTAATGAAGGTTTTGAAGATTTAAGATACAACTAATTCACTCCCCTCTCAGTTGTCTTATGCATTCAACACTGATTGTGCACTTCAATGTTTCATCCAAATGTTTCCTTAATGTTGACTTAGGTTGATGCACACCTACATTTAAATTGTTTTGGATCACATTGGAAGAAGTGCAAAGATTTTTTTTGGTCCTCTCTATCTTCGGGATAGGACTACATTATGTTTCTGGTGGCTGACTAGTTGAATTCATTATTTATTTTCTTGGATGACCTAATTGAAAAGTGAAGTCATCATTGGATGATCCATTGTTTATGGTGGATATAAATGCAAGATCATTTTGGAAGCAATAAAGATGGAGAAGTGAAAAGCGTGAAGAAGTGTGTGAGCGAAGTGTATTGAATATCCAATGGAGATAGTGCTAAAAAATTTTGAAAGGAAAGATCAATTATGTTGTAATGCCTCAGTCAAAAGAGTGTTGTGTTGGAAAATCTTTGTAATTCTCTCTAAATCGTATTGTATCCTACTCTGAGATAGTGAATCTCATCAGGTCCTTTGTATCTTGCTCCTAAAGTCGTGTTGTCTTCAATTCAACAACTCCTTTGTATCTTTCTTTAAGGAAGTGAGCCTTCTTGCAAGTCTTTTTGGCAGTGAACCTATATTGTGAGTTAACTCTCACCTTGGTTTTTCCCTCATCGGATTTTCCACGTAAATCTTGTGTCTCCTTGTGCATGTGTGTGATCTCTATTTCCTTCTCTTTGTTGTTGATCTAATTATTGCTATATCTTTTATTGGTAAAGTTTGTTGAAGTGGATAAAGGTTCAAATTGCTATATTATGTTATGCTTAAGGTTATATCTTCATCTGCTAAAGGATTATGAGTTGTGTTGAAAGTTTTAAGTTCTAAAATAGGTTAATTCTTTGTGTAGACTGATTCACCCCCCTCTTAGTCTTCAAAAGTGCTCAAAAATATTAATATTGGTTATTAGTGTAAGTATTATCAATAGATTAAATCTATTTTCGGTATAAATAAATGATAAACACTTCAAGATAAAATAAAAAATAGAGATCAAAGAAGATAATGTAGAGGTTGCAAAGTTGGTATTTTTGTGACCTAGAAACTCTAAAAATAATTTTTGGATTGTTATGGATTATAATATTTGGATCTATGGGTTACATATTTATGATGTTTCATTCTTCAAATTATGAATCCTTCCAAGTCTTATATTTTGTGGGTATTTTGGATGTGAATTAAAAAATTCAAATTTGTAAGGATGTATTTGGCATGTATGGCTTTGCAGGTTTTACAGTTAATTAGCCTCTATGCTTTGTATTTTTGTGAAAGAATATTTTTATATTGTAATCTATGTGGGTTTTCTAGATGGATAAAATTTTAAATTAGTTGTGGTTTCTTGATATGTTCTTGAATCATGGGTGAAAGTTTCAAGTAGTGGAATTTTTGGAATATTAGATGTAAAGGTTTTTGATCTAACATGTTCATGGTATGTGAAGAATATACATGACATCTTATTTCTATTATTGATAATAGAAATTTGAATTTACACGTTTTGGGTTCTACATCGTTTGGTAGATCCAAGGTGAACTATTTCAAGATCCATAAGTTTTGTGACTATTTTGTTTGGTTTTAGGATGAGCATTGGCCATGATTTTTGTTACCTTTGGAGGTCACATGTGTGGTAGGTTTTTTGGGTATTGTGCTTGTAATTACATATTGCATGTATAAACTTGGATAACTTTTTGGAAATCTTACCTTAATAAATTCACTTAGAATATTAAGTTTTATCCTATTATATTATTTATTTACATGTATAAAGAGATATTACATTAGATGTGGCATTTATGTGTATTTATAGAATAGGATCCCTATGTATTATAACAAAATAGCACAAAGTTATAATAAGCTTAATAAAAAGAAGAGAACCATGTAATAAAACAAAATTATCTAAAATGTATTAGATAAAGTAAATGAAATTTAAAAAATATATATGTTACAACGTTAAACCTCCATATAATTTCAATTTGTACATGTAGTAACCTTCTATCCAAATTACCTTAATGCAATTATCAAATTCACACTAAAATTCTACTTACTTTTAGATTGAGCAACAATGGTGGAAACTGAGATTTTAAATTTGTGTAAAATATGATATAATTATAACACTAGATGACAATTTAAATTTGTACCATCAATAATTAAATAAATAATCCCTAGTTTTCCAAATAGAAATTATATAAGAATGTAAAACAAGTTTACAAAACAATACATGTTTTAGATTAAATATGTGTTGATTTTTCTTGGAGACACTCCTCTCCTTGCATCCTAAGAGTCATATGTGCATTGATCTACATGTGTGTATTAAATTGGTACAAGAAGGCAAGGGAGATGTGAAGATTTATTGATTTTGAATAAATGAGACCAAAGTAAATGTTAAGCTTTAGTATTCTTTATTATCAATGCCAATTCTATCTCTTTCTAGAGTTTTAGCCCCTTGAATTTATGGATTGTCAATTCCCGTTCCATCTTAATATGGATCTATTTTTTTCAACCATAATGATTTGAATAGCATGTGGACCATTAAAGTCTTAAGGTGCACCTATGCAATGTTGGAACTTTACCATAATGAAGAGTCATAGAAGATGTAGCTTGCTCATGTTTGTGGATAATAGTAAATAATTTCCAAAGTGCATCATTAATAATTCAAATTACAAATAGTTATTTGAAGTGATCTTGAACCTTAGAAATAATAGTGCTTAACTATATATTTTATTTATATTATGTTTTATTTAGTTGGATTATAGAGGTAATAATTATATATTTTGTTTGTGTAATAATCACTCTTGATTACTACTATGTTTTCACTATTATCTTCCTGATATAGTTTACAACAAATAACTATTCTATTATACCAACTACATTTATTGATAAAAATATAAATAATGATCGTTCATCAATATGGATATGTCTCATTATTATTCAAAAGACATAGAAGAGTGCAAGGTATATCTAAAATCTAGTAATAATATATTTATTGCTCCAAGAAAATACAAGTAATCTACATTGAGAATAATCTTATGCAACTCATACATCATTCATAGTTATACCACTAAACATGAATAATCCCTTAGAAATTCTATGATAAAAATTTAGTCTTAGTGGAATGGTGTGAAATAATCCTACAATGTGACTAAAAATCACTTAACGCATATCTCTAATGAATTTCACGTAACTAGTTGGATGGTGCTTCACAATGCCAATGTCTATGGAATATAAGGGTAAACATTTAGATTCAAGTACACATAAACTTACCATTCCAACACTAAATTATGAAAAGATACCCACATAGTGACAAGCTGGTATAAGAAGTGAATGTGACCCTACTACATTTTCAAGCTTCCTATTACCCATTTCATCAACACAAAAACCCTTGTATAATGAATATGACCAACTAAAAACTTGAAATCTAGTGCATATTATGCTTTGCCATATCTCTTTCCCCTTTCTAGTTCATGGATAGCTATGATGATGAGACCGTCATGAAAGATTATTTGTTATCATTGAAATGAATCCTTATTGCACAATACTTCCTATAGGTATACAAGCACACCACACATCAAGAAATATACAACACTTGCAATCTCAATGATAATTAACTTTGAGAAATTCCACATAATACAAGGAGAGCACCTACCAAACAATTATTCATCATTCTTCTTTATGATCATACCTTGATTATGGTAAGTTATTAGTTTACAAAAAAATTGAATTAATATTTTTTTTATTTGCTTGGTTATTCTACCATGTTACCTTACTCAGATCATGTTTATAACTACATATGGGTGCTTTTGGTCTCCCAGTTGTATTATCCTTTAGGATGGTTTTCAATTTGTTTAATGTGTAGTTGGATAAATAGGAAAAGTACATGTTTACTATAACTAAAAAAATTATGTTTAAATATGATAAAAGGTTGATTTAGCATTGTTGACTTAGTATTTTCTAACCATGCACCAAATGCATCAACAAATCAAAATGTTTACTTATCCTACCTCCCCTATCTCTATCTTAAGAAGAATATGTATCACACTTGTGAACTTATTCATCTTACCCATACCATGTATGTGAAATTAATACTCTTGACCCTAAGAATATAGAGCTTGCAACTACATGGTGAAGTCATTCCCACCATAACACCTTATTACTTGTCCTATCAATCCCTTTCATTAATCCTTATTCATTCCAATATATTATCTAGATAATTAATTATACATTTCAAAAATTTAAATATTAAATGTTGTGAACTTTAATCAAATCATTTTAATATTTCTATTCTTGAAACTCTAATCACATATTACTAGCAATACTAATTGATCATTAATGAATTGACCTTATATTAATTAATAATATTAATTTTATTACATAATAATTATAATCTAAATTTATTTTATATCAATCAATAACAATAATATTATATGGCCCTTCCAACAGGAAGATTGAAACTTGACTTTGATGTGGCCTCTAGTGCAAGTTTCATCATCAAAGATGAGGCAAGAGTCCTCTCTTGGGTGTTATCCAAGAAGATCAAACATGAAAAAACGACAAGGCCAAGATGAAAGCCCTTATGAAGGCATAAAGATCTATGTATAGAAGGAAATTAAGCTGGTGGATATAGAGGGTGATTCATTGGTTTGTATAAAAACTATAAAAAAGAAAACCGTCAAGAATTGAAACTTGCAGAAATGGTTCGACTTGATTTGGAGATGACTAGCTAATATAGAGGAATATAATTTAGCTCATGAACTTAGAGAAACAAATAGAGATGTTGACTACTTGGAAAAGTGTGGAATTGATCAGATTGATTTTTGTGATACATATTGGGAAGAATTAAAACACATTTTGGAGGTGGATGGGCTTAGTTCAACAATATAGAAAATATTTAGTTTAAAAAAAATAGAGATCCCTTTATCGATGGTGACAAGATTGGACAATCGTCTGCATGCTACACAATTCACGAGTCCCTTGTGTTGGATATGACGCAATAAGGGTTGTTCAATAGATAATTGGAACACATATATGCAACAATGATCATATCAACAATGGGAGGTTATATGAAGAATTCCTGATGAATGTGGTTTTGGTTCTACGATGGAAGTGATGGGGAAAATTGCTTTCCCATGCCTTCATCAAAAAGGAGATTTGGGAAAGTGCCTAGGTTGCAATATTGACATTCAATAAGAAACTAGAGGAAGGAACAGTAGGTGGAGTATTTGATGTTAATGTTGCATGGAAGAACAAAGGCACTATCAAGGCAGCTAGGTTATTCACAAGTCCCCAAATATTCAGGAAGAGCAAAGTAGGGTATACTAAGTTAGGAAAAGTTGCAAATCTTATCACTATGTGAAGGGACGAGTTCAAACCTAGAGTAGAAATCTATAACTATAACTTTGTCTTAGATCAACAAACTTCTCTAATAAAGCAAAGATCCAACATAGACATCAAAGCATTTCAATGATGGGCAAACACTATTTCCAAATCATTTATCATATATATTCTAGGGTCTTCTCAATTTGAGAGTTCTTTTTCGATCATCGATGATCTAAACACATCCCTCCATCACATTTTACCAATTTATCAGCTCTCTATCACACCTTTAACTAAGGTAAAATGACTATGCTTAAACATTATTTTCCTTAATAACATTTTGTTTCCACAGTCCATGATAGATTGAACAAGAGTTTCTAGATCAACTCTGTGCAGATTTTTACATCAACGTTTCAGATCACACTCCATGATCCATCATCAGGACGAAAAGCAGATCCTGATGATGGATCATGGAGTGTGATCCGAAACGTTGATGTAAAAATCTGCACACAGTTGATCTAGAAACTCTTGTTCAATTATTTTCCTTTACAATTTGTCATGGATATATTGATTATGAGAATTTTTATAAGTAAATTCGATAATAACAAGCGGCATGTTTTATGGAGTTTTCAAGATTGTTTGCGAAGAAGTTGATTCTGTCGCACAATTCAGTGATTGATGTTTATTATAAATTAAAACAGCCCCAAAAAAAATTACTTCAAAAATATGGCGTTTAGCATTTTAAGCCTGGTTTGTGAAGGCGGCTTAGGGTATACAAGTGTAACCTATGATTGTACAAGAGGAGTTGTTTGGAAATCAAACAGCAGTCAGCATATTAATTTTGAATGCTCTGCAATAAATTGTTTAGTGACGAAGACAGAGTTTAAGAGAACAAATAAGGACGGCTGCGTTGATAAAATCTAAAACAAATAATAGAGAAGAGGTCTGCGAAAAATGAAACAGCTGCGGGAATATATATCCCACACGCAGCGCGTATGCTAGAAAAAGAGACTTCAAATATGGATAGATCTCGCTCTCTGGTTGTCGAGCTCGGTAGCGTGAGCTTGTAACCCGAGTGGGGACGCATAAGGTGGAGGAACAGGCGAGTCCAAGGTCGGGTAGGAGGGAAGATACGTGGCAGGCATATAATGTGGCGCGCCCTGCTCCAAGTAGAGAGTTGTTGCGAGGCCCTCCCTCGAAGGAAGGAGGTTCTGTCTCGCATCGTAAAGCGGAGGGGACTGCGTGAGGCTGGTTTCACAGAGCAACGATAACCTCCCGCTCCTTACAGTGGAAGGATTACGAGCCGCTTGTCCCTCTGACCGCAATCCTCCCGGCCTGCTCATCCTCGGACCCTCACCTTTTGAAATAAGAGATAAATTCTAAAAATCTAAAAATCACTTATAAGAGGTAAAATTCCAAATTCTATTTAAATAAAGATAAATTTTATTTGCTCATGTACAAGATTGTACTAGGCGTTGTCCCTATATCTTGCCATAGGAGAATTTTGACATACGACATACTAGTACAATTGTTTCATCTAGGCATTGTCCCTATACAAATAACATTGACCTTTTATCATGATGGTTAGTGAGAAGTCTTGCAAGCTATAGGCTATAGATTTCTCTAACTTCATCGTATTACAACTTGTAGGTGGAAAGGCAAAACCCCATTTATGTCACAACTTTGCAATAAATGAGGTGAGACACAAAAAAAAATCACCTTTACTATGAGCTCACCCTCATCTTTGATAATCACCAACATTTTAATCATCCTCATAAAACCGTGTACTAGTACAATTGTTTCTTCTAGACATTGCCCCTAACCTTGCCATAGGAGAACTTTGGCATGTTTACAAATAGTAGTAGTCTTTTGTCATGATGGTTGGTGAGAAGTCTTGCAAGCTACAGGCTATAGATTTCTTATAAACAAGATATAACTTTTTTATGTGATTAGCATACATTCCATCCTATTATACACTTACATTCTTCCATAGAATTTACCACGCCAATGTTGCTTGACTAAGGTCCATTTTACAATGACTATAAAAGCAAAACAAAATGAAATGCTTCTTCCAATTAATAGAAAGAGATAATTTGTTACTTTGGATTTATTAAATCTTAGAGATCCATACCTTTTGGATTATCTAGGGAATGTCCTCAACACACTAAGCATTTCATTCACAATTGCTATATTCACCAATTGTCATATTTATTACAAAATTGGACTCACCATTTAGCAATCCAATCATCAAGAGTTCACTCTAATATGAAAACACACATTATTAGCCAACTACATGCACTAGGTTGTTGGTAATAATACTATGTTTTTCTCTTATATATATACACACAACCAAGAAGGCTCTATAGGAGAGAAAATAGGTATTGTCCAAGTACTTATTGTAGCTCAAAGAAACCCAACTTAACCTTTTTATATAGGGATCTAATCATCTTTTCTAGTGTAATCACAATTAGAATAGAAGGTTGTTATCTACATAATACACTATTGTGACTACTTGCAACTGATGTATTGGTGCATTTTCTTATAACCAAGATATAAATTTTTATGTGATTGTTGCCAACCCTTATTCTCCTTCTATACTCCTTGGTTGAATTGATCATTATCGGGAAAAAAAAAAGTAATATGTGGCTACTAGCCACTTCACAAATGTAATATGACACTACCTTTCTTGATTAGAATTTTATCACGATGTCCATTCTAGTTACAAGTGACTTAGATCTATTTGCAATGAAATAAACTTATTACATTTCCAACAATAACAAAACATATCAATGCCAAAATCTATAATACAAATCTTCTTAGCTGCATTCAACCAACCTTAAATATGAAAATGGTTACAACGTTAAGCCAAACTATTCTTCTACCTAGATGAATACAACTCTATACATGTTAGAGTTGCAAAACCACTCAAACACTAAACACAAAATATAGATTACCATGAATTTAGGAGAGAAGCATGCATACTTTTATATGAAAATATATTTGCAAATTACTACCAACGGATCCTTAAAATAAATATACATAAGATAAATTGAAGAAAAACCAATTTTTCTTAGGATATTACAACTAACCTTAACTTAATCCTAGCACATACATTCAAGCAACGATGAATCTTGAGAACACTATTTATAAAGATCAATTTATTATTAATACATGATTCATTTTAGTACAATAACATAACTTATTTTAATTCTTTCAGCTTCAAATAGCATTCTTGAACCTAGAGCTCACCTTGCTTATAAGTCATTCCTTAATTTCCAACAACTTAATTGCCATCACAAAATATTATACAAGTAAAGTACAACTATTTCTTCTAAGTATTGCCCTTGCACCTTTCCATAAGAGAATTTCAATATGTTTACAAATTGTAGTGCATATTCTATCATGATGGTTAGTGAGAAGTGTTGGAAGCTATAGGCTATGAATTTCTCTGAGCTCATCATATTACAATGTTTAGGTAGAATGACAAGTCCCCATTTATGTTACAACTTTCCAAACCTTTCCAAAAGGTAAACACTCATGGAGGCACATCTTTTAAACAATAAATAAGGTGAGATTAAAAAATCATGTTTATCTTTTACCTTTTTAAATTACATATTATTCTAAGGAACCTTGAAGTTCCCTCCATGACACATAACATCTTTTGATCATGAAAAAATATAACATAAATCTATATTCTTATGCAATCTATTTTTTTTAAAGTTGCATAGTCACTAGGCTTATGAGTTCTAAAAATTGCATTCATCTAATAATACACTAGGTAAAGATATAATATAGACTCTATTTAGCTATACTATTGAGGAAGAAAAAATAAAGGGTATGGTAAAGGCAACAATGGATATTCCTCAATCTAAAGAAATTATAAAAAAAATTGAAGCAAGCAAATATCAAAATATTTTTATAATTTTTTGAGCACTAAATATGATGTTTACAAATAGTATTAGTCTTCTAAGATGATTTTGATTAGGCATGGAAGGTGTTGTAATCTTAAACTTACTAATCTATTTTCTACTAAAGAAATTACCATTGCATATATTAGCATTCTTAAAATAACACAACTTATTTTAAGTCTCTCAGCTTCAATTATAATTCTTGAACCTAGAGCTCACCTTACTTATAAGTCATCCCTTAATTTCCAACAACTTAATTGTCATCACAAAATATTATACAAGTACAACTATTTCTTCTAAGTATTTCCCTTGCACCTTTCCATAAGAGAACTTCAATATGTTTACAAATTGTAGTAGCATATTCTATCATGATGGTTAGTGAGAAGTGTTGGAAGCTATAGGCTATGAATTTCTCTAAGCTCATCATATTACAACTTTTAGGTAGAATGGCAAGTCCCCATTTATGTTACAACTTTCCAAACCTTTCCAAAAGGTAAACACTCATGGAGGCACAACCTTTAAACAATAAATAAGGTGATAAAAAAATCACCTCTACCTTTTACCTTTTCAAATTGCATATTATTATAAGGAACCTTGAAGTTCCCTCCATGACGCATAACATCTTTTAATTATGAAAAAATATAACATAAATCTATATTCTTATGTAATCTATTTTTTAAAGTTGCATATTCACTAGGCTTATGAGTTCTAAAAAGTGTATGCTCCTACTAATACATTAGATGAAGATATAATAAAGACCTTATTTTGTTATACTATTGAGGACGAAAAAGTAAAGGGTATGGTAAAGTCATCAAAGGATATTCCCCAATCCAAAGAAAATACAAAATTGTTTCAACCAAGTAAATATCAAGATATTTTCATAATTTTGAGAGCACTAAATATGATGTGAGGAAGTTTTTGATGCACTATGGGAAGATATGATAATCAGGTATGACTCATTACAAGGTGAAGAGTCATAAAATTCACTGACTATTTGTAGGCCTTCTAGTTGGTGTATAGTTATCACTAGCAACTTCACAAATGTAATTTATGACACTATCTTTCTTGATTAGAATTTTATCATGATGTTCATTCTAGTTACAAGTGACTCAGATCTATTTGCAATGAAAGAAACTTATTACATTTCCAACAATACAAAACATATCAATATTTATCAATGCCAAAATCTATAATACAAATCTTCTTAGCTGCATTCAACCAACCTTAAATATGAAAATGGTTACAACATTAAGCTAAACTATTCTTCTACCTAGATAAATACAACTCTATACATGTTAGACTTACAAAACCAATCAAACTCTAAACACAAAATATAAATTAGCATGAGTTTAGGAGAGAAGCATGCATACTTTTATATGAAAAAATATTTGCAAATTACTACCAACGAATCCTTAAAATAAATATACATAAGATAAATTGAAGAAAAACCATTTTTTCTTAGGATATTACAACTAACCTTAACTTAATCCTAGCACATACATTCAAGCAACGATGAATCTTGAGAACACTATTAATAAAGATCAATTTATTATTAATACATGATTCATTTTAGTACAATAACGTAACTTATTTTAATTCTTTCAACTTCAAATAGCATTCTTGAACCTAGAGCTCACCTTGCTTATAAGTCATCCCTTAATTTCCAACAACTTAATTGCCATCACAAAATATTATACAAGTAAAGTACAACTATTTCTTCTAAGTATTGCCCTTGCACCTTTCCATAAGAGAATTTCAATATGTTTACAAATTGTAGTAGCATATTCTATCATGATGGTTAGTGAGAAGTGTTGGAAGCTGTAGGCTATGAATTTCTCTAAGCTCATCATATTACAACTTTTAGGTAGAATGGCAAGTCCCCATTTATGTTACAACTTTCCAAACCTTTCCAAAAGGTAAACACTCATGGAGGCACATCTTTTAAACAATAAATAAGGTGAGATTAAAAAATCATGTTTATCTTTTACCTTTTTAAATTACATATTATTCTAAGGAACCTTGAAGTTCCCTCCATGACACATAACATCTTTTGATCATGAAAAAATATAACATAAATCTATATTCTTATACAATCTATTTTTTAAAAAGTTGCATAGTCACTAGGCTTATGAGTTCTAAAAATTGCATGCATCGAATAATACACTAGGTAAAGATATAATATAGACTCTATTTAGCAATACTATTGAGGAAGAAAAAATAAAGTGTATGGTAAAGGCAACAATAGATATTCCTCAATCTAAAGAAATTATAAAAAAAATTGAAGCAAGCAAATATCAAAATATTTTTTATAATTTTTTTAGCACTAAATATGATGTTTACAAATAGTATTAGTCTTCTAAGATGATTTTGATTAGGCATGGAAGGTGTTGTAATCTTAAACTTACTAATCTATTTTCTACTAAAGAAATTACCATTGCATATATTAGCATTCTTAAAATAACACAACTTATTTTAAGTCTCTCAGCTTCAATTATAATTCTTGAACCTAGAGCTCACCTTACTTATAAGTCATCCCTTAATTTCCAACAACTTAATTGTCATCACAAAATATTATACAAGTAAAGTACAACTATTTCTTCTAAGTATTGCCCTTGCACCTTTCCATAAGAGAACTTCAATATGTTTACAAATTGTAGTAGCATATTCTATCATGATGGTTAGTGAGAAGTGTTGGAAGCTATAGGCTATGAATTTCTCTAAGCTCATCATATTACAACTTTTAGGTAGAATGACAAGTCCCCATTTATGTTACAACTTTCCAAACCTTTCCAAAAGGTAAACACTCATGGAGGCACATCATTTAAACAACAAATGAGGTGATAAAAAAATCATCTTTGCCTTTTACCTTTTTAAATTACATATTATTCTAAGGAACCTTGAAGCTCCCTCCATGACACATAACATCTTTTGATCATGAAAAACTATAACATAAATCTATATTCTTATACAATCTATTTTTTTAAAAGTTGCATAGTCACTAGGCTTATGAGTTCTAAAAATTGCATGCACCTAATAATACACTAGGTGAAGATATAATAGACTCTATTTAGTTATACTATTGAGGAAGAAAAAATAAAGGGTATGGTAAAGGCAACAATAGATATTCCTCAATCTAAATAAATTATAAAAAAAATTGAAGCAAGCAAATATCAAAATATTTTTATAATTTTTTGAGCACTAAATATGATGTTTACAAATAGTATTAGTCTTCTAAGATGATTTTGATAAGGCATGGAAGGTGTTGTTGTAATCTTAAACTTACTAATCTATTTTCTATTAAAGAAATTACCATTGCATATATTAGCATTCTTAAAATAACACAACTTATTTTAAGTCTCTCAGCTTCAATATGCATTCTTGAACCTAGAGCTCACCTTGCTTATAAGTCATCCCTTAATTTCCAACAACTTAATTGTCATCACAAAATATTATACAAGTAAAGTACAACTATTTCTTCTAAGTATTGCCCTTGCACCTTTCCATAAGAGGACTTCAATATGTTTACAAATTGTAGTAGCATATTTTATCATGATGGTTAGTGAGAAGTGTTGGAAGCTATAGGCTATGAATTTCTCTAAGCTCATCATATTACAACTTTTAGGTAGAATGACAAGTCCCCATTTATGTTACAACTTTCCAAACCTTTCCAAAAGGTAAACACTCATGGAGGCACATCATTTAAACAACAAATGAGGTGATAAAAAAATCATCTTTGCCTTTTACCTTTTTAAATTACATATTATTCTAAGGAACCTTGAAGCTCCCTCCATGACACATAACATCTTTTGATCATGAAAAACTATAACATAAATCTATATTCTTATACAATCTATTTTTTTAAAAGTTGCATAGTCACTAGGCTTATGAGTTCTAAAAATTGCATGCACCTAATAATACACTAGGTGAAGATATAATAGACTCTATTTAGTTATACTATTGAGGAAGAAAAAATAAAGGGTATGGTAAAGGCAACAATAGATATTCCTCAATCTAAATAAATTATAAAAAAAATTGAAGCAAGCAAATATCAAAATATTTTTATAATTTTTTGAGCACTAAATATGATGTTTACAAATAGTATTAGTCTTCTAAGATGATTTTGATAAGGCATGGAAGGTGTTGTTGTAATCTTAAACTTACTAATCTATTTTCTACTAAAGAAATTACCATTGCATATATTAGCATTCTTAAAATAACACAACTTATTTTAAGTCTCTCAGCTTCAATTAGAATTCTTGAACCTAGAGCTCAGCTTACTTATAAGTCATCCCTTAATTTCCAACAACTTAATTGTCATCACAAAATATTATACAAGTACAACTATTTCTTCTAAGTATTGCCCTTGCACCTTTCCATAAGAGAACTTCAATATGTTTACAAATTGTAGTAGCATATTCTATCATGATGGTTAGTGAGAAGTGTTGGAAGCTGTAGGCTATGAATTTCTCTAAGCTCATCATATTACAACTTTTAGGTAGAATGACAAGTTGATCCAGGGGGATCCAAAACACCTAAAAATTTCACAGTCTCAAAATTCATCCAAAGAAGCATCAATGCATAGAGCTCGCTGACACAATCCTGATGCAAGTTTAATCGGCTCAAAAGGAGCCTGTATCTAGAAGTTATGCTCAGTCAAAGGTTCGGTGAAACAGGCAAATCAGGGGTTCAAAAAGGCAAAAAATTGATTGTCTCAAAATGAAATAAAAATGATGCCAAGTTGTAGTGCTCGTCGTGCTGATTCTGGAACTATATTCGGTTTCAAAAATGGAGCTCGTATGTGAAAGTTACGGCTGGTCAAAGGTTGGTCAAAATTTTGACTCGAGTTGACTTTGATGACATCAGCAAGCTGACATGGCAGGTGGTGACGTGGCAGGAATGGTGAGTTGGCATAGACATGGTGGAAAAAAAGAAATATGGATTAAACCATATTGTTAAAAGAAAATACGTATGGTTTAAAAATTAAAAGATTTTTGTGATTTCAAGGAGGATTTGGTGGGATGTTATCCCTTAAAATCCTCTTCCCTTGCCCATAAAACAAGGAGAGGAAAAAAATCCCCTAAACTTGCATTTCAACAAATTAACCCCTTTAACCACCTTTCTCATATTTAACGGGTTTATTTTAAAGAATATCCAAGGAGATTATTAAGGGGCTTTTAAAAGATATTTTTTAAGATTATAATGTAAGTCCAAAATTATAATGGCCCATAGTTAAAGGGGTTCGTTTTTTTAATTGTATGGCTTGGAATTATAAAAGCCAAAGGTGGATTTATTTTTGAAAGATTAATTTGTTATACTAACGGGATATTAGTTATTTTTATTGTAAAAGGGGGAAATGGTTGGAATTTTTACTTGTATACAGGAGATATGTAATATTTGCAAAATAATATGGTTAAAGCCATATTAGCAAATAAATGTGTATATAAAGGGGTGATTTTTGTAAAGGGACAAGGGGAAAATTATTGAGTGGAGAATTTTGTACAGGAATTTTCTTGGAGAGAATTTGGGAGAAATAATTCTTTGGAGGAGAATTTACAAGGTGTTTTTGTACACCAAAAATTGTAAAAGAGTGAGAGATTGTGGAGAGATTATTGCAGGTTCTTGGAGCTTGGGTATTGTAAGAAAGCATAATTTGCTTGGCGATATCAATAAAGTGGTCCCAACATTGAGAAGCGGACCCAAAGACGTAGTCCACATTGGACGAACTCTGTTATCAATCTGCGCGTTGTGATCCTTCTATTTGTTTGTCTCATTCTTCTCTCTTCTATCTCAATTTTCTCTCTAGTTTAAATTCAGTATTTGAATTTCTAATTACTTATTTTGTAATTTCAACGGTTAAAAGGCATAATCACGCAATTCTGTATTAGATCAGGAAATTACTGTAATTAGATTTAATTTACAAGTTATTTTGTAAACTCTAATTACGGATCACAAGTCCCCATTTATGTTACAACTTTCCAAACCTTTCCAAAAGGTAAACACTCATGGAGGCACAACTGTTAAACAATAAATAAGGTGAGATAAAAAAAAATCATGTTTATCTTTTACCTTTTTAAATTACATGTTATTCTAAGGAACCTCGAAGTTCCCTCCATGACACATAATATCTTTTGATCATGAAAAAGTATAACATAAATCTATATTCTTATACAATCTATTTTTTTAAAAGTTGCATAGTCACTAGGCTTATGAGTTCTAAAAATTGCATGCACCTAATAATACACTAGGTGAAGATATAATAGACTCTATTTAGTTATACTATTGAGGAAGAAAAAATAAAGGGTATGGTAAAGGCAACAATAGATATTCCTCAATCCAAAGAAATTATAAAAAAATTGAACCAAGCAAATATCAAAATATTTTTATAATTTTTTGAGCACTAAATATGATGTTTACAAATAGTATTAGTCTTCCAAGATGATTTTGATAAGGCATGGAAGGTGTTGTTGTAATCTTAAATTTACTAATCTATTTTCTACTAAAGAAATTACCATTGCATATATTTTTCTCCATGTATATCTTCAAGAAATACTCCTTGATATATTCTTCAAAGTCTCCCCATGTGAGACTCTCATCCATTACTGCATTTAATTATCAAACCTCAAAGTTTCCCTTGCAATTCTCTTTAAATAATAATTTAGTCTCACATTATTATTACAAATAAGGGTAAACTTTGAGGATGGTGGATGTTATTTTCTCATAATTTGAGGTGATCTATAGAAAATTGTTTTTTAAATTTTGATTTCCAATCATCAACAATGTCTAATTCATTTTTTCCCTCAAAAGTTGGAATATTAAATTTTACTTGCACCTTGAAAGGGGTATGGCCATCAAATGGTATTCTCATTCTTTGTATGCTTAGTTGTAGTTATCTCAATCCTAATGGATTATTTAATTGAACTAGTTCGTCATCTCTTCATGTTGTCTTTTTAAAGCATATTTAACCAACACCTTGAAGGACTCTAATGACTTTTCCCATTCTTTAGCCATCTGTAATTATGTGCACCTCAAAGTAAGGTAATACAACGGATCTCATATCTTCAATCCAAACCTTTGATATCCTAAGTATGTGTGATTTGACATAAAACTCTAATTCCACTAATTCAAATTACTTTAGAATTTCAATGGGAATACTCAATGAAGGAATGAAGGACTATTTGTATTGTAATTGCCGCAACTAAAACTTATCCTAATCTAAAATTGGATGCTCCTCCTTTTTTGCTTACAATTAGAAGTTTTTGAAAAATCTACATAATTGTTTGGTATACTCGAGAGATTCGATAAATGTAATTCCATATTCAATTTTTAATAAATTAGGTTTGACACGTACAAAGACCCAAAAAAAGATAATTCAACTTGATAAAACTAAAAGTTAAAGCAATAGGGGAATTAAAGAATGTCCACATACAAGTAGCATCAAATCCACATGTTCAATAATATATTGACACCCAAGTGGTAAATATCCCCAAGGTTTATGGGATGATATTAAGTAGAGTGTGGTACAAAAGTCTAAATGAATAATTTGCTACTAATTTTTCACATATTTGGCTACCTTAGAAAGGAAACCAAAATCAAATCAGAATAGAAAGTGAGCCTAGGTTAAAACATGTAATAGTAGAATATAATCATGCAAATATTGTTGCTTATTTTTAAATATAACTTAGAGTTTATAGAGTTGACGAGATCCTTAATTCTTTTATTTATTTTGATCTAAATAATTAGCAAGAAAATGAAAAATAATCAAGGAACTAAAATGACAAAACATTTGTACCCTTAGTCTCTGGTCTAGATGAATTTATACAGATACTAAGTAATGACCAACTAATTTTAGGGGGAAATATATAGTTGAGATTTATTTCTCCTAAATTGGTGTAGAAATTATAATGAAGAATATTCTAAACGTTATTGTCTAGTGTGTTTGGAGGTGGTGCGGGTTATCGATGCTTATGTTTCATAATCTAATCATTCACAACATATTAAAAAAGTTTTAGAATCAAATCATGAAACTGCTAAAGAAGATACCTCAAATTCAAATCTTAAGAAGTTATTGAAAAATAATTACGATGCAGAAGACGATGTTCTTGAAGATAAATTATAAGAGAAGATAAATAATAGTTCACAATAGAGAATTCTTAATTTATTAGATTATGAAGAAATTAATTTTATGTATACTAGATTTAAGTTATATGAAACAAAAGATATTAAAGAATCAAAAGTTAGGACACTTAATTATAATTGTTTGTTTATCCATAATGACTAGTCAACTTTGTCCTTACAAACCCTTTGAGAAATTTTATAGGTGGATGTAACAAAATCAAAAGGATATTTGAAAATTTTGATAGAAGATATTGACAATGTAGATTCAACTAAAGAAAACATACAAGACACTCTCGAAGTTCAAATTCAAGAAATATTGACAATTGATATAGCTAGTTTAATCAAGGATATGCTGGATTCTCAATTCAATAGTATAAAAATTCTAAGAGTAATTCTACAAATATAAACAATGATCAAGTGTGGATTTTTAGATTTGATGGATCAAAGTCCAAAAAATGAAGTGGAGTTGAGATTGAATTGATTAGCCCAAATTTTTTTTTTTTAAAAAGTCTTCTTAGTTTGTTGTAGATTACAAATTACTTATGCCAACAATGTAACAAAATATGAAGAATTGGTAAATTAGACTTATTCTAATGAAAAAAAATAAAGTGATATGTCTACAATTGCAAGAAGATAATCAAATTGGTGGTTAAATAAGTTAGAAGTTAGTACTCTTGTCATGATAAAAAATGAGTTGTTTGTAGAAACAAATCCTAAGAATTAATTGAATATTTTAATGCTTTCACTATCAACATTAGCCCATGATGAAAGAATCTTTTAAATAATTTGATACTTTCACTACCAAAAACCTCAAACAATTGAATTAATTCATATTAGAAATATTTTTCATAGAGTTAGTTCCTATACCAACTATACCAAATAATATCAACAATTTTTAGGTTTTTAAATATGACACATATTATGGAGTTCATTGGAAATTATAGAATTTTTGAAAATCAAATTATTGATGAATATGATTAAGATTCAATGGAAGCTAACAAAGGAGTTATCAAAGTAAAGATAAATAGCATGCCTTAAGGAATGGTGGCCTTCAAAAATATTTTTTATTTAGACTAAAGAACCAAATAGAGGACACCTTCATATGAAGGTGGAAAATATGAATCAGATAATATAGGCGATGATCAACAAATAAAATGTATTTTTATTGGAAAAGCTTGTACTGCAAAAGATAATGAATATGTTAAGGTTACACTACGAGATTGCAAGAAAGTGATTTCTTGGGGTTACAAAGACTTGAACACCTTTGACACCTCAATTATCACACAAACCATCCTCTTAAAGCCAAATATTAAACCCTTTTGCTAGAAATAAAGACCTGTGAATTATTTACTTGAGGCTCTAATATTTAAGGAAGTTTAAAAAAAATTATCAACAAAGATCATATTTATGGTGAGACATTCAATGTGGGTCACAAAACTGGTATCAGTGAGAAAAAAGAATGGAGAAATTATAGTTTACATAGATTTTAGGGACTTGAACAAAGATTTTGAGAAAGGTAATTATTCTTTATCATCTCTTGATGAGGTTTTATATATAGTTAATGAATCCCAAATGATGTCTTTCCTTGGTCGATATTTAGGGTATAATTAAGTGTTGGTCATGTATGAAGATAGAAGGTAGATGTCATTTACCACCAAATAGGGAATATTCATTTACAAGAGAATGCCTTTCAAACTAATCAATGCAAGGAGTAATTTCATGGAAATGGGGGACTAAAAGGGGCCTTAAGTAGCCATTTTTTTATAAAATCAAGAAAAACTAATCTTGAATGAGAATTGAGCATAGTTACACTCAAAATTTGAAGACATGACAAGAACAAGAGTCATAGTGCTCTGAATCTACTTTTTAAACTAATATTTTTTAAAATGGTAGAGATTAAGGGTTTCAAATAGGGGGAGCTCACAAAGTGCTTCTATTTTCTTAGGAAAATATAACATAGCATATGGTTTGCTCCCCCTAAAATGTTAACTTTTTTTAGTGTTTCAAAAATTATTTCAGTAAAAAAACTAGCTAACACCATGTAGTTTATGCCTTTTTTTTCTACTAATTTTTAATGGATATATAATTTTTTACTAATTTTCAATGTGGACACATCATAAAAAATAAAAAATTGAGCCCCTATTTTTTTGGAAACTAATAAAAAATTAATTTATTTTTTGATTGTGTATAGAATAGACTCTACAATGTAAAAATATAATTTGTTTCAAATTTTGATGAACAATAAAAAATGAAAGCAAAATACTATACATAGGATTTTAATAAAAAGGAAGACACTATCAAAAGAAATTAAAGATCAAAGCCTTAACATATTTAAAATTTAAAATAAATTACATGGTTAGAAAGGTAAGACATAGATTGACATTATTATGGTAGTTTTTAAGCTCAACATTGAAAGACATGCAAACTTGATGGAGAGCATGCTTGAGATTTAGTCACTTTTTAACAATTTACAAAAAAACACGCCTTTGGGCTTTGACACGTAATCCAACCCTTTGGCTTGGATACCCAAGGAAAATACAACCCTAAGGGTTGACAATAACCGGAGAAAATACAAATGTGAGTGTTATAATGGGCTCACATTGTAATTTATTTGTGTATAGCATGCTCGTATTATAACAAACTCATGCTCATATTTTTGTGAAGAAAAATAAAACCTTTCTATACCCTATATCTCTCCTTGTCTCTACCTCTATCTATATCATTTCCTAAATCTTATCTTTTTATCTTTCCAGCTCTCACTCTCTTTATCTCTCCCTCTTTCTATCTCTATTTCTTCCTATCTCCTTCCATCTCTCACTTAATTATATATTTATCTCTTCCCCCCTTTACATTTTCCAAGTTATATTTTTATCTCTCTCCACCTCTTTAGATTCCTATCTCTCCTCTCCCTATCACTCCCACTTTCTATATCTCTATATTTCTCCTTGTTGGAAAATATGCCTCAACTTGTTAGCTTGAACATCTCTTAAAGACTTGGCAGTTTTCCCCTTTGTTGTCCTTCATTATTGAACTATCGCTGAAATCTAGAACCTTGAAACCTAAGTCGTGGGGTTCTGAAAGATCATAACTTGAAGACATTGAGCTTGTCGCAAGATCACCAAATTTTTGAACTGTGGAACCTATGTTGTGAGGTTCTTGCATTTCATAACCTCCTGACATGGCAATCTCCTTGTTGTCGTGGGTTTCAGGAATTTCCTAAACTTCGACTGAAGGTTCTAAATTTTTGGTTTCTCCCGACTTGGTGATCCCTTTTGTTGTCGATGAGATAGAACGGTGTATGTGGGAGATCTGCACATGTCTCTTCGACACCCCATCAAAATGCAGTGGAGCTATGTTTGTGAGAGTCATTCTTTTCGGTAGGACATTCGTAAATGTCTCTTCGACATTCCATATCTATTCGACATTTTGATGTATGTGGGATTAGTTGACCTTCATGTCGAGGTGACCTTATGGTGTCGATGAGAGATACTCCTAAGTCTCTTCGACAAGGCGTGTCTCATCGATAATGTGGTGGTAGTGACATTAGTGTGACATGGTGGTATTGATGTGAAATTATTCGATGTCTCTTAGACATTCTGGTGATATCCCACTAGTGCTTATTGATGTGACATGGGGTTTTCAGGGAGAGATCTCCCAAAGTATTGGCCACATTCCGATGGAGGTAGAGACCAAAATGGTATGATAGTCAAAACCAGTGGATGAGTGATATGTCAACACGCAGTATGAATTCATTTGTTGATTCTACATTGTTGTTGTGAATCAAAAATATTTGGACCAAAAGATGTATTTCCTAATAGTGATATATTTGCATTAAATGCATGGTCTCACTCGGGGGTTGATAGAGAGAAAATATGGTAATATTCTCTGTAACCAAACTAATTGTTGGGTGGCTTGATGTGTGTTGGATGATGGTGTGTGTGGCTCAAGATGAAGGAAGCTTGTTAGTGAAGATAATAAAATTAATGAAAACCTAAAAGTGGTTGGGTGTGATATACTATATGCTTTTACGAGCATTGTAACAGTGTGTGAAAAATGAGGAATCGATGAAGTGAGTTCGACCAAGGGATTGCTTTGTTGTTGTGAGTTAACATCTAAGAGTGAAGTCTGTAACTTTGTATGTAATATATTTACTATAATGCAAAGTGGTTACTTGGTGTGTGGATTTTTCTCCCGTAAGGGTTTTCCCACGTAAATCTGGTGTTATCTTTGTGTGTGATGAATTTTTCTATTCTTTTGTTATGTGAATGTGCATCTCAAATGAATGTAACTTGTTAAATGAATCTTTTTCTACACTTCTTTCTTGAGCATTTTGCATTAGGAAGGTGTTTCCGTACCTTTTCTTTCCTTACAAGTGGTATCAGAGCCTAGCCAGTTGTGTTATCCTTGTGAGTAGGGCTGGTTTTTTGTGCTAATCTTGTTCAATGGGAGTCTTGAAAAAGAAGAATTGTTTGTCTTGTTTACAGTTTGAGATGGAAAGCATATCAAGTAGAGTAGAAATTGAAAAGTTCAATGGCAGAAATTTTGAGTTGTGGAAACTCAAAATGGAAGATCTATTGGTGGATAGAGACCTCTGGATTGTTGTGTCTAGAACTATGCCACAAGGTATGAAGCAAGAATATTGGGACCTCGTAGATAGAAAATATAGAGGGTTGATAAGGCTTTGTCTAGCAGATTATGTTCTCATGAACATCCATGAGGAGAAGACTTCATCTTCATTATGGAAGAAACTTGGTGACATTTATCAGGGAAAGTCTCTGGTGAATAAGTTATTCCCTGGGAAGAATTTGTACTCCTTGAAGATGGAATAAGGTGCATATGTAGCAAAACATCTGAATTCATTTAATATGATTGTTGCTCAGTTGACGTCTATGGGTGTGAAGATAGAGGAGGAGGATCGTTGTATGCTTCTATTATGTTCCTTACCCGACACTTGGGATCATCTAGCAATGGCTATTGGAAGTAAAAATACTACTTTCAAGATGGAATACGTGGTTGCCTCGCTACTGTTAGAAGAAATGCAAAGGAAGTCATCTAAAATGGCCAAGGAGGCTCTTGCTATTCGAGGTAGATCAAAGGAGAGGGGCAAGAAGAAAGACAAGAAGTCTAAATCCAAATCTGAAGGGAGATCAAAGTCTCCTGGTAAGAAGACTGAGGTGAAATGCTAAAACTTTGGGCCGACTGGTTATATCCAAAAGGATTGTAAAGAGGAGAAAAGGAAGAAGAAGAAGAACAACTCTTCGGACAATGACTTTTCTTAGAGTGATGCAAATTCCTTCATTGTTGCCTTGGCAACACAGGCATCAGATGATGTCTGGTTGATTGAATTAGGCACATATTTTCACATGACATCTCATAGAGATTGGTTCACTAAGTATGAAAATTATGTTGGTGGAAAGGTGTACCTAGCAAGTGATTCAACTCTAGAATTTTTTGGTTGTGGAAGAGTTAGAATCTAATTCCTTGACAGAAGAATCAAAGGAATTGATGGTGTACTATACATACCAAGTTTGGCTCATAACCTACTTTTTATTAGTAAGTTGAATGATGTTGGAATGCAAGTTTCCTTCTCGAGTGGAGGCTATAAAATGACTAGAGGCTCAATTGTTTTGGCTAAGGGTGCACGCATAGGAACTCTGTATAAGCTAGATGCACATCTTGTTCAATGTAACAATGTCTCTGTAAAGTTAAGCAAAGTTTCTTGTGTAGACAAGGAGAATGAAGTTTCTCTAGGTGAAAATTCTTTGGAGGTGAAACTCCCAGCAGAGAAAACCATGCTATTCCATCATAGACTTGGCCACATAGGAGAAAAAGGCTTAAAAGCCTTGAAAAATACAAATCTAGTAGAAGGGCTTGTTGATTGTAACCTTGAGTTCTATTTTTGCAAACATTTCATTTATGGAAAGCAACATCGTGTTTCATTTTATTTGAGTCCTCATAAATCTTCTAGCAAACTGGATTATGTTCATTCTGATGTATTTGGTCTAGTGGATGTTCCTTCATTATCGAAGTCTAAATATTTCTTTTATTGATGACTATTTGAGAAGGGCATTTGTATACTTTCTAAAGAGTAAATCAGAAGTGTTTAGTCAGTTTAAAGAGTTTTAAAACTTGGTAGAAAATCATATTGGAAGAAAAATTAAATGCTTGAGGACGGAAAATGGCGGTGAGTTTTGTTCTACAAATTTTAAAAGGTACTGCAAAATACCATGGGATTAAAAGGCATAAAAATACGCCTTATACTCCACATCAGAATGGAGTTGCTAAGAGGTTAAACAAGACACTGATGGAAAGAGCGAGAAGTATGTTGAGCAGTGTTGGTCTGGAAAAGAAATTTTGGACTAAGGCTATGGCTATAGCATGTTACTTGATTAATCATTCACCTAGTTTGGCTCTTGTTTGTTGGAATTGTGTGCCTCAATCCCACAGCCTGAAACCTCTTGTGAGAAATTTCGGTGTGACTATTGAGATGTTTGGCTGATCTGCTAGTTGATCCTGAACTATTGTTGTGACCTCCTGAATGTCTTGGCGATCGACATAACCTGAACCTTCGGCGTAACCTGGGACAGTTAGAATGTTGTTTGGGTGATGGTAGAAAGTATAGTCAATATCAGCGTGACCCTTGGTCTATCTGGCCGATGTAGTAATCAGTATGACTTGCTCCTATCAGAATGTGTCTTAGCGATAAGAGATGTCTCGCCGACAGTGTTACATTTAGATTCATTAGGATAACATAAGGGTTCGGTAGGAACTCTTGGCAACAAGGAGATGTCTCACCGACAGCTATACACTCAGAGTCATAGGGATAACATAAAGGCTTCGATATGAAGTCTTAGCGATGGATGTTTGTCTTAGCGATGGGGTATTCTATTGTCGGTATGACTCCTGGTGACTATTTGGTGCTTGGTGTGACTTGAGGGCTCGGTATTACCTCTCAATGATAGCTTAATTATTTCTGACAGTGTTCACATCGATATGACTTGAGGACTTCGGTATGATGTCTCATCGAATAACGATGGTCTTGCCGAATAGCGATACATGTGATGGATATCGGTATGATGTCTTGGCGACAAGGGGAAGTCTGAGCGACAGCTTGTGAACTCAGTGTAAATTCTTGCCGATAGTGAAGACTCTTGGCAATATCGATGGTTGGGCTTTGTGGCATCGGGGATACACGGTTAGTGTCTCACCAATATGTGACATAGGGTGAACGTTGTTGACCGATTGGAAGAATTTCCTACGTGGTGTGACTTCGACCAATCAGAGAAGCTGAATGGGAACCATTAGAAGTTGTGGTCATTCTGTGAGGAAGTCCAACAGACAGAGATGACATGGATATACTCTAGAATTGTAGATGATGTTCAATTTGATCAACAGTTGTTCGATACAAGTGAGCGATAGAGTGAGGGCCGAGTGGCTGGCTGGAAGGTCGAGGCCATGAGGCCAAAATAGAGGAAGTGAGAGGCAGGGTTATGCTATTGAATTATCTCCTGATCAAGGATTGAATGCCATGGTTGATCTCTCATGTTGATCTGTATTGTATACTATGTGAGGGTATTGCAACAGTACGAAGATTGTTTGGTTTGAGAGGTTGATCAAGAAATGTACAGAGGGAGAGTTGGTTACCAGATTGTATCCAGAATGAACAAGATGTAATCTTTGAAAAGGATATGAGTTTGAATTGTATTGTAACCTTCAGTTGTTGAATAATACAATGGCTTGATCTTTGGAGTGGGGTTTTTTACCCGAAAGGGTTTTCCCCACGTAAATCTATGTGTTCTAGTTTTTTGTCTTATCTTTCATCTGTGTTGGTTTTGCTTCTAGAATATGTTATTGCATGATGTTGAATTTACATGTGCTTCTCTTAGAAGGATTAATGTGGGAAATGAATTGTGTCTATTTCCGCTTTAGGACATATTTGTACATGTCTTTGAGGCAATCTAATCAAAATTGAAGTTACCAAAGGCACCAATGTTCTTGGAGATTTCTCTGAGATGCCCTAAATTCCCCTAATAAGTGGTATCAGAGCCATCTTTTGGTTGTTGGTTATGGGTATTTCTCCTATGAAGATTTCTTGGCTTGATAGGCTGGAGGAAATCTGGAGGAATGGACTGATTTATTGATCCTTTGGTGAGTGGAAGTCTTGTGATATTCAGAGACAACATGCAGCTTGAAGGATGATGGAGATGGAAAAGGGAGTTGATCATGTTGTTTTGTTGTGATCTGTGTCTCCTGGTTGGCAGCGGTATAACCTTGGTGTATGAGGTGTATTTTCTTGCTCCGTGGCTATGTAGCAGTAAAGCTTTCATATTGGAAGTCTGTGTGAGAAGCTCCTTGGTGATATGGAGAAGCCTAGTTTGTTTCTCAGCCATGGAAGAGAGTGCTTATGCTAGGTGGTGTTTTCCTGGTGTTGGAAGGCACTGTTTTCCTGTTAATCTTGAATACATAAAGGTTGTGGAGTTAATCATTAGTTGATTTGCAAGCTTGTTAAATATCCTATCTCTTTCTCGGATGCATGTACATGTTTTACATGGTTAAGCAAAACTTGTGGTTATGTGGAGTTGTTGTTAAGCTATTTTCTAGACAGTGGCTTTTGGGGTGTTGTTGGATGAGATAGTTGTAGTTCTGCATGCATGCTATGTGCATGGTTTGAGGAGGTGTGATTTCTTCTCTACATGGGAGTGTTGGTACGTGATTTTTCACTCAGCATTCCTATGGTGGTACTTGTGAGTTTCTTGATTATGGTGCTCATTGTGGACATGATTGGCAAATTAGATTTGGTGTGTTCTGGTGTTTGAGTCATGATTGTCTATGTGGTTATTCTCTTTGAAATCTCAGTGTTGCAGTTTCCAATGTGATGATGGGTTTGCATGTTTGATGTTTGTGATCTACGAGTTATGCGGTTGGTGGATTAGCTACCCATTGGCTGCAGTGAGATGACTTGGATGTGGAATGTCTTTATCCTTAAGGTTGATTCATTGCTGGTGGTGACTTGTTAGTTGGCCTTGTTTGTGGTCACTTGTGCATTGGTGTGATTGTTTTGAGATGAGAGGATGGATATTGTTGAGTACTTGAATAGTCGATTATGGGAACCTAAAGCAGGTGGACATGATGCTTGGAGAGCTCGTATGTCACATTTTAGTGGGAGCTTTAGCAGTAATTATGGTTTCATCACATGGTGGTGAATGGTCTTCTTTAGTGTTGCAGATGTTTCAAGGGGGAGCTTTTAGATCCTATTTCTGTAGAAGGGTTCTTTCGCTTTTGCATGGACATTATTTGAAGATGTGCAACATCTTGGATCCATGGAGGACGCTTGGAGTCTTTGGCTGAGGTGTTGGTGGTGCTTGACAAGTGATGTTGGTTTTGAGTCTGTTTGCTTTATGTCATGGTATACTCTTATTTATGCACTGGAGTTTTGGTATTGTGAATTGTACTTGAGACCATGGTGAAGTCACTTGAAGTATGGTATCTCCTAAGGGGATATGTAGATCATGGTGTCATGATAAGCTCCTGATTTAGATGATTCGAGCTTTGAAAGTGGTCTGGTAAATTCTTTGTGTATTTGGTGCTTTGATTATTTGCTTGATACTTCATGATAGTGTAGTAATGCAGTTGAAATTTAGCATGAGATGATCGGTTACTAGTACTCATGGATACATGAAGAATAAGGTGAGGTTGTTTTTCTCTTATGAGAGAAGTGTTGTTGATTGTTACTCTTGATGAAGTTTTTATCAGAAAGTCTGAGAATCCTACACCTTGGTTGAACGTGAGTTCAATTAGAGACCTATGAGGAGATTTCTCTTGGATTAGTCATGATGGCTTATATATCTTGAAGGAGTATTCTTGTTCCCACTCTTGTTCTGCTCGGCAGTTTATCTGAGAGGTATTTGGCCCATTATATTTTTTAGATGTGTTTTATGTTCACTTTCATGATATGGATCTTGAATTGTTGTTTAATGGTTCTGGAGGATTCATAGTGGAAGTTGTACAGCTTGTTTATCTCCTTGAGCTTTTTTGTTATGTGTTTTATTGATGAGAATTGGTAGGAGATGATGTATGGGCTGATTTCCTAAAGTGGGGAACGAACTAGCTTGATCTTCTTTGAGAGGCTTACATCCATGTTGATTACATGATATTAGAATTTGGTTTGATCTTGGTGATTGAACGGTTGGATGTTGTTAAGTATTTTCTTTTGGGATGAGAAGGAGATCATTCTTGACACAGTTGGCTATTAGAAGTGTATATAGGAGGATGTTCTACAGGGATATGGTGTGCAAAGTTTCTCTCTTTGGTCTTGGTTTACTTCCTAGATGTTTGGTTTCACATTTCATTGGTTTGAGGTTTGGTTGGAGCTATAGTGATCACTTGCTTGTGGTCATGTGTTTTCACTCATGTTCATGGGTGATGACATGGAGGTTCTTAATCCTTTTTCCTTTGATTGCGTGTGGAGAACTTGGGAGAACTGTGCAGACTTGTGGTGGGAGAAATGAATCTTGTAACGGTTTGTTGCAGGTTGTGCGTATCATTGTGGATATTTTTGGTACTACATGGTTACATATTCTATGTGTTGTTATTGGTAGACTTGGTATGTCTTTGATATTTCAGATTTGGAATTACTTGGGCAGTGGGAGTTCTTGTTGTGTTTTGTCTTCTTCGACTGGTTGGCACTTGGAGCTTGTATTTGTTGTTATTGAGTTGGTTATAGTTTGGCATGAGTTTACTAATGCTTATACCTTTTAGGTATGTGGGATTAGATGGAATAGCATGAGCTGTGGGTGTTGTTTTCAGTCGTGTGGGTCTATCAGTTGGATGGAAGCAGTCAGTCTGATTGTTGTTCTAATTGGTGTTTTCTATCTTGTTTCTACAGAATGACTTCACGGTTGTGTTCTGTTTGAGGCTTTGAAGTTGATATTGCTTTTGTATAGCGTCTGAGCATAGTGAAGTAGTAGCAGTATCTTATTGATGATATCATTGGAATCTTTTGCTTGTGTTCATTAGACTGGTGCTTACTCACCTTGGCTTGTATCTTTCTTCCACAGGTGGCATGTTGGAAGATGACAGGGTTTGTTGCCTAAATGGTGGACATCTTGGATGTTGGTGTTGAATTCTTGATGGAGCATGAGAGCATGTTTGAGGTCTATATGGTTTCCTAGAAAGCTGTGATCGGTTTCATTTCGGTTGCTTTGTTGGATAGTGAGTTGCAGTTGGATGCCTGGTCTTTGTTGCAGATTGTCCAGTGGATTGTTATTTGTGGAATCTTGTTGATTGGGTGTCTTGAGTATTGTGGGGTCTGAACTAGTGGAGCTAGTGTGATCTTAGTTTATGGTTGCTTTGGAGGT
Organism: Sequoia sempervirens; assembly: GCA_007258455.2. Taxonomy (NCBI): domain Eukaryota; kingdom Viridiplantae; phylum Streptophyta; class Pinopsida; order Cupressales; family Cupressaceae; genus Sequoia; species Sequoia sempervirens. The sequence continues at coordinate 96,062,091 of VDFB02000003.1, forward strand.
GCCTGTGTGATCTTCATCAAGTGGGAGATTGTTGGAATTGTGTGCCTCAATCCCACAGCCTGAAACCTCTTGTGAGAAATTTTGATGTGACTATTGAGATGTCTAGCTGATCTGCTAGTTGATCCTGAACTATTGTTGTGACCTCATGAATGTCTTGGTGATCAACATAACCTGAACCTTTAGTGTAATCTGGGACAGTTGAAATGTTGTCTCGGCGATGGTAGAAAGTCTGGCTAATATCAGCATGACCCTTGGTCTGTCTGGCCAATACAGTAATCGGTATGACTTGCTCCTATCAAAATGTGTCTTAGCAATAAGAGATGTCTCACCGACAGTGTTACATTCGGAGTCATCAGGATAACATAAGGGTTCGGTAGGAACTCTTGGTGACAAGGAGATGTCTCGCCGACAGCTATACACTCGGAGTCATCAGGAACATAAAGGCTTTGGTATGAAGTCTTAGCAATGGATATTTTTCTTAGTGATGGGGTATTCTATTGTCGAAATGACTCCTGGTGACTATTTGGTGCTCAGTGTGACTTGAGGGCTCGGTATTTCCTCTCAGCGATAGCCTAAGTCTTTCCAACAGTGTTCACATCGATATGACTTGAGGACTTCGGTATGATGTTTCATCGAATAATGATGGTCTTTCCGAATAGCGGTACATGTGATGGATATCGGTATGATGTCTTGGCAACAAGGGGAAGTTTGAGTGACAGCTTGTGAACTTGATGTAATGTCTTGCCGATAGTGAAGACTCTTGGCAATATCGACAGTTGGGCTTTGTGGCATTAGGGAGACACAGTTAGTGTCTCACCAACATGCGACACAGGGTGAACGTTGTTGACCGATTGGAAGAATGTCCTACGTGGTGTGACTTCGACCAATCAAAGAAGCCAAATGGGAACCGTTGGAAGTTAGTTAGTTGTGGTTGTTCTGTGAGGAAGTTCAATAGACAGAGACGACATGGATATACTCTGGAGTTGCAGATGATGTTCAATTCGATGAACAGTTGTTCGATATAGGTGAGCGATCGAGTGAGGGACGAGTGGCTAGCTGGAAGGCCGAGGTAGGGTTATGATGTCGAATTCTCTCCTGATCAAGGATTGAATGCCATGGTTGATCTCTCATGTTGATCTGTACTATATATTGTGTGAGGGTATTGCAACAGTACAAAGATTGTTTGGTTTGAGAGGCTGATCAAGAAATGTACAGAGGGAGAGTTGGTTACCAAATTGTATCCAAAATGAACAATATGTAATCTCTAAAAAGGATATGAGCCTGAATTGTATTGTAACCTTCAGTTGTTGAATAATACAATGGCTCGATCTTTGGAGTGTGGGTTTTTTTACTCGAAAGGGTTTTCCCCACGTAAATTTGTGTGTTCTGGTTTTCTGTCTTATCTTTCATCTGTGTTGGTTCTACTTCTAGAATCTTTTATTGCATGATGTTGAATTTACATGTGCTTTTCTCAGAAGGATTAATGTGGGAAATGAACTGTGTTTGTTTTCGCATTAAGACATAGTTGTACGTGTCTTTGAGGCAATCTAATCGAAATTGAAGTTACCGAAGGCACCACTATTCTTGGAGATTTCTCTGAGATGCCCTAAATTCCCCTAACATTGTTGACAAAACACCTATGGAAGCATGGTCTGGTAAGAATCCCTCTCTGAGACATTCGTTTCTTTGGCTGTGAGGCATATGCATATGTGTCAAATGAGAAAAGATCAAAGTTGGGGAAAAAGGTTGTCAAATGTATCTTCATTGGCTATGGCATTGATGTGAAAGGATACAAGCTTTGGAATCCTATTACTAAGAATTTTGTGTACAACATAAGTGTAATCTTTTGTGAGTTAAAGCCTTTAGTAGTTGGTTTGCAGTTAGAGATAGATAAAAAGTAAAAGAAGAATGATGTAGTTGAAATTCCTCAAACTCTAAATAAAGATGAACTACAAAGTGTACCTAAAATTGAGGAGAGTTCTAGCATCTTTGAGAGTTCTAAAGAAGAACCACAACCTTAGCTTCAACCTATAAGGAGGTCTACACATCAGAAGAAAAAACTTGAAAGGTATGGATTTTCTATGTTGGATTTGAAATGTGCCTATGCTTTGATTACTAGCACTAATGAGCCTAGGAATGTGAAGGAGGCTATTAATATGTCTGATTCAAATTCTTGGTTGGAAGCCATGAATGAGGAAATTGCAGCATTGAAAAAGAATGAAACCTAGGATTTTGTTCCCCTTCCTGAAGGGCGAAAGCCTGTTGGCTATAAATGGGTATTTAAGAAAAATATTGGTCTAGATGGTAGTGTTGAGAAGTATAAAGCTCAGTTGGTCACGAAAGGTTATTCCCAGGTGGAGAGAATTGATTATGGAGAAATATTTTCTCCTATAGCTAAGATGACATCTATCAGATTTCTTTTGTCACTTGCAACAACATATGATTTAGAGATCAAGCAGATGGATGTGTATCAAAAAATTTAGGGTGCTTTAGCATAAGATTGGTTCTTGGTTTACATGTGATGGTGTTGATATTGAGGATGGTCGTTGAGTTACTTTTGTTGTCTTAGAAAAGGAATATCCCAAACCATTCTTTATCTCCTGTATATTAGGTTCTATAGGGACACAGATGCCTTGTTCATGTTTCCCAAAACCTTTATCGTTATATCCCAATTCTTTCATAAGCTCATAACCGCATCCATAAATTCTTTCCATTTCCTTTCGATTGGGTGTTGTTGATAATCTATATCATCAAAATTTGTTTTGTATGTTGCATTTTCTTCCAAAGGAGATGGGGTAGATATTTGGGAAGATTCTTCCAAATTTTGAGTTGACATAACTGTTGGTTGTTCTTGTTGGTTCTCAATTGTGTTTTGTTTGGTTTGTCCTTGATGAAAAAATTCACCTTTTGGTATCTATCGGCATGATGTTCACGTGGTTTTGGCGACAAAGGAAAGTTCAATCGGCATGAGTATTTTTCACCGAGAAGAGGTCTTTCCGAATGAGTCGGGTCTCACCGACTTATACATGAGGTGGTTCATCGGCGTAAGTGATCCTTCATTGGCATTGTGTCTTGGCAAGTTTGACTTGTTACATCGACCGACTAGCACATTAAAGATTCACTTTGGGTAGACATATTGCTTTTGGTGTGAAGCCATAGCGATTGTACATTGTCACACCGACCGATGGCAGGAAGATACATATTGGTAAGAGTTAGGGTTATCGAAGTGAGGTCTTGGTGAGTGACCTTCGGTCTCGCCAACATTACACATGGAGTTTCACTGGCAACTTTTGGCAGGATTTCTCCTTTGTTTCAGCGACAGAGGGTGATCCTTATCGGCAAGTGTTATACTGTCGGTATGAGGTCATAACGAGATTGTTATGTCTCACCGACTAGAGGTTGAATGGGAACACATTAGCAAGAGTGGCGACATCGATATAATGTCATAGCAAACCCTGTGGGTCTCACCGATGGAATACATATGGACCTTGTTGGCATAGGCATTGATTTGTCTCGATGAACAGGAATGATCATGTGGGCTTTCGGTAAGACACAGGATGCTCTACGAGATATCACCCCAACTATGCATTGTCTTAGCGAAGGTGGATGAAGGACACATCTCAACGAGAGTGTTGTTTTTGTCACAGTGACTCAGAATGGATAAGGTTTAAGTCTTTCAATGAAACACAATGAAATCTACAAAACGTCTCCCCGATTATGGATTGTCTCAGCGACACCGGATGAAAGGATGACTTTCGGTAAAACAAAGCATTATCTACAAAATGTCTCCCCGATAGCAGAATGTCACAGCGACACATAAGAGATAAAAGGGCTTTCGGTGAAACATAATGTGATCTACGAGAGGTCTTCCCGACTTTGATGGGTCATGGCAAAAGCGATAACTAAGGGGAATGTCTGGAAATTTAATTTCCTTTGGTAGGACTATCTGGATGTCTCGACAAATGATTAACAAACTCTATCACTATGGCCGACATGTGAATTTCTAAGTATAGTTGTAGGCCAACATCATTGGTTGGCATCGAATCTCAGAATGGTTACATGGCAGAATATTCTCTAAGAATTGGGAGGTTATGGTTCTCAGTTGGTGGGCAGTCGTGGTTTTGATGAAAACCTATCAGTTACAATTTGAAATCTCTTGATTCAGTACAAAAATTAAAGCTCTCTGGACTGGCGTTACTCTTGATTTTTACCATCATCTACAGATTATCATTATTTAGCTTCATATTCTAAAATTAGTAAGAGAATTTTAGATTCTTGTGAAAAATGCATTTTGAAGATTTCTTGATGACAGACATACTTGAAATGTATATATAAACTAGTGTTGAAAATAGTGTAGATACTCTAGTTGTAATTCTGGAATATTGTTCTTTGGTTGTATGGAAATGTATAAATAAACTCTGCACTAAAAATCTGAAAAACAAAGATGTAGAGATATATTGTAAAATTCTTTTCTATGTAATATTTTAAGGATTCAATTTTTGAATTCTTAGGGTATTAGGTAGACTAGAAAAATAGAGAGTTATGAGCTTAACTAAAAGCAGAGAGATCCTCTGAGATATTTTTATTGTTCAGAAATATAATTTGAGGGGTTGGTACTCCTTGAGATAGATATCTCTAAATGAGGGGTTGGTGCTCCTTGAGTGGGTGCTCAAAAATCAACCTATAAGGCATTGTGAACAGTTGTTCAAAAGATTAATCTTGGAAGGCATTTCGGGAGTGGTTTTTATACCCCAGGAGGGTTTTCCACTCAGAAAAATCTTGTGTCTCTTTGTTCTTCTGAGTTCTCGCTACTTTACTATGTTGTTATTTCAGTTCACTATTTGGTTATTACTTTTCTCAATTTTGTTTATGAATGATTACATTCAACTCATGAATGCATTAATCAGAGTATATTGAGATCAAATCTAAGCTATATTTTTGAATTTTTGAAAATTGGTCAAATTTGTTAAGACACTGATTCACCCCCCCCTCTCAGTGTCATTTTAACTCCAACAATTGGTATCAGAGTGTAGGGTCCTCTGATAGGTTTTAATCACCTTGGATTGATCTTGGTCTTGGAGTTTGTTTTTAATGGCACATTCTCAAGACGACGCCTTTGTAACCAGAGCTCTGTTATTTGATGGAATAGATTATGTGTTCTGGAGAATCAGAATGGAAGCTTTTCTTGTTTCTTTTGATGTTGATGTTTGGAGCATTGTTATAAATGATTACAATGTACCAGCCTCTATTCCCACTAATCCTGCTGAAAAAAAGAGGTATGAAACAAATGCCAGAGCTAAGCATGCCATCTTGTGTGGGTTAACTAAAGATGTGTTCATTAAAGTCATACATTGCAAATCTGCTCATGAAATCTGGAAAAACTTGAAACTATATATCAAGGGAATGAGAAAGTCAAACTGTCAAAAATCATTACACTCAAACATCAGTTTGAGGAGTTGAAAATGAAGGATGATGAAAAAGTGGTTGAATATTTTCTAAGAGTTGATGAAGTTGTCAATGCAATGAAAGGTCTAGGTCAAGAGGTTAATGAATTTGATGTGGTCACAAAGGTTGTTAGAACCTTACCATCCAAATTTGAATCTAAGGTTTCAGCCCTAGAAGAAAAGAAACACTTTGATAAGCTTACCTTAGACAGCCTGCAAGGAATACTTACTACCTATGAAATGAGAACTAGCAAAAACAATTCAACAGGAAAAGAAATTGCCTTTAACATTGAAAAGAAAGAAAAATTCGAAGTCAGTGAATCAAAGTTGTCTGATTCTAAAGAATCCCATTTTGTTAGAAGATTTAAAAAGGGATCAGGAAAATATAAGGGAAAACTTCCCTTTAAATGTTTTAACTATAGCAAAATAGGTCACTTTGCTGCAAAGTGTCCCTATGATGATCAAATCTGTGACAACGAGACAACTGAAAAATAGCCTAAGAAGAAGGCCTTCAAACCTAAACGAAATTTCAATTTCAAAAAGAAGAAAAGTCTGTTTAGTAAGGATGAATCTGATATTGAGTCTAAAGATTCATCAGTTGAAGAAGATGAAACTTTGTTCATGGCTGAAATTAGTCAGCAAAATGATTCAAAAACCATTGACATTGAAGAAGGTGAAGTAGATCTTGAAAGTGAGCTGAAATGTGCTTTACAAGAGGTCAAAAAACTCAAAAAACAAGTTCTTGCTCAAGAACATAAACCAGATCAAGAAATGGTCTCTCTGAAAACTCAGTTTAAAGAAGCTAAAAGAGTTGAAGACTGTCTTCGAGTGACTGTAAGCTGCAAAGATCAAGAAATTCAAAAATTGAAAAATATGAAATCACTCTAAAACTGAATGAGATGCTCAGCAAGTAGAAGATGTATAAAGAAAAAACTGGTGTTGGTTTTGAAAAGGGTGAATGCTCAATTGACAATGCAAAATGAAACCCCTCTTCTGAAGTCAAAGGTTCAGGTTCAAATCACTCATAATTTGGAAAGGATCATGTTCAGTCTTTAAGAGGTAATAGATCTTCATACAGAGTCAATCCTTTCTTCTATGGTCATTATTTTTTCTCAACAAATTTGGCCATAAGGTGAGAAATTGCAAGCTTATGAATCCTAGAATACCCAGGTTTGGTCTTAGGAAAAACTATGGTTTTGTTAAACAGATCATATGTTTTAAATGCAATACCTTGGGACATTTTGTCAAACAGTGTAGAACTGATCTGCAATCTAAACAGCAGGAAATTAAAAAGGTTTGGAAACCTAAGACTGTCAACAACATTGAGCAAACTATGTTGGTTCAAACTGCTTTTCATTCCAAGAAAAAGGACTTATGGGTCCTAGACAGTGGATGTTCTAACCATATGACTAGCGACAAGGATAAATTTATAAATCTTGAAGATTATGCAGGTGGATATGTTAAGTTTGGTGATAACTCTGGTATTCAAATTAAAGGTAGAGGTTCACTTCTTCTGAATGAAGACACTCCTATCTATAATGTGCACTATGTGGAAGGTCTCAAGCACAATCTTCTAAGTGTTAGTCAAATCTGTGATAGTGGTTATCATGTTCTTTTCACTTTGCAGGGATGTGAGATTAAGAACAAGCTTGGAAAGGTTGTTGCAGCTAGGAGGAGGACAAAAGGAAATGTGTACAATCTTCTTGACACATCAAGCAATGACAATAATCAAGGTATGTGTCTAATGGGCCAAATTGAAGAGAACTGGTTATGGCATAAAAGATTAGGACACAAACTTTGAAAATCTAGTTAGAATCAGTAAAAATCAGAATGTTAGAGGTCTACCAGTTCTTAGCAAGCCAGAAAACTCTATGTGCAAAGAATGTTTAAGTGGTAAACAAACTAAAATCAGCTTCAAAACAAAAGAACATTCTTCTTCAAAACCTTTACAGCTTGTGCATACTGATTTATGTGGACCAACCAGAACAAGGTCTATTAATGGTGAAAGGTACTTTATGTTGTTTGTGGATGATTATACTAGAATGGTTTGGGTCACATTTCTTAAGCACAAATCAGAAGCATTTGAAAGGTTTAAAATCTTTCGTAAATTGGTTGAGAAGGAATCTAATTTAAAACTTAAATGTTTACGATTTGAAAAAGGAGGTGAGTTCACTTCTCAAGAGTTTATTGATTACTGTGAATAGCACGGCATTAAAAGACAGTATGCTGCAACAAAAACACCTCAACAAAATGGGGTAGTTGAACGTAAGAATAGAACTGTAAAAGAAATGGCTAGAACCATGCTAGATGAAGCTAAGTTGTCTGATATGTATTGGAAAGAAGATGTTCATATAGTTGTATACATTTTGAATAGAGTGTAGCTTAGGGTGAAATCTAAACACACTCCTTATGAACTTTGGTATGGAAAAACTACTTCTGTCAAATACTTTAAAATTTTTGGAAGTAAGTGTTTTATCAAGAAAGATGATGATAACCTTGGGAGCTTTCAATAAAAGAGTGATGTGGGTATCTTTTTGGGATACTAAACTCACAACAAAGCTTATAAATGCCTTAACAAAAGGCTTAATAAGATTGTTGAAGTTGTTAATGTAAAATTTGATGAATGACCACATTTTAATGCCAAATCTTTGCAGGATAATGAGGAAGAAGAACTTGAACTTGAAATAATTTTAGGAGTTGAAACAAAAAAGCTTAATACTGATTCAGTAAGCCCTAAAATTGAAGAAGCAAGTCCTAAAAAAGGTGCATCAAAAGCTCCTTCAAAAACTCTAGCTAAATATCACCCCAAAGATCAGATTATTGGGGATAAATATGCAGGAGTTCAAACTAGAAGAAAGGTTGCAGAATTTGATGAAAAGGCACAAATAGCTTTTTGTTTAGTTACTCAGTTTGAGCCTAAAAATTTTAATGAATCTCTCACAGATTCATGTTGGATTAATTCTATGCAGGAAGAAATTGATCAGATTGAGAAAAATCAAACTTGGGAGTTAGTCCCAAGACCAGATGACAAGAATGTCATTGGAGGCAAATGGATATACAGAAACAAGGTTGATGAAAATGGTAATGTTATTCACAACAAAGCAATATTTTTCTGCAAAGGCTATGCTCAACAAGAAGGTATTGATTTTGGTGAAACCTTTGCACCTGTTGCTAGACTAGAATCTATCAGAATATTCTTGGCTTATTCTGCTTACAAAAACTTTATTGTTTATCAAATGGATGTCAAAACTGCTTTTTTAAATGGCTATTTAGATGAAGAGGTCTATGTTGAACAACCTGAACAATTTATTTGCAAAGATAAGCCTGATCATGTTTATAGATTGAAAAAGGCCCTCTATGGCTTAAAACAAGCACCTAGAGCTTGTTACTCTAGGCTGGACAATCATTTGCTTTCAAATGGTTTTGTTAGAGGAGGTGTAGACATCAATCTTTATGTTAAAACTGAAGGTTCTGATATTTTTGTTGTTGAAATTTACGTTGATGACACTATCTTTGGTTGCAACAATGTTACTTTGAGTAAAAAATTCTCTCAGCTAATGGAATCTGAATTTGAAATGTCATTATTGGGAGAATTAAATTTCTTCTTGGGTCTTCAAATCTCTCAATGTGAAAATGGAATATTTCTTTCTCAAACCAAGTATGCTAGAGAGATGCTTAAGAAATTTCAGATGGATGAATGCCATCCAGTTAGCACTCCAATGGTTACTAGATGCAAACTTACTAAGGTTGATGATTCTCTTGATACAAATCAAACTGAATATAGATCAATGATTGGCAGTCTATTATATTTAACTGCTTCTTGACCTGACATCATGCAGGCAGTTTGCACTGTTGCACAATTTCAGGCATCACCTAAAGAATCCCATGTCACTATTGTTAAAAGGATTTTTAAATATATTCAGGGCACTCTTGATTATGGTCTTTGGTATCCTAGAAGCGATGATTTCTCTTTGATTGCTTATACTGATGTTGACTGGGCTGGTTGTTTGGATGATAGGAAAAGCACCAGTGGTGTTGCCTTCTTTCTTGGTGATCATTTAGTGGCATGGCACAGCAAGAAACAAGTATCTGTTTCTCTCTCTATTGCCGAAGTAGAATACATTGCTGCCACTTCATGTTGTACTCAAGTACTGTGGATGAGTCATACTCTTTTAGATATGGGTATTGATAATTCTAAACCTGTTTCCATTCTTTGTGATAACACTAGTGCGATAAATATTTTAAAAAATCTTGTTATGCACTCTCGCACTAAACATATTGCTATCAAGTTTCACTTTCTTTGAGAAAAGGTTTTGGCTAATGAAGTCTACTTACAGTTTGTTGGCTCACAAGATCAAGTGGCTGATATTTTTACTAAGCCCTTAGCTAAAGAGTTATTTGAAAGGTTGAGACTTCAATTGGGAGTTATCTCTCAATATTTACTTCTCTAATTTTACAAGAATTGGCTTAGGGGGAGCATGTTATATATTTTGATTCACTTACAACTCTCCTACAATCTTGGTTGTTGCACTGTTACTCTTTTTGCAGCTGTTTCCTGGCATTGCACATTCTTCTCTTCTATCCTTTGTCATTGAGGAAAAAAGGGGGAGAGTCATGTGTGTTTTTCCATCAAGGACAAAGGGGGAGTTTGTTGGTTCTCAGTTGTGTTCTGTTTGGTTTGTCCTTGATGAAAAAATTCACCTTTGGGTGTCTATCGGCATGACGTTCACGTGGTTTTGGCGACAAAGGAAAGGTCAATCGGCATGAGTATTTTTCATCGGGAAGAGGTCTTTCCGAATGAGTCGGGTCTCACTAACTTATACATGAGGTGGTTCATCGGCGTAAGTGATCCTTCATCGGCATTGTGTCTTGGTGAGTTTGACTTGTTACATCGACCGAGTAGCACATTAAAGATTCACTTTGGGCAAACATATTGCTTTTGGTGTGAAGTCATAGCGATTGTACATTGTAACACCGATCGGTGGTGGGAAGATACATATTGGTAAGAGTTAGGGTTATCGAAGTGAGGTCTTGGCAAGTGACCTTTGGTCTCATCGACATTACACATGGAGTTTCACTGGCAGCTTTCAGCAAGACTTCTCCTTTGTTTTGGCGATAGAGGGTGATCCTTATCGGCAAGTGTTATATCGTTGGTATGAGGTCACAGCGAGATTGTTATGTCTCACTGACTAGAGGTTGAATGGGAACACATCGACAAGAGTGGCGGCATCGATATAATGTCATAGCGTACCCTATGGGTCTCACCAATGGAATACATATGGACCTTGTTGGCATAGGCATTGATTTGTCTCGGCGAACATGAATGATCGCGTGGGCTTTCGGTAAGACACAGGATGCTCTACGAGATATCACCCTGACTATGCATTGTCTTAGCGAAGGCAGATGAAGGACACATCTCAGCGAGAGTGTTGTTTTTGTCACAATGACTCATAATGGATAAGGTTTAAGTCTTTCAGTGAAACACAATGAAATCTACAAAATGTATCCCCAATTATGGATTATCTCAGCGACACCGGATGAAAGGATGACTTTCGATAAAACAAAGCATTATCTACAAAACGTCTCCCCGACAGCAGAATGTCATAGCGACACATAAGAGATAAAAGGGATTTTGGTGAAACATAATGTGGTCTATGAGAGGTCTTCCCAACTCTGATCGGTCATGGCGAAAGCGATAACTAAGGGGAATGTCTGGCAATTTAATTGCCTTCAGCAGGACTATCTGGATGTCTCGGCGAATGATTAACAAACTCTGTCACTGTGGCCGACATGTGAATTTCTAAGTATAGTTGTAGGCCGACATCATTAGTTGGCATCAAATCTCAAAATGCTTACATGGTAGAATATTCTCTAAGAATTGGGAGGTTATGGTTCTCAGCTGGTGGGCAGTCGTGGTTTTGATGAAAATCTATCAATTACAATTTGAAATCTCTTGATTCAGCACAGAAATTAAAGCTCTCTGGACTGGCATTACTCTTGATTTTTACCATCATCTATAGATTATCATTATTCAGCTTCATATTCTAAAATTAGCAAGATAATTTCAGATTCTTGTGAAAAACACATTTTGAAGATTTCTTGATGACAGACATACTTGAAATGTATATAAAAAATAGTGTAGATACTTTGGTTGTAATTCTGGAATATTGTTCTTTGGCTGTATGGAAATGTATGAATAAACTCTGTAATAAAAATCTGAAAAACAAAGATGTAGAGATATATTGTAGTATTCTTTTCTATGTAATATTTTAAGGATTCAATTTTTGAATTCTTAGGGTATTAGGTAGACAAGAAAAATAGAGAGATCCTCTGAGATATTTTTATTGTTCAAAAATATAATTTGAGGGGTTGGTACTCCTTGAGATAGATATCTCTAAATGAGGGGTTGGTTCTCCTTGAGTGGGTGCTCAAAAATCAGCCTATAAGGCATTGTGAACAGTTGTTCAAAAGATTAAACCTGGAAGGCATTTTGGGAGTGGTTTTTATACCCCAGGAGGGTTTTCCACTTAGAAAATTCTTGTGTCTCTTTGTTCTTCTGAGTTCTCACTGCTTTATTGTGTTGTTATTTTAGTTCACTGTTTGGTTATTACTTTTCTCAATTTTGTTTATGAATGATTACATTCAACTCATGAATGCATTAATCAGAGTATATTGAGATCAAATCTGAGCTATGTTTTTGAATTTGTGAAAATTGGTCAAATCTATTAAGACACTGATTCACCCCCCCCCTTTCAGTGTCATTTTAACTTCAACAGTTCTTGTTGTTCATCTTCTTTTCGGGTAATTATATATTCATCCATAAATGAAGGTGTGAATTCCAATGTACCCCAATCATCATCTAGCAATTTAGACACAAATTCTTCTTCTTATTTGCTAGTCTCAAGGGGTTCAATATGAGATGTTGGAATTAATGTGTTCAGAGGACTTGTTCCCTTTTCAAGTTGTAAAAAACTCTCAGGCTTGGGGTCTATTTCAACTTGATGATTTTTTTTGTTATAGACATATTTCGTTATCTAATGAAGAGTCAAAGGCACTACATGCATTTCATGAATCCATGGCCTTCCCAAGAGAATGTTATATGCGAGATCGTAGGGCATGACATGAATAGGAGTTTGCAAGGTATCCACTCTTACTATTATAGGCAAAGTGATTACACTGAGCGGTTATTTTGTAGTATTTTCAAATCCTCCAATAGATAAGGAATCAGGTTTGATTTGTGATTTATCCACATGTAATCGATCTGAGAGTTTTACATTGCACACATTGGTAGTAGAGCCATTTTCAATAAGGGTTCAATTGATGCTTGTTGTATTATATTGAGAAATTATCATAAAGGCCTCATTTTTCTTCCATAATTCTAATGGAGGGAGCTCATGTTGACGAAAGGTAATGTCTACATTAACTGTATTCATTCCCTTGATAAGAGCTGCCACATCATTTGTGCTTGTACCAGGAGGAACCACTATTTGTTGCAAGGTTGTTTAGAGCATTGAATGATAATTAGGTGAATTTTGAAGAAGGTCCCAAAGAGATATTTTGGTGGGAGTTCTCTTAAGTTGCTCAACAAGATCATACTCTCTTAATCGAGGAGCACTAGGTAGTGTAGTATTGGGTAAAGGTAAGGAGGTTGGTGTTGGTGGTGGTGGGTCTGGGTTATTTTGAGTGTAATGTGTGTGTGCAACAACATCATGTCGAGGTGGGTAAAGGGTAAACTCAGGTTTAGGTGGAGGTTGAGGTTGATGTGAAGGTGGGTAAAGGATAAGTTGGGGTTGAATTACATTGGCATATTTTGTTTTGGGTTTCTCACAACAAACCTTAGTGGATGGATTTTGTGAGATGAAGTCCTCAAGGGATTCATCTAACATATCAAAATCATCACTACTAAAAGGTTTGGGTGATAAGTTATCTTTGGATGGTTTAGGTTTGTCATCACAAGCCTTAGTGGATGAACTTCATGAATGGAAACCTTGTACGGCTTCATCTAACCTATCCAAGTCATCACTACTAAAAGTTTTGGATGATATTGTCGTCCTAAAATGAGGCATTGTTTTTATTGGTTCATTTGATGTTGTGAAGTTTTTGTTTGTTTTGTCTAATGAATCTGATCTAAATGAACTAGGAACTAATGCTGAAAAATGAACATTATAAAAATCTAATGCTATCTGATGAGGTAAAAATAACCTCATCATGATAATACCATAAAGACCTGGTTCATACATGCAAATCTCTATCCTCTGCCAATTAATTAAATTTTAGGAGAAATAATTGCTTAATTTTAGTAAGAACTTGTATAAACTTTATTTCTTTTGATTTCTTAAAGTAATTTGCCAATACAGATTTAATGGGTTGTTTAAAGTGTTTTGTAGATAATAATCGGTCAATCAAAGTTATAGATTGAAGCATCCATTTGGCACGTTCTCTAGAACAGTTAGAGATATATGCTGGAAATATGCTTTGGAACTTCAGGGTGATGGACCGAAGATGTAATTGTTCTTAAAGTTGTTATTTTTGTTATCGTTTGAATTAAAGACTTTATGGCTCGACTTGGGCCTCTTAAATACTATGTAATGGGATTAAAGATATACGAGTTATCTGTAGATCTGTTTAGATATTTTCAATGGTTATCCATAGCATCTGAAATATAGCATGTAGTTATAGTTTCTCTATAAAAGATATGGTCTCTGGAAGTAAGATATACAGTGAAAATTAATGTTATACTATAAGAATGTTTCCAAGGTTTATGAATAAAGAGGTTGTTATCTAAAATTCTGAGTTATGAGTTATGGATGATAACTATGATTGATAGAAGTGTTCTTGAAATAGCTATGAATGTGAGCTGAGAATGAATGTGCTAACCTACGAGCTAGCCACTTGATGGGAGTAGATAAGTGTTCCCTTTTATTATAATGTTGTTCTGTAGAGAGTCATTAAATTTACTGTTATGAAATTTTAGCTCTGAAGTATTTGTTATCTTTTCACTTCTGTAGTTTCTATTATTCACTGTTAGAATTTTTACTATTAAGAAAATGTTTTATGCATTACTATAAGCTTTTCTGCTCTTATAATTTTTTAGCTTCTTAGTTTAGTTGTTTCTATGCTTTTTAATTTAGTTATTATTCTTTCTAAATTAGTATACTTATGCCTACAGTTCAAGCATTTTATGTTTTCTTAGGAATAAATTACTTTACAGTTTGAAGTTAGAATTAATCTTAAGTTGTTCTTAAAAGATTAGGAAACCTGAGGGCGATACTTCAGACCTCTTCTATTGCATATTGCCTTGAACACTACTCGGTCGACAAACTAAATATTATATTCTAAAGTAATGGGACCTAACGACAGCCTATCACTTTTTGGCGCCATTGTCAAGGACCCCTTAGCTTCTTTTGCTTAAGTGTTAATAGAAGATGCCTAGAATACCTCTTTTAGGACAAAAATACTATATGTGGCTTCCTTTTCTGCATGGTCAGGAAAAGAGGCCCTCATGGACGATTTATACCAAAGATCCCCTGAAAATACGTCCCAGTTATACAAAGGGAGGCCCAAGGCTCAGAAGACCATTTTGCTGATGAATTACTTGAGCCTAACCCACCCAAGGATTTCCACTATCTCCCAGAAGATCGTCCTATAGTGCAACCTATTGTTGACGAAATTATTTTTGAAGAGAATATTCCTCTAAACATCATGGGAGATCGAAGGGTAGAAGCCAACCGTAATGATGCAAATTGTAATAATAATGATCCTCCACTACCTAGAATGTTCACTTATCCTATTGCTCTGGATGCAGATGATGATACAACAATGAAAAATATCTCTCTAACTTTCCTTCCAACCTTTTGTGGTTTATCTTCGAAAGACCCAGACCAATTTATTTTTGAATTTAATGTCCTTTTTCAAACCTATGACTATAAAAATGACAACCAGAAACTGAATTTGTTTCCTTCTACTTTGAAGGATTCAGCCATGCGCTGGTTTATGGGACTACCGTCTAGAAGTATTACAACTTGGGAAGAAATAGATACTATGTTCTTGAATAAATATCAGAGTTATTGTAGGGTGAGTGATCATAAGGAAGAGCTGTTTAAACTTCGGCAAAATGAGGATGAGAGTCTAGAGGACTATTTGGATAGGTTTCTTTTCTTATCTAAACGATGGGGGAAATGACCATTAGTGTTGAGATTCTCAAGACTATATTTCTTAAAGGAATCGATGATAATGCAAGAAGAAGTCTTGATTTAATGGGAAAAGGTGATGTGTCTGAGTTAAACCTTGAAGACATATGTGATTTGTGTCACAATTTTTCACGTACTTGTGGAGGAATCCGAAAAAAAAAATATTTTCAAAGGGAATAATGAGATAGGTAAACTTCGAGAAGAAATAGAAAATTTTAAGACATACATACTTTTCCAATTGAATACTACGTTGGATGGTATACAAGCAAAGGCACGTAACCCTGAGACTTTGTCAATCTATTGTCCTAGGTGTCGAAATAAACATCTTTTATGGGAGTGCCCTTTAGACAAGGTTAATGTTTGTCAACTCTGTGAGCAAAGCCACCCTACCAATCAATGCGAGCTTCTTACTGATCTTAAGAATACTAAGAAAAAAATTGCTCAAGATGAAGAAGAAATAAATGTGCTAAATCAATGCCAAGGAGGTAATTTTTCTTATGGGAAGAATTCCACTCCTACATGGAGACCTCGGAATAACTGAGCTGGTAATCAATGGCCTCCATCTTGGAATCATCCCTATCCTCCACAGCCTACTTGGGGAACTCCTTATTGGGGATCTCCTGAATGGGAAAGTCAATCATGGGGAACTCAGCAGTGACCAAACTAGTCACAACAAGAATGGTACCCACAACATATTGCTCCCCAATGGAATCAAGGACAAAATTAATTTTATACTGGTCCTAGGAGGAATCAACAACATAATTTGTTACCACCACCTCAAAATATTCCTCAGACTGAGCAAGTAAATCAACCTCAACTTCTAACACAACCACTTCCCAATCCTAAGAACAATTGATAGAATACTCCGGTATATACTACTAAGCAAGATAATGTCATAGGACTTAATGCAATTCATTATGGAAATGTTCAGTTACGATCCGGTAGGACACTTCAATCGCCCACTATTGAGGAAGTAGTGGACGAACCTATTTCTCAAAATTTTGAGAAAGATACTACATTACCAACGAATATTATTGAGTCTTCAACAACAGGAGCTACCAATTTACCTTAGGAGGAGGGAGTTCAGTCTTTGACTGAGTTTAGTAAAGATATCCCTTCAAAGGAGAAAACCCAAGCACCATTTCTAGAGCATCTAAAATCAACAATTCTGAAAGATATTTCGGAAATGACATTAGCTTCTAAAACTACATTAATTCAGGAAATTAAACAATTACAAATAGAGGTTCCTTTGCTATAGGTAATAAAGATAATTCCTGAGTTAAATAAGTTAATCAAACAACCGTGTATTAGAACTCCAGGAAGGAAACCAAAGAAAATAAAAATTGTCCACATTGATGGTTATCTAGCTGATTTTTTGTCTGGAAAGACCGTTGCTCCAAAATATGATGATCCTAGGAGTCCACTTATTACTATTACAATTAATGAGGTAGCAATACCTAATGCATTGGTGGATTTGGGAGCAACTATTAATGTAATGATGGTGGATGTAATGGAGAAGTTAAGTCTTATTGATTTAAGTCCTACAACTACAGTCTTGCAAATGGAAAATCAGTCTATAGCCATTCCTAAAGGTGTTATAAAAAATGTTCTTGTTAAAGTTGATGGATGGGAATATCCAGTTGACTTTCAAATAATCCAATCACTTACACCTAAAGATAGTTATCCAATAATTTTGGGAAGACCATGGTTGGCTACTATCGCTGCTAAAATTGATTATTGAGAAGGAGGTATGACCATTTCACATGGTCCAAATAGTAAATGTTTATTTTTATATCCTCATGCTAAGCCTACCAAGTATAATAAAGTATGGGTTGATGAACCAGAAGAATTTAATGGGCAAGACAGTCTGGCGTCTTTGGCCATGGTAGTAATTAAACAACATGGAGAAGAATTAGAGGATGAGTTAGTGAATGAGGTTGCACATTTGGTTATAGGTTCGAGTGAAGAAGTAATAGAGGATGTACCAAAAATTTTGGGACAATCAATTGATATAAGTGGGATGGAACAGAATTATGTTACCATGGGAATGCCTTGTCCCTTGGCTAATATGATTCCTAGAATGAGTTATTTCTTTGATGATATTACAAAATTTCACCGACTTGTACCTCATAGTTTTCCTCTCAATACTTTGTTATGACCAATACATACTATCACTTCGGCTTATCTAGGAACAAAAAAAATTATGTTGTTACCAGGAAAAACTATGAATGTCAATAGTTGGTTGACAGAAATACAAGAGGATAAATTATTTAATGTGCTGGTAAAAAGGTCTAAAGCTTTTGCTTGGGACTATACAAACATGAGGGGGATTCACCCAAGTGTTTGTACTCATCACATTTATACTAATCCTAATATAAGACTTGTTCGTCAACCATAGAGGAGACTCAACCCCGCATTAAAGGATCTTGTTAAAATAGAGATTGAGAAAATCCTCCATGCAGGATTCATTTATCCTATCTCATATAGTAAGTGGGTTTCAGCTATGGTAGTTGTACCAAAGAAAAATGGAAAGTGGAGAATTTGTGTAGATTGTAGAGAACTTAATAAAGCCACCTTTAGAGATTATTTTCCCTCACCATTCATTGACCAGGTTTTGGACAATTTGGCTAGGAAGAAATATTTTTCTTTCTTAGATGGATTTAGTGGTTACAACCAAATTCAGGTAGCACCAGAAGACCAAGATAAGACAATGTTTACTTGTCTGTGGGGTACATATTTATATCGAGTTCTTCCTTTTGGACTTTGTAATGCTCCATCGACTTTTCAAAGGGCCATTTTGGCTATATTTGCAGCACTTGTCAATGATTGTGTAGAGGTTTATATGGATGATTTCACAGTATATAGGTCAACCTACAATGAAGCTCTTCAAAACCTGGATAGGGTTTTGGAGGTTTGTGAGGAAAACCGACTATCCCTTAACCACGAAAAGTGTTTAATAATGGTAGAACAAGGAATAGTCTTAGGCCATCACATTTCCTCGGAAGGAATAAAAGTTGATCCTAAAAAAATTGAAGGCATACAACAATTGACTATACCTCAAACACAAACAGATGTTAGAAGTTTTCTTGGACATGCTGGATATTATAGAAGGTTCAGAGAAAGCTTCAGTAAGATAGCAGCCCCTATGTTTTCTCTCCAAAAAGATGTGGAGTTTAATTGGACGTTTGAGTGTCAACAATCATTTGAAATGATAAAAGAAAAGCTTGTCTCTGTTGTTGTACTACGTGGACCAAATTGGAGTCTTCCCTTTCACATTTATGTTGATGCTTCAGATGACGCAAATGGTGCAGTATAAGGGCAAGAAGATGAGGATGGGGGTAAGTATGTCATATATTTTATTAGCAAAAACCTAACGTCTGCTGAGAGAAATTACACAACAACAAAAAAAGAAGTCTTAGCGGTGGTTCATGCCATCAAAAAGTTTCATCATTATATTACAGGATATAAAGTTACAGTTTATACAGATCACTTAGTTGTAAAGTATTTAATGAATAAACTTGTAGTTAATGGTCGAATAATGAGATGGTTACTATTTCTTCAAGAGTTCAATGTGACAATACTTGACAAGCCAGGGAAATTTAACGAAGTGGCAGACTTTTTATCTCGAATCAAACAAGAAGAGGGTGATCGAGCACCTGTACAAGATGAGTTCCCAGATGAAAATTTGTTTGCTATCTCTATAAAGGTTCCTTGGTTTGCTGATATTGCCAACTATTTAGCTACTTCTAAAGTACCTCCTGAATTTACATTAAAACAAAGGAAGCGACTTATTCGAGAGTGTGCACCATTTAAATGGATTAATGGGATTTTATTTCATTGTGGACCTGATATGGTTTTGAGAAGATGTGTAAGGGTTGATGAAACTTACAGTATTTTGAGGGCCTGTCACGATGATCCTTCAGGGGGTCATTATTCTGCAAAAAGAATTTCCCATAAAATTTTAGGTACTATATATTATTGGCCTTCAATGCATAAAGATGTTGAAAATTATGTTTGTGATTGTGATGAATGTCAAAGAGTAGGAAGACCAACTACTTCAACAGAAATGCCTTTGCAGCCTCAGGTAACTTTGGAACCATTCAAAAAATGGGGGTTAGATTTTATCGGCCCCATAGATCCTTCCTCACAAGGGAAAGAATATATATTAGTTTGTACCGATTATCTAACAAAATGGGAAGAATTTCAAGCTTTATGAGTTGCTAGAGAAGAGCAAGTTGCCGATTTTCTCTATAACAATTTTTTTCTTCAATTTGGAGCCCCTTGAACTATTGTTATAGATCGGGGACCCCAATTTATGTCCAAATTTCTCCTAGCATTTATAGACCATTTTCAGGTGATCCATAAGAATTCATCCCCTTATCACCCTCAAGCAAATGGTCAGGTAGAGGTGACTAATAGGGAGTTAGAAAACATACTGACAAAAACTGTCTCTTCAGGAAGAAAAGATTGGGCCAGGAAATTGCTTGAAGTCATTTGGGCGTATAATACAACATGGAAATCTACAACTGGATTTAGTCCCTATGAGCTCGTTTTTGGAAAAAAAACCTCTTCTTCCCATTGAATTTGAACTTCAGACCCTACGTGCAACTATGGAGTTGGGTCTAGATTTGAAATGAGCTCAAATAGAACGAGATTTACAGTTAAATGAGTTGGATGAGCTTCATCTGGATGTTGTTCATCAAACAAAATTAGTTCAACATCAACGGAAAGTTTGGCATGACAAATATATTAAAGAGAGAGAATTTCATAATGGTGATTGGGCTTTGCTATTCAATTCAAGATATATAAAGACCATAAAGGAAAAATCAAAACTCATTGGCTAGGTCCATATGAAATCTCTAAGGTTTTCTCAAATGGTACAGTTCAGTTAAAACCTATTGATGGCGATTTACGAACTCTCTTAGTTAATGGTCATCACCTACGTATTTACCATAAACCAGTTAATAAAGAAGAATTTACAAAGCTGGTAGAAATGTAAGGAGAGATCCAATGCATTGACTCTGCCAAGGTAGAGCCTATTTGATTTAACGTTTATATGATATCTAAAAAGAAAAAAAGAAAAAAAAAATTGATGAAAATTTGTAATAAAAAGACATGTGTATACAATTTGTTTTCAAAGCATTTTTTTCAAATTTTGAACTTAACACGTGTTTTCATTTTGCAGGACCTCTCATAAAGGAATAACAACTTCCGAAGCACCATTCCAAGATGCTCTGGAACTTGATCGTTCTGCTAGCCAGTGCTCTGAAACTTGACGGTCTGAATGCCTGATGCTCCGAAACTTGCTTTTTTAGCCTATCATGTTGGAAGGATGTTCTTGTGGAATGATATAAGTCCTGAAGTTTGAGTTAAGTGGTGTTCTTTATCTTCTTCTCTCTTGTTGTTGCTTTGGCTGCATCTTTCGATGATGCTCTGGAACTTTCATTTGGTTGTTGCTCTGGTTGCATCTTTTGACGATGCTCTAAAACTTTCATCTAGTTGTTGCTTTGGCTGCATCTTTCGACAATGCTCTAGAACTTTCATCTGGTTGCTACTCCTGCTGCATCTTTCGACAATTCTCTGGAACTTTCATCTGGTTGCTGCTTCAGCTACATCTTTCAATGATGCTTCAAAACTTTCATTTAGTTGTTGCTCTAGAAGCATCTTTCAACGATGCTCCATTTTTTATCCATTTTCGAAGCTCCTAATGCATGCCTTATGTGTGCTCTGAAACTTTAACCACTTTCTTTGTCTGAATACATGCTTTATGCATGCTCTGGAACTTATTCATTTTCATTTTTCCAACTCCTTTCTAGAAAAAATTTCAAATCTTTTTCAATCCTTTGACTATCGTACATTGGTATACGTGCCTTCTTTTTCCATTATAAATAAAAGTCATCGTAATAGCCTATCTTCATTAATGACTTCATCCATGAGCTTCCTTATTCATATCATAACAATTATACCATCACCTCAGCCAATACCATTACATCATCCTATCAAATCAATAGAGGTATAAGATCTTCAAGCGATCATGGAATGGAAGTAAGTACAAATTTTTGCTTTAAATAAGTAGTTATTTTTGAATAAAATATGATTGATTGGAAAGAGTTTCCTTTCCCAATTTAGTAAATTGAGCCAGTTGGTGATTAATTGTTAAGTACGCCACTCTTTTGCGGCCCTTCATGCAAATTGAAATTATTACACAGCAAGCTCCAAGCAAGAGTAGAGTAAATGATTACAGTTTGATCATATTTTTAATATCAGTGCACAAGTCCTTGGCATTATTGAATTTTTCAACAGGGTGGTAAGCAAGAGAGAAAAAATGGGCAGTACAAAGAAGAAATTTGAGCCAGCTTCTGTAGAAATTTTTTTGGGGTTAAGTAATATCTCTCGGCTGTTTGAAGAAGTGGGCTGGTTAGATTTTGTCAAGAAATTCGACGAGTATAATGAAAAGCTGGTGAATGCATTTGCAGAAAACTACTCTAACGGTTAGGTGATTTTGCATGGGAAGCATTTCAAGGTGAGTTCAAAAATTATTTCTTCTATTTCAAGGTTAGAAGATTTTGGCATTAAAATATTTGAAACCACACAAACCACCTATCAGAAATTATCAGAATTATTCCTTAGACAGGGAGATCCTCAACCCATGATAGTTGTCAGTACGAGGGGACAAAATAAGGGGTTTCAGCAAGCTTCTATCTTAGAACCTTAGGGTATTGTGGTTGCATGGATTATTAGATATTTTACTTATGAAGGTCAACTCACCACTGTGGTAGGACGAACATTCTGCATGTTAACACATTTGCGGCATGGGAAGGAAGACCCTGCTCTAAGGGTTAATTTGCCTCATTTCTTGAATGATTCTATTAATTCTTCAATAGAGGGATATAAAATTGGTTCAAGGACATTAAAACATCATGGTTTAATTCAATTGATTTGTAAATACCATTTTTGTAAGAAACCTAAAAGCAAATGGGAAAATTTTTTGGGGAAGTTTGGTATGCCTACATCAGGAAGGAAGTTAGAATTAGGAGAATCTTCAAAACAAGTTGCTTCACCTTTCGGATCAACTTCCCTGAAAGACCCTAAGGCTCCTGAACCCCAAATTCCTACCATAATTGGTGAGGAAGTGCCAAAATTTAGAAATGATGAGTTTGAAACTCCGACCCAGATAGAAGATGTAGAGATAGTGAATCCAAATGTGGATACTCACCCTGTTAAGAAGAGGAAAAGAACTATTCTTCTAAATGATCCAACTATTTTAAATTAGATACTCCTCCTTTAAGGCAGAGTAAAATATTATCCTCTGGATCTGCAGAAACACCAGCACAGAGTAAAGAGAATAGGTCAAAATCTAAAAAGAAAAAGAGAAACTTGGAAATTGAGGAGTCAATTCATCAATCCTCAAAAAAAAGAAATGTCTGTTGAAGAAGTACATTTTCACTTGGTGTCTGAAGAAGAAGTTGTAGAACAAGAAAAACAGGAAATAGGAAGGGGACAATCTCCACTTCCTGTGGAGATTGATGACAGTATGTTAGGAAAATTGTCTGCAGTTATTAATAAAGCTGTTGAAATTGTTGAAACTGAAAATATTAGCATAGAATTGGAAAAATTGAAATTAGAGATAGAAGAGTTAAGAAGTCAGCTGCATGAAAATAAGGAAAAGATGGAATTACAACAAGAGGAAATAATGGTGTATAAGACTGTAATGAATAAAAGAGATCAAGAAATTCAGGATTTAAAGTTGGAAATGCAGGGAAAAGATACATCTATTAGTGAGCTGCAAATGCACATTCAGAATTGTAATGAGGAAAATAGGATACACAGGGATGGATTAAATAAAGAAATTTAGAATTTAAAAGGAAATTTTATGCTCATGTTTTCAGCATTTGAAGAGGAAAAGAAAAGATAGAAAGAAGAATTAAATGCTTCTCTTAGTAAGATTGTAGAATTATAGCAGGACTTACAGGAAATTACAAGAAAACCAAAGGTGGAATCCAGAGAAGTTCAAACTGAGCCAATAGTAACTGAATGGTTCCAAATTCATATTCCTCCATTATTAATGAAATGGATGGAATGGTGTTATTTCCTAAGGAATGCACAAGTTGAGAATAATAGATTGAAAATGGAAATGGTGTTATTAAGAGAAGCATTTCATAAAGCTTATAAGGGGAAACATGATGCATGTCATATAGTTGAATTTATTTTATCCTATAGGAGACCATCGAGATTGTATTCTATGTTTTTGAATGAACAATGTTTTAGATGGAAATTTCTTATAATTTACAATGATCAACCTTTTGAACCTAATGATAAAGAATTTGTTAAAACATTTGCAGACTCAAAGCCTAAGGAGCAAGATATGCTCTATGAATTCTTTACCCATGATCTTTTGTTAGAGAAGCATACTGATTTCTTTGTTAATATTTTTGTGGGGGAAGTGAAATTAAGATCTCTATTGTCTACTATGTGGAATCAAATCCATTGGCAAGAATGTAATAAAGAATATGTTCAAGCAGAGAAAAGTATAGGACTTCAAATGAGATCTCTAAATAGGAGAACGACAGCTTTTAAAAAGACATTTGTAGCTCTTTCACTGGATGAGAAAATGAAGGAAAGGTATGATGACAGCCTTTGAGTTTGCTATAATCATTTCATAGAACAGGGGCAAAAATTGGTTGGCAAGGCTTGGAATGCATGTGAAGAGAGATACACTCCATTGCCTATATATCTAAAGAAAAGAGAAGTGATCTCTCCTCTTGGTCTTAGATGGTCCTTTAGAAGAGAAAATGCCTTGCCCAAAATTTTAGGAGATCTTAGAACAAAATGGATAGGAATGAGGTACAAACCTCCTTTACTGCTATATCCAGCCCCTGCTTTTCATATTAATACAGATCAGGATGACAAAATTTTCAATGAATGGAAACGTGGAGTTTCTTTTCATGGAGGTTTCCACAATTCCCCTATAAACTTTGATGTCACAGCAAAAGATTTGTATGATATCAGTGCAAAATATGAAGAAGGGAGTAGAGGGCAGAATTATAATTAGGGGACAGAAGGACCTACCAAGAACTAGGAAGGGGAGGAAATGATGAGGTAAAAATAACCTCATCATGATAATACCATAAAGACCTAGTTCATGCATGCAAATCTCTATCCTTTGCCAATTAATTAAATTTTAGGAGAAATAATTGCTTAATTTTAGTAAGAACTTGTATAAACTTTATTTCTTTTGATTTCTTAAAGTAATTTTCCAATACATATTTAATGGGTTGTTTTAAGTGTTTTGTAGATAATAATCAGTCAATCAAATTTATAGATTGAAGCGTCCAGCTGGCACGTGCTCCAGAATAGTTAGAGATATATGCTAGAAATATGCTCCAGAACTTCAGGGTGATGGACCGAAGATGTAGTTGTTCTTAAAGTTGTTATTTTAGTTATCCTTTGAATTAAAGACTTTATGGCTCGACTTGAGCCCCTTAAATACTGTGTAATGGGATTAAAGATATGCGAGTTATCCTTAGATCTGTTTAGATATTTTCAATGGTTATCCATAGCATCTGAAATATAGCATGTATTTATAGTTTCTCTATAAAAGATATGGTCTCTGGAAGTAAGATATACAGTGAATAGTAATGTTATACTATAAGAATGTTTCCAAGGTTTATGAATAAAGAGATTGTTATCTAAAATTCTGAGTTATGAGTTATGGATGATAACTATGATTGATAGAAGTGTTCCTGAAATAGCTGTGAATGTGAGCTAAGAATGAATGTGTTGGCCCATGAGCTGGCCACTCGATGGGAGTAGATAAGTGTTCTCTTTTATTATAATGTTGTTCTGTAGAGAGTCATTAAACTGACTATTATGAAATTTTAGCTATGAAGTATTTGTTATCTTTTCACTTTTGTAGTTTATGTTATTCACTGTTAGAATTTTTACAGTTAAGAAAATGTTTTATGGATTGCTATAAGCTTTTATGCTCTTATAATTTTTCAGCTTCTTAGTTTAGTTGTTTTTATGCTTTTTAATTTAGTTATTATGCTTTCTAAATTAGTATACTTATGCCTACAGTTCAAGCATTTTTTGTTTTCTTAGGAATAAATTACTTTACAGTTTGATAGTTAAATAGTTTGAAGTTAGAATTAATCTTAAGTTGTTCTTAAAAGATTAGGAAACCTGAGGGCGATACTCCAGACCTCCTCTATTGCAGATTGCCTTGAACACTACCCAGTCGACAAATTGAATATTATATTCTAAAGTAATGGGACTAACGACAACCTATCACTATCTATAAATGCCATTAAAGTAAATGATACTAATGCTAATGATTTGAATATAACAAAAAATAACTGCATAGAAACAGAACAATAACTGAATCTAATAGTAATTAAAGAAATGGGAAACAAAATGCAGAAAAGGGAGATGCAAAATGTGTATTGGGACTAAGTCGCCTAGGGTGGCGAATTAGTCCTAATAGGGTGATTTTTTAAGTTTTTCTAAATTTTCTAATGGATATTAATGTATTTTTTGTTGTACCATGCAAATCAAATGCATAATTTTACTATTGTGCAAGGAAATGAAATGCAATAATGCAAGCTTAAGTGAGCTTTTCACTAATGTAATTTTGAAAACCCTAGGATGCAAATCAAACCTAGTGCAACACCTAATGCAATATTAATGCAAGGTAAACCTAGGAATCACTTGAAATTGGAAGCAGATATGTTCAAAAGTTGAGTTCACCAAAATGTAAACAATGATTTTGGTTACCCAAGGGTTTCTAACTCTTCTAGGTTTTTCACCTAAGAGAGAAAATGGGGCCAAAATGCTAATGTCTACACTCAAGATTAATGTAAAAGAGATGAGATGTATCTAACTATGATCTCCTAATGCAATAAACTGAAAAAGAAATGATTTATTGATTTTAAACCTAAGAAATACAAAATGTTGGAAAACACATTGTGATATGCAGAAAGATGAAATGAATGCAATAAAGAACAACATAAAGATGTTAAACAGAAACTATGCACCTGGAAACTAATGAAGATATGATTGGAGATTATTGAGAATTTTGAATTTCTGGAAAAATTAATTTTTGAGCCAATTGGGACACTTATGCCAAGCTGGGCAACTTAGTCCTAGGTCAGGGAAACTACCCAGAAAGTTATTTCTGCCAAATGGGTACCCAAAACTGTAAAAATTCTTGAAAAACCAGTGCAGTGGGACTAAGTCACCACTATGGGTGACAGTCCACTTTGGAATTTCTGCAAATTCGAAAGTGGAAATGGAAGCCCATAGTCTACATTCTATTTTCTGATGGAAATTTGGATCAGAATCTTCAAAAACCCTACAAAACAAAAGATAATTTGTTTTCTAATGGGGGATTTGCCTTGATCAAACCCCTAGTTGGTATTTAAACTTTGGAAGAGATAAAATCTGCATAAAACCCTAGCCTTAAGTGTGTCTAAGACTAGGAAAATCTAAAGTGAGACAAAACCCTATTCTAATGTGCTAGAATAAGATGATTAAATGAAACTTGAATGATGCAATACTTCAATCCAAGAAACCCTATAACATTTCAAATGAATGTAAATGACATGCAAAGCTTAAATCTAAAGATAGAGAGAAAATGGAAGATGGAATCATTTTGAAAACAAGTCTTTAGGTGTGATTTGATGGCTACTTGTATCTCCTCAACCTAGATTTCTCCAGGATTCACCATAGGCATCAATGATCAACCCTTTGCAATGTGATATCTTGAATAAAAAGTGAGCTTAAGACTTGCAAAAACCCTCGTATGCTGCCCTAAAGCTTCAACTTTGTTGTAGAAATACTAATGAATCTTCTTTTGAAAGATAGTCAACACTTGAATTTTGATTTTGCTTTGTAAAAATGACTAGGAGATGTGAAAAATGACCTAAAAACATGTATTTATAGGCATTACCACTGAATTATTCATTATTTTAACTTCACAGGTCTACATCCCTTAAGAATTTGAATTCAGTCAGTGATTTTCCCGCTCAAAAGTGAAAAATACCCCAAAAGGGACTAAGTCACCACCCTAGGTGACTTAGTCCCACCAGGGATTTTTGAGGTGGGTTTCATGAAATTTGAGTGGTTTGAATGTTTCTTGTTAGGATTTGTGTGATTTGCGAGTGGAATAGGCCTTAAATTCTAAAATCATGAGCATTAGGGACCTATAAATGTAGTTTTTAAGGGGTGATTGATGTAAGGGTGTCTAAAATAGGACCTAATTAGGCCACAAATTGTACTTTCTACAAAGGAGTACAATTTCCATGTCCACAATAGATTCTTGGGATGGAAATAAAAAGGGATAGTGGAAGTAGAAAGCTTTGGCTCAACCATAGTAAGTATATCAACACTGTCCTAGAGAGATTTGGTGTAACTGATTGCAAGTAGCTAGTTGTTCCAATGTTGCAGGGAATGAAGTTATCTGTTGAAGATTTTCTAAAATCTCCTACTGAGATAGAGGATGTGGCTAGGGTGCCTTATGCAAGTGCAGTTGGTAGTTTAATGTATGCAATGGTTTGTACTAGGCTAGACATTACCCAAGCAGTGGGAGTACTTAGTCAATTTACGGCTAATCCAGGAAGACCGCATTGGGATGTCGTGAAGAGAGTTTTTAGATATTTGAAGGGTACCATAGAGTATGCTTTATGTTATCATGGAAACTCAGTTGGATTACAGAGATCTCTTAGCTTTCGTGGGTATGTGGATTATGATTGGGAATGGGACATTGACAGTAGAAGATCTACCAGTGGATACATCTTCATGTTATTTGGTGGTGTAGTGAGTTGGATGAGCAAGCAGTAGGTTGAAGTCACTTTATCTACTACTGAGGCAGAGTATATGGCAGCAACACATGCCTGCAAAGAAGCCATTTATCTTAGAAATTTGTGTTCAGATATTGGGTTTAATGCAGGGCAGATTACGATCTGTTGTGACAGTCAGAGTGCTATTTGTTTGACAAAAAATCCCACTTTCCATGCTAAGACAAAGCACATTGATGTTCAGTATCATTTTTTTGTGATATGGTGGAGGATGGAAAGGTTAATCTAGAAAAAGTGGATACTCTAGAAAATGTCATTGATGCATTGACAAAGCCTATGAGCACAGAAAAGTATAGGTGGTGTGCCAATTCGATGAGCCTTGGGGCCTATGACTTTCAATAACTTTGAGTTTAGAGGAAGCCAGTAAGTCTTCATCAAGTGGGAGCTTATTGGAAAATATGCCTCAACTTTCTAGCTTGAACCTCTCTTAAAGACTTAGCATTTTTCCCCTTTGTTGGCCTTAATTGTCAAACTATTGCCGAAATCTAAAACCTTGAAACCTAAGTCGCAGGGTTTTGAAAGATCATAACTTGGAGGCATTGAGCTTGTCGCAGGACCATTGGATTTCCAAACTATGGAACCTATGTTGCAAGGTTCTTGCATTTTATAACCTCCTAACATGGTGATCTCCTTGTTGTCATGGGTTTTAGGAATTTCCTAACCTCAAACTAAAGGTTTTGAACTTTGGGTTTCTCCTAACTTGGTGATCCCTTTTGTTGTCAATGAGATAGAGCGATGTCGGTGGGAGATCTACACATGTCTCTTTGACACCCCATCGGAGTGCGGTGGAGCTATGTCTACAAGAGTCATGCTTGTCGGTAGGACATTTGTAAATGTCTCTTTAACATTTTTTGTTTGTTCGACATTTTGATGTTTGTGGGCTTAGTTGATCATTGCATCGAGGTGACCTTATGGTGTCAGCAAGAGATACTCTTAAGTCTCTTCGACAAGGTATGTCTCATCAACAGTGTGGTGGTAGCGATGTCGGTGTGACATGGTGGTGTCAATGTGAGATCCTCTATTATCTCTTAGACATTATGATGATATCTTGCTAGTGCTTATTGATATGACATGGGGTTTTCAGGGAGAGATCTCCCAAAGTTTTGGCAACATTCTGATGAAGGTAGAGACCTGAATGGTATGATAGTCAAAATCAGTGAATGAGTGATGTGTTGACACATGGCATGAATTCATTATTCTACATCATTGTTGTGAATAAACAATCATTAGACTGAAAGTTGTATTTCTTGATAGTGATATATTTGCATTAAATGCATGATCTCACTTGAGGGTTGACAGAGAGAAAATATGGTAATATTCTTTGTAACCAAATTCATTGTTGGGCAGCTTGATGCGTTTTGGATGGCGGTGTGTGTGGCCTGAGATGAAGGAAGCTTTTCGGTGAAGATAATGAAATTAATGAAAACCTAACGGTGGTTGGGTATGATATACTGTATGCTTTATGAGCATTGTAACAGTGTGTGAAAAATGAGGAATTACTGAAGTGAGGTCGACCAAGGGATTGCTTTGTTGTTGTGAGTTAGCATTTGAGAGTGAAGTTTGTAACTTTGTATGTAATCTATTTATTGTAATACAAAGTGGCTTTACTTGGTGTGTGGGTTTTTCTCTTGTAAGGGTTTTCCCACGTAAATCTAGTTTTATCTTTGTGTGTGATGAATTTGTCTATTATTTTGTTTTGTGAATGTGCATCTCAAATGAATGTAACTTGTTAAATGAATGTTTTTCTACACTTCTTTCCTGAGGATTTTTCAATAGGAAGGTGTTTCTGCACCTCTGCTTTCCTTACACTCCTCTCTCCTCTCTTTGTTTTGAGCTCCCCCTCTCTATCTTCATATCTCTCTCTCAATCATACACACAAGTTTCCTATTTCTCCCTCCATATCTCCATATTTATCTCCCCCTCTCTGTCTACCTCTATCTGCCTATCACTCTAACTCTCTCCCTATCTCTCTTTATCTTTTTATATATCTCCCTCTTGTTGATGGCCAAATTGACACAACAACATTAAAAAAGAATATTTCTACTCTATTTCTCCTGAAAAAGATAATTGATCTAAAACCACCTATCTTCTAAGGCCTTTGTAGTTGGTTCTCAACTGTGTTGTTTTTTTGAGCGGTCAATGAGGCTATAATGTTCAAGGGACTTGTTGGTTATTGAGCTTCTTGGTTGCTGCAAGATCGAACTCCTATCTAAACCTACTCTAATCAAGGAGTATAAAAAAAAGGAAAAATATAGATCGGGGACACAAGAGAGGAAATAATGTTGATTCATTTAGTTAACCAGACATGTTACTCCTTAAGGAACACCTAAACCAAACTACATAACAAATCAACTCATAATCAATACAAAGTTGTACATTCATTCACAGTGCAAACTTTAACAACAAATCACAAATCACCATTTCTAACAAAAGAAAAAAGATAAACTTTACTCATTCCTCAAAGAATTCAAAATCAAATGATTAACAAAACAAACATCATTCCATAATACAACTTAAAGCAGGTTTAAATATGGCTGCTCCTACTATTGTAAAATAGATAAAAAACATTTACAATTCTGGAAAGATTCACCAGTGCACAAAAACCAATGTCTTCAAATTGACTCAGCTAACTAAAATTGTAGAAAACTCCATTATCTATTCTACTGCTAAACTCTAATCAACTAACTTGTAAAACTTCTAACTCCTTTTCCTAAGTTTCTAACCCTTGCTAATGAGCTTGATTTGAAAATTAATAGCTCATCAATTTACATAATTCCCTCCAAAAATCAGATACCAAAAGTTGTAGCTTTTGTGTGCATGCAATCACCATAAAGACAACCTCATGTTTCAGCTCTAGTTCTAGGTTCAGTTAACAGTTGCATCTTTCAGTTACATTTGCAACTTCTAGTTCATAATTGGAACCTCTAGTTTAACCTTGAGTCTATCCTTTTTGCATGATGAGCAGCAACATTATTTCCAGAAATAAACTCAAGTGGTCCCACCATACATTCAGGATACTGTCAATTTTAATATCTCATCAGAAAATATCCTCTTTTCTCATTTGCATGTTAGTTTTGTAATCTCCTCCCAATCCATTATCTTTTCAACCTTCAAAAATACCTGAAAACCAAAAAAGCATAAAACACATTAATCAATTTATAAAATTAATTAATGAATTATATTTAACTAATTCTAAAAATTAATTAAATATCTAACATATATAATTAAAGATGCATTTGGTTAAACAGTTGTGTGCCTTGTACTTAGGCTTCTACTCAGTGGGATCAGGACTTCAAAACTTTTGGTATGGGTGCAAAACTATGACAAAAGCGGAACCGTGACAGGAGTGGAACCAGAACCATTTCTGGATGTGAACATTTTCCTTTTTGTTTAGTTCTAGTTCTCATATTGTTCCAATTCTTAAAAGAAACTTTTTACTAAGGCGGGGTTGGGGCCAAGTTGGGGCAGAAGCAAAGCCATTCCAGAACCAGGAACTTGATGTAAGCCTCCACATTCAATTTTGGTTCTGGTTTCGGCCCCGCGGCAAGGAAGACAACAACAACGAAATGAGGTGGAGTCAGAACCAAAACCAGATCTTGAATCTTTTGCAAAGTTCCAAATTTGGTTCTAATTATAGTTCTGCTCTCACCAAAGGAACAAACACTGACACAAAAAAAAAAGAGAAATAGAAAACAAAGGGAAGTGGGACCAGAACGAAGCCCATCCCAAACAAGACACAAATGGGGACAAAACACAATGAAAACCAATGGGAGTGGGATCGGAACCAAAACAGGATCCTAAATTTTTTTCAAAGTTCCAAGTTTTGTTTCCTTTCTGGTTCCACTTCCGCCAGGGGGAAAACAAAACACAAGCAAACAAAAGACAACTCAAGGGAGAAATAGACCCAAGAGTGCAAGGAAAATCAAAAAGACAAAGAAAACCAACAAGGCAATGGTGGGGCCAGGACTGGAACTGAACTCGGACTTGGAACCTTCACAAAGTTTTGAGTCCAGTTTCCATTCCGGCTCTGCTTCCGCAAAAAAAAAGGAACAAGGACCTTAGGAGGAAAAATAACAACTCCTACGACCCAAACAAAAACACCAAGGATAAACAAAGGCAAGGGGGGCCCATTTTGATCAAAAATTAAAATTGGGTGGTTATGCAAGGCATAACACCTCTCCCTATCCCTCTATATATATATTGATCTATATCTCCCTCTCTCCCCCCTCTCCTTTATCTCTAGACCTATCTCTCTATTTATAGATTCCCCTCTATCTCTATGTATTTTTATCCATATATTTCTCTACCTCTATATCCCTATCTTTATATCTATTTCCCCATCCCTATATATTTATATCTCGCTCCCTCTCTAGACCTATCTCTCACCCCTCTTTCTATATCTCTTTATATCCATATATTTCTCTACATATATCTTCCTATCTATCTATCTCTCCCCATCCCTCTCTATCTCTCTATATATTCCTCTATATGTGCCTCTCCCTCTTTATGTATTCATATATCTCTCCCTCTCCCTCTCTCTCCCTCTATATACCTATCTCTCCCACCCTCTCTCTATCTCTTTCTATCCATATTTTTCTCTACCTCTATCTCTCTATCTCTCTCCCTGCCCCTCTCTATCTCATTATATATCCCTTTATCTATATCTCTCCATCTTCCATAGATCCCTTTCTATATATTGAGCTATCTCTCCCTCTCCCCCCTCCCCCTCCCCCTCTATCTCTACCTCTCTCTCTTTCTCTTCCCATATCTCCCTATTTCTCCATCTTTCTCTCTCCCTCTCTATAAAAACCAAAACCATTTAAACTAAAACACCACATTTTTTCAAGTTAATAAGAGTCCATTCATAAGTATATACTTGGGTAATTCTATCCATACAAGATAGGTATTTTTTCAATTCAAGACAACATCCAACCATATGGATTAGACATATGTCCATGTAGGATAGAAATCCATTCATCCATTTATCTAGGATAGGAATCCACCCAAATGAGGTAGGAATCTATCACAAAGATAGGTATGTGCTTTGGCTAGATTATTAGACTCAATTGGGACTAACCAATCCTCAGTCACTTCCCTAAAGACCATACTCCCCCATTTTGAGTGCACTGAGGTTGTCATCATTCAGGGGTATGCAGTTTAATATACAAAGGTTTGAATCTTTCCTCAAAATTTGGCCTAAAGCTTCGATGAAATCAAGGAATCCATATGGGTTTCTTCCAAGTATAGTTTAAATATATCTTATCTTAGTAATCCCTTGATCATATGGTTTTCCAAATTCATCAGAAATGATCCTTCTCAATCTCACTAAATCCCATCCCCGAATGCCTGAGTACTGGGAACATCCTTTGTTTCTCAAATTGCCTACATACCCTACTTCTAAATGGGATCAAGGAATAAAATATATAGTTTTTTTCTAAGTTTGATGTGAACTATTAAGGTGGGTATGCAACTCTTTCTATGATTATTTTCCCCAAACAATTACTCTATGACTATTGTGCACGAAGGGAAGCATATACAACAATTTGGTTGTCATGACCATTTCTTGTTTTGCTAATTCTATTTAATTCTCATTCCTATAAGCAATGCCACCCTTGACTCATGTGTTGAATAACATATCAATCAATAAAAGTAAGTATAATTCTAACCCAAATTTATATGCAGATCATATAAATCCTATGCTGGGTCTTCTATGTTTGTACTAATATCTTTTTTTTCATTACATTTATCTTTTTAGCTAGCGATCTAAGGATGATTTCCCCTCCCTTGGATTTTAATCAAAAAGATATCCCTTATTTATCCCTGGCAATTTATAGGGATGATGCCACAAACGACATTGTTGTAGTTGTGTTAGGCTATAAATGAATTAATCCAATCTATAGGTATTTAACTAAATGAATTAAAATAGGGTAGTAATCTACTTGGTGGAAGGAAATATTAATCCAATCTAAAAGAATTGAGTTTACTAATATTGAATTGGAAATGCATTCTTTATAAGGATTAAGCACCAATCATGTATGGAGTCTATTCTTTACAACTAGTTAAAATATTATCTTTCAAAACTAAAGCTTGGGAATTTTTGATACAACTCAAAATTTATCATAAATTTAAATCTAAAAGATGAGTGTCAAATTAATACTTTTTAAATTTTGTTTAATATGAAATAAACTAATTATCTTACTAAATCAAATAAGATTAAGGTTATAAATAATATTGTTTAATATATGCATGAACATATAACAACAATAACAAAAAAACATATATGATTATACCTACTTCAATTATCATTAACTCCTTTACTTCTATTTACCACTACAGATTTCAAACATCTATACATCATATTAATGATTAATAATCATGGAACCACCAAATTACAACTTATAATCTTAAGAAGTGATATTCAGCAAAAAAAAAACATTCACAATCCCAAAGTGAAAAAAAACTAAAATGTTCTTATTTTGAAAGCATTAGAAAAAGGTATCAATGCTTTTTTACAAAGTGTATCAATTACTACATCTTGCAATTATGAAGTTTTTCTTCACAAATAGGTCATGGTAAGTGAGTTTAATGCCTCACAACTAAAATAAAATAATGTAGGTTGCTAAAATTATGAATGGGAATTACCATATGTGGGTTTCACTAATTTCACTTTATAAAATTGATTAGATCTAAAATCCAACTCATGCAACTTTGGGAAACCAGTTATGGCATAATCTAGGTTATCAATATAAGAAAAATGGAAGGTGATATTCTACTCATGAACCGTGGCCTTTCTTATACTCTTATTTCTCTTTGTTTTTCCAAATGATTTTTTGTCCATATCAGTGAGAATGAACAGATCTTAATGTTAGATTAAGTCTTCCTTAGGAAATGTGGGAGCAAACTTGGGAGACATCAAATGGCTTCTCCTTATGGCTAAGTGAAATTTGCATTAGTTGGTAATGTGTTGTTATTTAACTAGTACTTGTATCAAAAGGAGGTGTAAGGGTTATTCAATAGATTATATATAAGTTAATATGTTAGAGAGTACAATTTTATATGTGCATAGAAGATACATTAATTTAATTTGCAATATTTTTGTATAGAATATCATTTTTTTGTATACAATTTTGAAATACAATCTTGACTTTAGGTCGATGATTTGTCTTCAAGCTATCGTTTATCTTTATGAATTTTGTTTCATGTTTTTAGTTGTTTGTTTGTTTTGGTTAACAACTTGACAATTTTACACCAAGAATGTAATGGAGGTGCAATGGTTATGTTGATTTTAATTTATATAGAATGTCTTATAAACATGAAATTAGCATTGGGTCAATAGAGAAGACAAGAATTTTATAAAATATCTTAAAAAAATGTTTATCTGCATACAAATCTAAGATAATGTCTAAAAACTAAAGAACTATATATTTGAATAACCATTGGACAGGGATGTTGATTGAGCATAGTTGTCATCTATTATTCAAAATTAAATCATTAATAAGTAATTGTTCTTTTTATTTTATTGCTATAGGTTTGGGTTTTCCTTGGGTTCACTTATAGGGGTGGTTGTTTTCCTAATGGAGCGAAAAGTGTTTATCAAGTGCTACATAGCATTTAATTGAATCTAAAGACATAAATAAACTCTTCATCTCAATTTGCATTTCACAATAAGATACAAAAGTTTTTTGTATTAGGGTGGAGGAATTAGAGGAATAAATAAATAAATATGAGCTTGAGCTCTATTCACGTGATGGAAATGGCTTCTTTGAGCAAAATACATTATATGACTTCTTTGAGCTATAGTGGTAATTACCCTAAAAAATAAATAAAGATGAGCTTGAGCTCTATTCACATGTTGAAAGCAAATTTTGTGAGCATAATACATTCCACTACTCAATTTTTTTAGTTGCAATGAAATTATATTTATACCATTGAATTGGTGTGTACCCAATTTATCATAAGAAAATTATACAAATCAAATCTTTACAATGAGAATATTGTGAAATTTTATAACATGAAAGAATATTAAAAAAAAAATGCAAACAAAAAAAATGGTGGAGTGAAGAGGTGACCGTTGCAAACGCACAATGCAGGATTTTCGTGGCCATGGAAGGTCCCAGTCAAGATGGTCATACAACCAACATCGCTGGGGTTGTCCGTTGAATGCTTCTCTCAAAATGTAAAATGGTGGGAATGAGCAGCAAGCCCCCGCAAGAAACAGATGGGGTTACGCCAGTATGCAGTTAGCCAAACCAGTGGATTTTAGGAGAGTGGAAAAAAAAATTTGGAGGAAAAAATGACAAGGTGACTCGACGCTGTTGAACACACAATAGTCACCTCTCTTTTGGTTGATGGGAAAGTGTGGAATGAGTCAGTTAATCTTTTAAAGGAAAAAGCCTTGTTCATAAAATGGAGTGGCCCTTGGCCAGTGTTCAGTCAAGGAAATGGTGTAACTAGCACTGGGGGGAGGCTACCATTTTGAAAACCCTCCCAAATGGCTTCTACCTCATCATTTTCCCTACACCTCGAGATAAAGCCTGGATCCTGAACGGTGGGCCTTTTTTAATGGGCAGAAAAGGGTTTTTCATAAAAGACTAGTCCTCAAATTTCAACCCTAAAGTTGAATCGATTATAGAGGTTCCAATCTGGATTAGGCTTTATAACTTTCCCCATGAATACTGGGACTTAGAAACCATTAAAATGATAGGTAAAAAGCTTGGAACCTTTGTCAAAGTTGATGAAACTATTGCTAATAAGGACTATAGCATGTATGCTTGTTATAGAGGTGGAAGAATCGGTTTAGATGTGCTCAGTTTGCAAAGAGGCAGGACATACTACAGGGGATTGCAATCTGCAAAAAAAAATGTAAGGGTCTGAACCAAAACATCCTAATGGATATTTTGCTACTAAAAGAGAATGATTTCCAAGTAGAAGATAATAGTTTTATGGAAGCAATGCTCAACTGATGAGAACAAGGAGGGGAAGTTTTTCAAAGATCGTATGTGTATGACATGGTCCTAGACACATGGGCTAACACCTAGATGGAGGACGGTCGATGGGTCACCCCAGACTCTCTCGAATCATAAATACCCTTGGAAAGTGTTTGTTTTCCATAATAGGATGGGAGAATTGATACTAGGGTCAATCCCATGGTGTTTGATGGTGCTAAGTCTATGGTGCTAGAAGAGGAGCTTAAAGCAACCATGCCCTAGATGGAGAAAATTCCAGAACTAGTTGAGACTACAAGGTTGGTTGAACGAACCCCTTTAAAGACCGCAGGACTTGTTGTGGCGAACAGTTATTCAGGTCTTTCACCACTAAGGAAAAATGCGATAGGAGTTTCTGTTGAAGTTGAGAGACAGTTGAATCCAGGTTTGGTTATGGAGGGGGCTAAGAATTCGCCCATAATGCCACATGAGGTAGTTTTTGCTACCTCTAGAGCTTTTAATGTTAATGAGGAAGCAGAAGAACCTATCTTCAAGGACATTCAAATCTCTCCTATATGAAACTTGGAAAGCTCCCTTGAAGAAGAAAGAGAGAATGGTAGTTCCTTTGAAGATTTGGACCTAGAAATCTCATCTAAAGAAGAGGAATAGAGTGGTGATGTTCTGGGTTTAAACTCGAAGGTGGGAATAATAGAAAAAAGAACTTTAGAACAATCTTCTCCAAGATAGTTTAAAGTGAAGGTGGGTGAGAATAAAAAAGGGGCCCCAAACCTATTAGGGTCAAACTGGAAATTGCTAGGAGCATAGCGGGCCAAAAAAAATTGAGATCAGGAAAAGCAGCCTTTTCCCAAGAGCAACAAAGGTCCTTTCATGGAATGTCAAGGGATGCAATGCCCCTAACAAGATTCACTTGATCAAGAGATGCCTTGATCAAGCGAGACCGGATATAGTTTTGTTACAAGAACTAAAGCTCAGTGGTTTTGACTTTAAAGTCTTTGGTAAACGCTTCAGCTTCTGGAAAGGTTGCTTAGCGGAAGCTACAGGAGCTTCAGGAGGTCTTGGAATTCTTTACAAAGACATGGTGATGGAGGTTCAAGTTCTCAGGTTTGAAAAATATTGGGAATCGGTTAATATTATTTCCAAGCAATTATTCACTAGTTTCTTTCTTGTAAATGTTCATGGCCCTAATAATGTCTCTAAAATGAGGAAAATTTGGGGAGAGATTTCAGAGGTTTTATTTGCTAATGATGACAAGTTATTTCTCCTCGGTGGGGATTTCAATCCTATCCTTCGACCATTAGATAAACATGGTGGCCTAGGATGGTTGAACTAGAAAAAAAAAAAGACTTCAATGATTTTGTTACCAACAATGGCCTTTTTGAGCTTCATTTCAAAAATGGGGACTATACTTGGACTAATAGAAGGTCTAGTTTTTTAAACATTGCAAAGAAGCTTGATAGATTCTTCCTTGTAGGAAATTGGGCTAATTGTAAATGGGCCCTCCAAGTGGATATTCTCCCAATCACAAGGTCAGATCACTATATGATAAATGTGAGAATCCAAGAAGAAGAAGCTCTTAATCATTGTCCTTTTAAGTTTGAGAAAAGGTGGCTGCATGAGGATGGCTTTTTGGAGTTGGTTGATGGCTGGTGGGTGGACGCACCCCCTAGGAAGGGGAACAAATCTTTTGTTTTCTTCAAAAAGTTGCAATACATCAAAGAGCAGCTGAAGAAGTGGAATAGGGAAGTGTTTAAAAATATTTTCACTGAAAAAAATTTCCTTGAATGCGAACTCGCTTTGCTGCAGTCAAGAGTAATGGAAGAAGGTCTTAGTAAGGATGACTTCCAAGAAGAAAAGCAGTTAAATAAACATTATGTAGAAATTCTTGCCCATGAGGAAGTCTTCTAAAGGTAGAAATCATGGGAGACGTGGCTTAAAGAGGATGATAGAAATACGAAATATTTCCACAATTCTTTAAAAGTTAGGAGATCTTGTAACAAAGTCTATTCAATTTAGGATAAACAAGGTGTAACCCCCACTGAGAAGGAATCCATTTGTAGAGAAGTTGTGAATCACTTTTGTGCATCCTTTCGGTCTAATTAGGAGTTCTTTGCACAGGAAGCAGAATTGTTGGATGTTGTTCTGAATCAAGTCTCAAATGCTCAAAATGTTGCTTTGACTAAAGCAGTCTCTTTGGAAGAAGTTAAGGTTGCTCTGTTCAGTATAGGTGGCGACAAGGCTCCTGGCTTGGATGGATTCCCGACTATTTTCTTTTAGAAATTGTGGGATGTTGTGGCCCATGAATTATGGGAAGTGGTGGAGGAATCCAAAAGAGGTGGTTTCATGCTAAAAGACTTCAATAACACTTTCATCACCCTGGTCCCAAAGAAGGAGGAAGTCCTTTCTTTTGATGACTTCAAACCTATCACTTTATGCAATATATTTTATAAAGTAATTTCAAAAGTAATGGAAAACAGATTGAAGGCTATTTTGGATTTGGTGATCTCCCCGAAGCAAAGTGGTTTCTCCCCTAATCGCTCTATCTATGAAGGTATTATAATTTCTCATGAGGTGGTACACTCCATTCATGTTGCTAGAACAGAAAAAATGTTGGTGAAATTAGATATTCGTAGAGCTTATGATGAAGTGAATAGAATTTTCCTATTAAAGGCCCTGTGCAGATTTGGTTTTTTTCAAGCTTGGATCAAATGGGTGGATAATTGTATAAATTCTCCTTGGTTCTCAGTCTTTCTTAATGGTAGACCACAAGGTTTTTTTAATTCTAAAAAACATATGAGGCAAGGAGATCCTATTTCCCCTTTCATGTTCATTATCATGGTTGAGGTACTTGGTAGGTTGATTTCTAAAAAGAGACTGGAAGGGGGTTGGAAGGGAGTCAAGGTAGCAGAGGGTGTGGACCCTTCATCTCATTTGCAATTCGCTAACGAGACTTTGCTCATGGGAGAAGCCTCTTTCAGAGAAGCTCAACTGATGAAGCTTACTCTAGATAAATGCAGCAAGGTGTCTATGGAATGCATCAATTGGAAGAAATCTGAAATTTTCTTCTTTAATACTTGTAGTCAAAAGCAAAGGGAAATCTACTCTATCCTTGGGATGAATTTGGGCTCTCTTCCAAGAAGATATCTTGGCATCCCCCTCTTTGGGGGTGCGATTAGACTGAGTATTTGGAAGGACCTAGTTGATTGTTGTTTGAAGCGAATGGATGGTTGGAAGAGTAGATGGTTAACCTCAGCTAGTAGAGTTCTAATGCTTAAATTTGTGGTTTCTACTATTCCAATCTTTTCCATGATGTTCCTCAAAATCCCCAAGAAGGTTGTAAGGGTAATTAGTCAAAGAATGTGAAAATTCTTTTGGAACAGTGCTTCAAAGCAAGATAAAGTTCCTCTATTATCTTGGGGGAAAGTTTGCTTGGCAAAAGATAGAGGAGTGGGGTTGAGGGATTGGAGTTTGTTGAATGAGGCATTGGGAGCGAAGCTTGTTTGGAACATTTATTCACAGCCCTCTCAATTTTGGGTCATAATTCTAAAGGCTAAATATTTGGATTCGATGGAGAACTCTAGGATCTTCACTATGTGAAATCCCCCTACAGGATCAACCATTTGGAACTTTGTGATCTCTTGCAGGCTGGTCGTAGTTGATCACATTACATGGCAGATTGGTGATGGTTCAAAAGAAATTTTTTGGGATGACCCCTGGGGTGGATATCTAGCTCTAAAGAGAATGAAAATTTGTAGGATTTAAAGCAATGGTTCACACAGCATTGGAGAGGGAAGGTTGTTGATTACTTAGAGTTTAGAGGTGATGTTGTTGGTGGTGGTTGGGTTTGGAAATCCATCTAGGATTTAGACTTATCAGACAATAAAAGGAATTTGATGATGGAAATCTTCAAGTCTTGGAAATTTTCTAAGATAAACAAAGAAGATAAAGTGGTTTGGTGTGGATCCGCAAATGGAAAATATTCAGTGAATCTAGGCTATCAATTTTTGGAAACAGAGGGGGATTTTGAAAATTGGCTGATGAGTTTGTTTTGGGGCAAGGAATGTCTCCCGAAGGCAGGTACATTTTCTTGGCTGGCCTCAAGAGGTCGCATCCTAATGGGTGAACGTAGAAAATGCCTAGGCTTTTGTGGACCATCAAGATGCATGATGTGTGCAAGGGATGAGGAATCCAATGACCATTTGCTCTTACATTGTAGAGTAGCAACAAATTGTTGGGCAATGTTGAGGATTTATTTGGGTTGGAAATGTCCCATCCCCATTTCCCTAAGAAAGATGTTTGAGGGTTGACCATCCAATAGGAAAGAGACTACTTTCTCAAGCATATGGAAAGTGAATCCATCTTTGTTAGTGTGGGAGGTTTGGAAAGAGAGAAACAAAAGAATTTTTCTTGGTAAAGAAGAAAGTGTGGAGAGATTAAAGTGGAGGATCAATCATGTCATTGAAGAGGTTGTGGTGGAAGCTGCCTCACAATACTATAACCCCCTAATTCCTTTCACCTTGGATGATAAGCGAATCCAAGAGCTCTAGCCGAGGATTCACTTTAGGCTTGTTAAAGGGCCAAATTGGGCTAATTCGACTTCAAAGGAACTTAGTGAGGTGTCATGGGAGAAACCTCAAGAAGGTTGATGGAAGCTCAAATTTGATGGAGCCTCGAAGGGAAACCCTAGACCATTTGGAGTGGGCTTCATAATAAGGGACTGGCGAGGGAATGTTTTAGCACTAGGGGTGAAGAAGTTGATAGATGGAATGAACAATGAAGCCGAAGCAGCAACACTTCTAGTTGTCAGATGTGGTAAAAGACTTGGAGCACCTACGATTCATCTTGAGGGGGATTCGTTGATTGTAATCCAGGAAATTATGAAAGGTTCCATAAAGGTGTGGCATTTATAGAATGTGGTGGAAAAGATCAGGGAGGAGTTGGAAGGGTGTGAGAACTTTTTTATTAGTCATATAAGAAGGCTTGGTAACTCGGAGGTTGATGTGTTATCGAAATGGGCCATATCTTTTAACGAACCCGAGAAATTGATGGTGAAAGATTTTAGAGGTGTCACCTTAGCAAATGAAAGGACCACCGCCAAAGAGGAAAATTCATTAATGTCCATGGTTGATGAATTCTTGGAGTAGGTTAGACACAACAGGCGAAGGGTGGGAATGGAGTGTAGGGTGCATAAATTTGGATGGAAATCATTTGGGAGTGCGAGAAGCATTCAATTTTGGGTGTTGGTGAAGGAACAGAAGAGTCTAGAGGCTGTGGGGAAGAAGTGGTAGTTGTTGCGTAGACATCCAAGAGAAGGTTTGAAGTTTTCTCCATAGGGCTTCAATGGAAGCCCACTTTTCCTTCAGCTCTAAGAGACAGTTGAGGCCTTTCTTTGGGGATGTCACAGAAAAGCAGTTGATGGGTCTCTTTCTAGTGGAGGATAGCAAACTAAGGTAGAGTGTTAAGAATATTTTGGGTAAAGACTTTGGTCGCCTCTACCATAGATATCAAACCCATTAGGATGTTTATTCTATGATTGTAGCTTGGGGTTGGATCTAGGTGAGGAGGTCACAACAGTTCACAGGGTTTTAAAATTAATAGGGCATGAAGATTTCCTAGGCGGGATAGAATCAATCTTGGAGTGGTGTGTGCTTGGGATAGGAATTGACATAAGTGAGGGTTTGGTGGATGAAGACTTAGTAGAGCCTTTTGGGGCAAATGGCTACTTGTTTTTCATCAAGTGGCCAAAAGGGAGATATAAGGAGCAATGCAGGGAGGAAGCCTGTATTGGGTGGCAAGCTCTGAAACTCTTCATTGAGTCAATGGAGCAAGAGACGGTGGTGGAACAAGTGATGGAAGAATTGTAGGAGGAGGCAGTGAAGAAGTGGATTGCAAATTGACATCCAAGGTAGAAGCGTCTCAAGTTGAAGACAAGGAAGTGGAAAGCAGTTTCGATCGTGGGTGACCCGGGTAGCTCATAATGCCGAACTTATATGTCCTATAGTCTATTTTTTGGCTGTGTAGCATGTGGTTTGGTTATTACTAGCTATAGGTATTATAAATAAGGTCAGACTTATGTCGTTCGGTAACTTTGGTTTTTGGTGGGAATTTTTTGGTTGGTTTTGGGGTTGGGTTTTCTTGATCTACTTTGCATGTTAAGATGCTTTTAGACTATTCTTTTTGTATCGGTTGTTTGGATGGAGTTTGAACTGATGATGTAATCTTTTTACCAAGTAATATAAAAGGACACTTATTACCGACCAAAAATAAATAAATAAATAATATGCAAACAAAATCCAAGGAGGGATGCTTCTAAAATGAAGTAAAGTGAAAGTGAGCAACTAGTGACAGGGGGGACACAAAATTGGGGTAGAGATGAGATAGATGTCCATATTTAAATTACTTAGTAGGTAAGATAAGCATGAAAGACCTTGATGAGAATGGAACTTGTAACCCAACCAATGAATTAGAACATTGAAATTTCAAGTCAAAGAGGGCAATGGTGGAACATACAAGGATTAATTCTTGCCATGCTTGGTGAGGCATCTAGGCAATATTTTTCTACCACCTCTATACCACATAAATTATGAAATTCATG
Source organism: Sequoia sempervirens (assembly GCA_007258455.2). Classification (NCBI taxonomy): domain Eukaryota; kingdom Viridiplantae; phylum Streptophyta; class Pinopsida; order Cupressales; family Cupressaceae; genus Sequoia; species Sequoia sempervirens. The sequence goes on from VDFB02000003.1 coordinate 96,106,116, forward strand.
CCATGACTTAAATTCATTTGATAGTCAATAACAAATCAATAAAAGGAAAAATAAGAAACTATTGTAAATCATACTTGTGGTTGAAGAGTGACAAAGAACCAAATATGGCCTAATTATATTCATTGTATTTTTCATTGTGTGATAAAAGGAATCTTGGAATTTTGTTGGAATCGAAAGTAGCTACCATGAACGTCCTTAAAATATGTTATATTTCAAGCAAGGAATCTAATGTCATTGTTTTATAAAATAGAGGCATATAGAAAGAATTTGTGGCTCAATTTTATTGACTTGTGAAAAGAAAAAAATTAAACAATAATAAATGTATTTTATATTGTATTAAAGTGAATAAGAGATTAGAGATGCATACTCAAAAACATGCATCTTTGTATATCATTATACTTCTACTCCACCTCCAACACTTAGTCACTTACTTCCTCATAAAACTATTCAATTTAAAATAACCATATATCATAATAGCATAAACCTTACTTGAATTGTATGTAGAATTGGATATGCTCAATTGATAAAGTAGTGGAAATTTGGAAAACAATTGTACCATCTAAATGAAAATTACTTCACTTTGCAAGTAAATTTTACCAAATAATAAAAAGGAGATTACCAAATAAAAATAAAACCTCCCAAAATACATTTTCCTACTTTCTCAAGATCTTATTGAATTCACTAAAGTTTCTCAATTACCAAAATGAGTTAGTTTCCAAGATTAGTTTATTTAATCTTTACCTTTTTATCTTTTTCTATCATACTTGATTAGAATTCCTTAATACCTTCCACTTGATGAAACTCGCAAAAATGGTAGGTTCCATATAACAGGAGCAATCTATCAATAAATTATAAGAGTGTGGAAAGGCAAATCATTTTGATATATGATCCATCCTAATGAAATAAAATTCCCCTAATCCAAATCATATAATAGCTATTTTGAATCAATACTATCATTTGTAGGAGCCAATTTGTTTAGAAACAAAGGTAACCGAAGTTTGTCATGGGATGATTAGTTTGTTTGATACTGCATGTTAAGCCAAAGAGACGATATGCAAGGTACAAACATCTTGCAGATAACCATATGCCTACATAATAGGAAATCCTATGTTAGCACAATATATAGCTCATTTCTAATGGAACAATGAGTAGCAAAAAAAATACCATGTCTTTATAACTTGTTCTGAAATGGAAATATGGCAGTTTACACAATCTTAATATAATAAAGAAGGCATCTAAAAATAAAACTAAAGAATGATGTTACCCAAAGAGAGGATTCAATTGTAGGAGTTTATAACATGGTGTGAACATGCCTCAACATCTTAACAATTGTATTATGAAAAGGAAGATGATTATACTCAAAACTCTAAAATTAATAATAATTATGATAATTATGTATAGTTTAAGAATGGTGCTTAAAGTGAAAATTCGGTATGATGGAGATGTCCACAATAAATTTGTGTCCATGTCCACTTATATTGTTACAATAACCCCAAAGAAAATAAACCAACTATATAGAATTTTTATCTTTAGTGAAAAGTGCAAATTTTAAACTTTGAAAATCACATTTGAATTATTCTAAAATAAGATACAGATAAGTTTCATTATTCATTGTGATGTTTTTTTCAATAAGGTACAATTGAGTTGTGTATTCAAGTTGTCTTTCTAAAAATGCAGTGTGAATATGGTGCATAAAGTACAAATGTGCTATGATAGAGATGTGTGTGATCACTTGTATATGTATCCACTTATACTATTACAAAGACCTATAAATTAAATAAAGAATAGAAATTTTATCTTTGTGGAAAATTGAAAATTTGAACTAAAGATTGTTGCATATGTTGTCATTGATGTCAACAGAGTGATATTGTGGAAGGTTGCACGTGAGATGCAATCTGTGTGATGATCAGAAGTGTTGTGAATTTTTGGTTTCATCATATTGATGAACAATGTTGTAATTGTGGTCTATAATGTTAAGAATGATTGTATTCTTTGTCTCTTGATGTAAAACATTGCATATGATATGTATGAAAGGTTTTCATGTAGTTAGTGGCTCAAGAAGTTGTATTGAAAAGCTCCTGAGAATGCTCCACATTCCTCCACTTTTGAAAATATAGCCTTACAGTTTGGAAATTAGATGGAAAATTTTGAAGCATGTATGTTCTTGTATTAAGTGTGTATACACCTAAAAATGGTCTAGAGAATATAATTACTTAAATATGATTCATTTGATTAATTAATCCTAACTTCATCTACTTAGTAAATAAATAGAAATATTTATTTATATTAAGTTCACTATTAATTCTTCTATTTTATCATATTATTTTCCTCTTAATTAAATAAACAAAATTAAATACTTTATTTTATTTAATTATTATGATTATTATTTCTTCTATACTTTATCCATTAATTCTATCTTAAATTAAATACACGGCTTCAATAATTTGTGTAATTTAATTATCTTATCATATTTTCCTCTTAATTAAATAAAGATATCCTAAAATCTTTAATTTAATGAAGAGGAAAATATGATAAGATAATTAAATTACACAAACTATTGAAGCCGTGTATTTAATTTAAGATAGAATTAATGGATAAAGTATAGAAGAAATAATAATCATAATAATTAAATAAAACAAAGTATTTAATTTTGTTTATTTAATTAAGAGGAAAATAATATGATAAAATAGAAGAATTAATAGTGAACTTAATATAAATAAATATTTCTATTTATTTACTAAGTAAATGAATTTAGGATTAATTAATCAAATAAATTATATTTAATTAATTATATTCTCTAGACCATTTTTAGGTGTATACACACTTAAAACAAGAACATACATGCTTCAAAATTTTCCTTGTCTAATTTCCAAACTGTAAGGCCATATTTTAAAAAGTGGAGGAATATGGTAAAATCTTTAATTTAATTATCATATTCCTTCTATTTTAATTTAATAAATAACTTCTATAGTTTGTTTTATTAAATTATTTATTCCCCTTTTGCTAAATTTAAATAAATCAAAAATATTTAAATAAAGGCATAAATCAGATTCCTCTATTCACTCACCTACCAAATTTGATTTTCTAAAAATCCAATTTATTTCAACTTGCATTCACGGGAATGATAGGGAGACAACTTGGAGACAAATTTGAATGAATCTCTCAAATCTTCTTCCTCAGATCTTTCCTATCATCTTGTCTGGTGTTTTCATGGGGAGGAACAATCCTTGTGGTCAACTCTAACTTTTCATCTCTTACCCTTCAAATCTCAAGATTCAATCTAGGCCTTTGCAGTGTTACCCCTGTGCAAAACTGTTGCCGGAAATCTATATATACAGCCTTCTGAAGTATGAAAAAGATCCGAGAAAAATCCAATTTATGCAAATTTACTCTGTAGGAATACAACCAACCAACCAAGCAATCATTAGCATTAGCATTAGAAATAGTATCATAGCATCATAACATCAGTAGATTTCATATCACAACAGTACCATTAGTTTTTATTATAGCTTCCTTTTATCAGTTTTCATTAGGATAGTTTACAGTAGCTTCATACCACTTATAAATCATGAGTAATCATCACATCATTGCATTTAGCATCCATTTCCATTCTCTAGATAGGCATTTTAAATAGTTACAGTGCTTACAAATCTAAGAGCCTCTGTAACTTGATAAATCTTTGGAGATAGAAGACAATGAGATGCCTTCACACTTTTTTGTGTTTTAAATTAGTTTAATTCATGTTAATCTTGATCTAATATCTTATTAAGAAGTGTTTTAGTTGTTCTTTACTTTTTACTTATTCACACTTACATTTTGGCACCCACCATGGGGCCAAACCCCATATTTTAACAAGCTTTTTTCGAAAGTGTTCGTACAGGAAACAGGCATAACTCTTTTTAGTATGATTGAAAGATTCTGCAGTGCATCTAATCCAAACTATAGTGATTCTACCTATTTTAGCACTTCCGACAAAAATAATAGTGCTTTGGAGCACTATTTTAGCGCTTCAACCAAAAAAATTTCAACATAGTTCAACTGTCAGATTTCACAACAATTTTAGCACATTCACCACTTTCTATAGCGCTTCTAAAGGATTTTACAGCTCTTACACCACTTTCTATAGCGCTTCTGACCACTGTCATAGTGCTTCTGTGTAATTCATTTTTTGGATTTGATGTGTCTGTAGCCAATAAACTTCATTTCTTTAGTTGGATTAAAAAGAATCAATCTAGGATAGACACTTCTTTAGTTGGTTTTAACATGAATCAATCCTAGGATAGTCACATTTTCAAGTTGGTTTAAAATTTATCAATCTAAGGTAGTCACCAAACTTTTCAATTTGGAATTTAAAAATGAATACCATGTCTTTTTGTGAAGCAACATCTTCATATAGATAGAAAATTGTAGTTTGGGTTCTAAAAATTGAATAAAGTTGACTTTTGTGTTTGTGTGGTGATATGCATATGCTCTCCCCTTAACTGGGTGATCAAAAAGCTAGAATCATCCTTTATTTCATGCATTATCAAGCTTTATTAAATCTTGTAGAAGGCCCGCCATAGTGGGAAAAAGTACTCACCCTATGGGAACAACCTAAGTGGGTTCAAACCAAAGCCAAGTTTTTTCGCCCCACTATAAAATTTAAAGCAAATATGGGGAAACCCACTTTTTTCAGAATTGTGCAAGATAACCATCCCCAAAAACTTTGTTCTAAAGGTTGGGAGGTCTACTGAGGGATTTTATCACTTGTCACTCCGAACGGAAACCCTTTCTAAGAACCTAGTGTAGTATCTAGCCGAGTCAGTAACTAGACATTATAATACTCACAGTGCAAGGGGAGGGAAGAATCTTCCCCCAAGATGCTCACCATATAATTTCCAAGGACTGTTTGCTCAGGGGATCACAAAATATAACCTTGAGTACGCACCTAGAAAGGACAAAAACATAGGTGCCCTCTAGGGGGTGACACGGCTGTGTGAGTCGACGCAATTTTAAGATGTGGGTTGTTGAGTATAACGATGACCTTTTGACTATTAAGAGTGATTATGTCTGAAGTTCTTTATTGTTATCAAACCAGTGAAAATAGGACCATGTGTGGTTCTTTTGAACATACACTATATGTTTATATTACAGCTCTTAAAAACAACTGTCTACATTTGATTGTCATGTATTTCAAAATCATTAAATTTTAGATAAAAGATCATCCCAAAAAATATAACAAATTGGACAAAATCAAACTGAGAAATACATGATTAGGGATTGGAAAACCACAAAGTTTGTCAAGAAATCTCTTTCCAAGAGAATTACTAAACAAAAGAAACCACTTAGTTATGGAAACCTTTTGAAAAGGAGACAGTTCTTATATTAGAATAGGAAGATTTTACTTCATCACAGAACATTCCTCCATAGGTTTCATGATTTCGATAGGGGTTATATTGACGATTATGTTGTAGAACCCTTGAATTCACAAGCCTATATTCAGAGAAGTGCTCTTTCATAGGAATCTAACTTTAGTCAACGTATTCATCAATCCTCCATCCCACAACCCACCATAGAATACTCCACAAGACCTTATCAGTTCTTACAATAGATAAATCTTTGGAAACATTAGGTTTTGATATCCAAAATCAAGGAGTTACCACCACAACTTATAACCATTTGGCGACCTACAACTCTCATTCAACAACCAGGCCTTGTAGCACCTATCATACAACCTAGTCTTATACACATTGAAAGCGGCCAAACCAACATCATCAATAGTTTGAGAGCATTCATTTTTTAGGAAAACAAAACACCCCATCAATTTCTTACAGCATCCATCATCCTAAACAAAGAAGAAGAGAAGACGAACATAACAATAGGAAGACCCATCTTACTACCTCCTACTTGGAAATAGGTAATGAATGACATTACAATAAGGTATTGAAACCATCATACAACATACCTTATGATAATTTGGCAACCTACAGCTCCCGTTCAACAACCAGGGCTAACCACACCAATATTTCAAGCCGGTAATGTACACATTGAAGGAACTCAAACTAACATTATTAGTAGTTTGAGAAAATTTATTTTTGAAAAGAATGAAACACCCCATCAATTTCTCATGGCATCCATAGTCTTAGATGAAGAAGAAGAGAAAGTAGACATAGCAGTTGAGAGACCCATATTACCACCCCCTACTTGGCATTAAACAAAAACTATAGCAATTCCACCATTTGTTTTAGCACTTCTAGGCAATATTATAGCACTTATGTCAACAGTAAACCAAACTCTGTCAGTGATCATAAAATATCATAACGCTTCTACAAACTGTTTTAGCGCTTTTACACTAGCTTTTAGCACTTACATGGGAAACAACATTACTTTTTTTGTCTGTTTTAGTGCTTCTGATCAATTTTATAGCGCTTCTGTCAGTGTTAAAACATTACCAATATTAGAGAATTAACCAGTCCTTTAGCACTTATGCTCTATTTAATAGCGCTTTTACCAGAAACTATAGCACTTCGGCATTCTATTTTGGCGCTTCTACACTCTATATTAGTGCTTCCACAGAAAAAAGAAAGAAAGAAAAGGTAGAGAATCTTCCCAAACAAACTGTCAGATATATTGACATCAGAAACATTGGATTTTACCAGTCATAAACATTTCACAAATCAAACAATGTCATAAAAACTTGAAACAAAGTAGGTTCTTACAAGTTAAATTGTTTTCAAAAAACCCAGATCTTGTAAAATACAAAGTGTCAAATTATCAAAACAAATCTAAATTAGTGAGTCAAGTTTCCTCATTGGGATTCTAACATCCTACCATCACGAAACAAGAACTTAATAATCAGGTTTTTAACTTAGCCTCATCAATAGAATATATCATTATATTTGGTTTCGTTAAAATCAAATTGACACTAATCCCAACATAGAAGATCCAAGTTTAATGGAAGCAACCAAAACTTGTATGCCAATCTTGACAAGGTTACAAAAACAAAAACTCTGAGAGAAGGAAATTGAAAATCCAAACACGACTGAAGAAAACCACTTTTTCTGATTCCAACAAAATAATACCAATGAAATAACTCAAGAGGATGTACAACACGCTCAACAAGATCCAAGTTTTCATAAATTTATGGAAAAGGTCTTAGAACAAGACATGGAGAAATATCTCTTGATGTTAGCCGAGTTAGGCGCAAAACTACTAAAGGATTTTGACATGAATCGATTGAAGGAAACACCAAGAACAAATGAAACAAAACCACCCAACACACAGGATGCAGATCAAGTTGTTGCTTTAACAGCACAAATGCAGACTTTACAAGAATAGATTCAAAACATGCAAATAGGAACCACAAAAAAATACATATTAAAGGACATTTGTCCTTACACTTTTCATCATGTGTGGATATGATACCTTTCCCTAGACACTGTGAATTTCCTAAATACGATAAATACAATGGTAAATTAGACCTGATTGACCATGTAAGGGAATTCAGAACAATAAGCCTCAAATTTGCACAAGATACTTACCTCATGAGGTTATTTCCTAGGAGTTTGGGAGCCCATTGCATGGAATGGTTCTCCAAGTTACAACTAGGGATTCAATCCTTCAAAGAACTGGTCAAAAAATTCATCTCCCAATTCTCCTTCAACATACAACATGATGTAACCATAAAAGATCTATATAACCTGAAACAGAAAAATGATAAGACATTCTTATCATTCTTACAATGATGGAGAAAGTTGTTCGCTTGATATCCTCGATCTATACCTGAAGAGGAGAAGATTGAATTATTTATAGACAACTTAAATGATTAGATGAGTTATAGACTCGAATTGCAATGTCCCCCAACATTCAAAAAAGTAATCAAGAATGGGCTTAAAATCGAAGAAGCCCTAGTCAAACGAGGAGTGATTAAGCACTACAATGATACACCAAACAACAAAAATCACTATGGAAATAATGACAAGCCAAAATTTTGGCAGAAAAATAGAAATATTGGAAGCATTGATGCCACAACTAAAAATATCAAACCAGTATTCAATTTGACAGCAACAAATGTCAAAATAAATCAAAATCAAAGCACTACTCAAAACAATAACACCAACAATGGGGAATCTTGACCGTCATATCAAAGACAATCCAATAGATAGAGGTTTACCCCATTAGGACAAACTTTGGAATCAGAAATGAGAGAGCTCATTGCAAAAAAACTTATCAGTTTACCAGAAGCTCGAAATTGGGAGCCAAAGGTAAAACCATCCTAGTGGAACGATGTTGATTATTGCAACTTTCATAAGAATAAGGGACATAAAACAAATGACTGTATGCAATTGAAACACTTGATACAAGACTTAATTAAGGCAAAGAAGGTATTTGTTGAAGGGCATCAAAAAAATAATGATCACAATGCATTTACCAATCCATTGCCCAACTAAGAAAAAGGGGAGTCTTCTTCCAACGATAAAGGAAAAAGTATAAACTATGTCTATGACACCATCATTCATTGTCTCTCAAAAGTTGAGGAAAATGACATTGATAATCAGTCTGATGACACAAACATCAATGACATTGAATCTTACAACATGATACCAAACACGAACACATCTAACAATCAAATTAATGTCCTAAAGATTAGGGAAACACAAGACAATCAACCAGTACATGTAACAACAAGGGGGTAGTCCAAAGTGGTACTAAAAGGAGTCTCATCTAAAAATTTTGCTACCCCATCACATCAATAAAGCATCATGGACCAATTACAAAAGATACATGCAAATATCCATTTTAGAACTTCTCAAAATTTCACCATCACACAAAGAAGTTTTGGAACAAGCTCTAGTAGCTACAACTATGCCCAATAATTTGGATGTTTGGCAATTCCAAGCAATGGTGGGACATCTTACCACACCTCATTGTCTATCATTCTTTGAACAAGATGATGTGTTGTTAAATCACCCACATAATGCAGCCTTGCACATAGAAGTTCTAATCCATAAACATTGTGTCAAACGTGTCTTAATAGATGGTGGAGCTGGATTGAATATTTGCACTTTGAAACTAATTCATGCACTAGGCTATTCCGACAATGCCATTGATTCTAGAAGAAAGATAACAATAAAGGAATATGATGAAGAAGAAATGTCTTCCAAAGGAATGATTGTACTTCCAATTCAAGTAGGGCCGATTTTCAAAAACATTGTTTGTCAAGTGTTGGACAAAGATCTAACATATAGCATACTCTTGGGTCATCCATGGATCCATGAAATGCAAGCAGTGCCCTCAACATACCACCAATGTTTGAAATTTCCAGTAAATGAACAGGAAGTCACAATACCAGCTGACAACAGTAATCCATAGACTTGCAGCATGCTAAAAGAAAATCAAGACACTCTAGTACCCCACAACAGAGAAGTTAACACTTCCACTTCATCCAATAATAGGAGACAACCCAATTTCATATCTATGTGGGTTGAGAAGAAGGATCAATCAAAGGAAATAATTGTTGTGGACATAATTTTATCAAACACTGAAGGTCCTATAAATGAGTTATCACAACAATTTGCAGACAAAGTCCAGTTGAAGGACAAAGGCCTAGGAGAATATTCACTTGAGCAATCTTTGTGTCTATCACAATTGCTACCATCACCAAAATCTTATGGACATCCCACATCAAGTACACCACATTCATCACAACCAATCACAGTTCTCAATGAAAGATTTGTTAAAGCGGGTACACTTGAAGATGAGTCAGAAGACAAAGCCATTCTCAATTGGCTATACAAGGATGAAGAAGCCTCAACATCAGCAAGTATCAGCATCAAAAAAGATTAATATGGAAATGGGAAGCTCATCTTAGAAAAAATGGGCTATGAAGGCCAAGGACCAATTGGAAAGAGAAAGGAGGGTATTACAAAACCTATTCAACCTCTAACACTACAACCTAAGAATAAAATTGGATTAGGCTACACAGGGGAAACAAAAAGGGAAGTAACTCAAAAAGTGGTAGAAGGGATTCTACAATGAGAGATGGTTCTGAAACTGATTCAAATGAATATGAATGGGATCATATATATGCTACATCATATACTAACAAACAAATTGATTTCATTCAAACATATGCACCCTTACAAGAGGAGGAACAAAGTTCAGGAAATAGATAATTTGTAATGAGATCTACAAATATCGATGACTCAAGTGAGGACGATCAGACATTGAATGAGACAAATGACTTGGAGGTGAATACTATTATAGACCTCAACCTTCCTACCAAAAAATTTGACCACCTAGCTATCAAAACACTTACATTTGTCGATCTTACTTAACCTGATGATTTATTACCCTTGAGACATCCTGAACTTATTGACTGGGAACCCATTGAACCTATTCATGTACCAGCCTTTTCAAATGATGAGGCCATCATAAATTATCTTTATAGTGATGAACCTGATATGAATTCTATTTGTAACACTCATAATGACACTTCACAAATGGAGGGTACCAAATCTTCCAGTTGCAAAAATGACAACAGGAAAAATAAATCTAATGGTGAAAACCTCTCTGAGGTAGCATTAGATTTTGAAAAGAGAAAAATAAAGAACGTATCCAACAGTGAAAACCTTTCTAAGGCACTAAAGGATGGAAGATTTGACACTCTCTAGAGCATTACCATGACAGATCATCAATACTGGTAGAACCAACACAATCTATAAATCTAGGAACAACTGAAAAGGTAAGGATCCTACATCTGGCAGAGTCCATGACAGAACAGGAGAAATTAGAATTCATAAAATAATTTGAGGAGAGACACATCAATTTTGCATGGTCTTATTCTGATATGCTAGGATTAGATCCAGATCTCCTCATGCATCGTATATCACTACCAAAAGGAATCAAACCAGTCAAACAAAAATTGAGAAAGATGCATCCTCACATCACCCTGATGGTTAAAACTAAGCTGAAGAAATTGTTGGATGCAAGATTTATTAGGTCTATAGATTATGCAGAATGGATCTCAAATATTGTGCCACCAGTATCAAAACCTGATAATAGCATCCGAATATGCACAGATTTTAGGGATTTAAACAAGGCATGCCCAAAGGATGATTTTCCTTTACCCAACATTGACATAATTGTTTATCTAACAACAAGACATGCCATGTTATCTATAATGGATGGTTTCTCAGGATATAATCAAATAAAAATAGCACCTAAAGATCAAGAAAAGATAGCATTCACTTTCCCTTGGGGTAAATTATGTTGGAATGTCATGCCCTTTAGATTGAAAAATGCAAGTGTGACATATCAGTGGGAAATGACCACAATTTTCCATGACATGATGCATACTTTCATGGAAGATTACATGGATGACATCTTAGAAATATCACACACCAGGGAAGGACATCTTGAAATCCTTGATAAAATCTTCACTAGACTAGAAAAATTTAATGTCAGGTTGAACCCAAAGAAATGTGTGTTCGGGGTAACATCAACAAAACTACTTGGTTACATAGTGTTAGAGAAAATTATTGAAGTGGATCCAGCAAAGGTTAAAGCAATAATGGAGATGTCGCCGCCTAAAAATATAAGTCAATTACGGTCCCTACAAGGCAGGTTACAATCCATCAGGAGATTTATCTCCCAGCTAGTAGACAAGAGTCACCCATTTAATCATCTACTTCATAAGAATGTTTCATTCTAGTGGGATCATGACTGTGAAACAGCTTTTAATTAGATAAAGCAGTATTTGGTATCACCTCCAATACTCATACCACCTGCAACAGAAAGACCATTGTTATTGTATATCACAACAATTGACATATCTTTAGGAGCTCTATTGGCACAAGAGGATGCTAAAGGAAAAGAACATCAGCAGGACTCTCAACGGATATGAAATAAACTATACATTCATATAAAAGGCTTGTTTGGTAGTGGTATTTGCAACCCAGCAGTTTTGACACTACATGTCGACTCATACAGTCAAGCTCATAACAAAAATAGATCCATTAAAATATCTACTAGCTAAAGTTGCTCTAATAGGGAGACTCGCAAAATTGGCCATGATCTTAAGTGAGTTTGAAATCCAATATGTTGACAAGAGAGCAATTAAAGGATAGGTAATAGCGGATCAACTTGTTGAAGCTCCATTATAGGATCATCATCCAATGAACATTGAACTTCCAAATGTTGACATCCTGAACATTACAACACAACAACAGAGGCTCTATTTTGATGGATCATACACACAAAGAGGAGCTAGTGCAGGAATTCTATTCGTCACACCTCAAGGACACACCATCCCAAGATCCTATAGGTTAATGTTTCCATGTACCAACAATATAGCTAAGTATGAAGCGTTGATTATTGGTATCAAAATAGCTATTAAATGGAAAATCACAAAAATGCAAGTGTATGGGGACTCACAACTTGTTCATTCCTTATAAGAAAATGATAGATGATCTTAAAAAGTACTTCATGGATATCAAGTTCGAACAAATACCAAGGGCAGAGAACAAAGTTGTGGATACCATGGCGACAATTGCTTCCCTTTTGCAATTACCAGAAAAGCAAGGTCGTTATGAGTTTATGGTTGAACAAGTATCTAATCCTGCATACTATAATCCTGATTCATAGACCATATGCCAAATAACTGACACTCAAACCTCACAATATGGAGAGATCTATACATACCTCAAAGATAATATTCTTCCTCCTAATCTCTCTAGAAACCAAAAACGTAACTTTATCCATCAATATGTGCGACATACATTGATAGCTGACATCCTTTACCATCGAGGTCTAGATGGTAATCTTCCTCGGTGTCTGGAGCATCACGAATCTAAAACATCCTTACAAGAGGTCCATGAAGGTATTTTTGGGACCCATTCAAGTGGGCTGACCCTAGCTAAGAAACTCCTTTGTTTAGGGTATTACTGGTTGAACATGGAGAAGGAGGCATATCAATATGTTAAAAAGTTTCAGAAATTCCAAATTCATGGTAATCTAATTCATGCACCAGCACAAGAGTTACATCCTTTCACATCAACATGGCCCTTTTGTCAGTGGGGACTGGACCTAGTAGGTAAAATAAATCCATCTTCATCCAATGGAAAAAAGTTCATCATCATAGCAACAAAATATTTTACAAAATGGATAGAAGTGGTTCCTTTAACAACGGTCACTGGAAAGCAAATATCGTCTTTTATACTCAACTATCTCATTTGTAGATACGGGGTACCTCATTCCATTGTCATAGACAATGGTAGGCCTTTTAAAAATTAGGATGTTTAGGAATTATGTCAAAAATTCCATATCCAACATCGTTTCTCAACACCATACTATCCTCAGGGGAATGGCCAAGCAGAGGCCTCAAACAAGACAATTCTAAAAATACTAAAGAAAACAGTAAACAATGTTGGACGTGATTGGCATGTTTAGCTAAATCCTACACTATGGACCTACAGAACTAGCATCAAAACACCAACAAGAGCTACACCATATTCCTTAATGTATGGATCAGAGGCCATCTTACCCATTGAGGTAGAAATACTGTCACTCAGTGTCTCACTAAAAGGTATCATTATAGATGAAGATTATAGAGTTTCTAGGCTACATGAACTGGAATTACAAGATGAACGTCATCAGCAAGTTGTCAATCATTTGAAGGCCTACCAACAAAGAATTTCAAGGAGTTACAATCATAGGGTAAAACCTAGAGTCTTTCAAATTGGAGACTTGGTCCTAAAGGAAAACCCTAGGAATCAGCAAGATAGAGAAAAGAAAGGGAAGTTTGAACCTAACTAGTTAGGTCCCTTTGTAATCATATCAGTGTATGGATCAGGATCATATCAATTGTCTACACCAGAAGGGGATCTATTTGATGAACCTATCAACAGTATCCATCTTAGAAAATTCTATACCTAAATCACTTAGTGCATGATTTAGTTTTTGAAAATGGTTACTTGATGAAAACCTGGAAAACAAGCATTTTGGTAACAGAAAATTAAAAATACAAAAATACAAAAAAAAAATCAAAAAGAATGAAAAAGTGTAATAAAAACATATGGTGAAAACCTGGTAACAGGCACTATTTGTGATTCAAATCATCTCTCCCATCTATTTGGACACATGTCATGGTTGTTACTTCCACCACCATTTTACATCCATTATCATATCATATCACGTGGTCATGTCTCACCCTAGCTTGGGGGAAACATCTGAAAATCATTGGGGACAACATAAACATGAAGCTTAATCAAATGAAAAAACAACGGTTGGATGAAAGAAATAAAAAAAACAATCAAAACACAACCCAACATGGAACATCAATCACCATCGAGAACATATCACAACAGAAAATCAAAAAAAAAGTCAATAAGTTAGTCTCAAAAAGCCAAAAATATGAGTTTGTGTCAGTCAAACTACGTGGTCTATATGTATATAACGTAGGCAAGGCTAATCTTTGATCAGCCCCTGAGGCCCCTAGGATAGGTCTTTAGGTTAGGTTTGATCCAAAAACTCAAAATCACAAAAGCATCATAAAATAAAAATCAAGATGGATGATCTAATCTGAATAATGATTGAAATACTTTAAGCAAAATATAGATATGTTGTACTTTGATCATTGTTATCATTTCTTTGGAGCAACTCAATGATGTATTGAACTAGAGAAGCTAGGAAGAAGAATGGTATTTTCTTTGTTTGTTGTTTGTGAGTTAATCATCATTACTGTGTGAATTGTCATGAGACATGCTCTACAAAGTATCACTGATGACATTCCAATTCACATAGGAAAGTGGTTAATTCTTGTCTATTTACGCAATAAATGCTCAAGTCATCTTGGTTTAATTATACCTCGATGCTTGTGTTCACTTGCAATATCAAAAATCATGAAAGTAATACTCAGGTCATCATTGGTTTACATTATACCTTTTATGCTTGTACTCACTTTCAACATTTTAAAAGCTCAATGATGATACAAAGCACAAAAGTACTATTAAAATTCCAATGTTTGCATGTAGATTTACATGGTAAAATTAGATTGCATTCATGATAGTATAACATTTGTAGAGTATTTGTTATAAAATTGGTAAACTAGTCATAAATAATGATTATCTTTTCTCATAATTAGATTGAGTATACTTAACAAAAACATCATCATGATCATATAATTGCATTATCATATTCATTTGCATCCATTAGAAGAAAAAAAATTCATCATTTCATCATTCATACATTTGAATAAAATCATTTAACATTCATAATATCATAATTTTTATATCACATAAAATATTGCATAATAAAAATCTCAAAAATATAAATCTCTACCACATCACATATCATTCATCATTTTCATTCATTTATTTACATCATATATCATTCATCTAATCACTCATTTACATCACATATAGTATATCATTTAAACACATCCTACCCATGATCATCTATGTAATTACATCATAAATCCATACATCATCCATATCATGGATCCATACATTCATTATACACATCATCAATAAGAACATCATATCAAAGCATATCATCATAAATAAACTACATCCATAATATCATAATAAATGGATCATCATATAGCATATAAAACATAAAATAAAATGCATCCATCATATTATCATATAGAACATGTAATGCATTGATAAAAATCCACTTCATATCATATAGATCAAAATCAAAATGTCAAGTATACAGTGATATCTGAAATGAAGGAGATATAACATCAAAAATGGTTGTATATCAAAATAATCAAAGTGTACATCACATCTCGAATATAACAAGAGGACAAAAATCATGTGTTGCTAGCTCCAGAAGGTGTAGCCATCGCAGGATTAGGACCTCCACCACCAGATGTACCAGGATCTCTAGGATCTCTCTAAAGAGGTTGTGTCACACCTACACTCACTATCTTGGAATGTTTCCTACCAAATCAGGACTGCCTGTAGCTCACTCTCTGCTCAGATGGGACGACATCATAATATCTTGATCTATAGTACTCAACCTCCCCACCAATACGGACAACCTCTCGCATCTAATCTGCTAAGGAGGTATCATCTACCAATCTATGTAATCTCTCAGTCATGGCCTAAGCACCCTCTATTGTAAATCTGGTAGCATCCCTCTTAGAGGTCAAAGATGCAATATGAGCCTGAGTTGCCCCTGAAATCTATCTAGCAGAATCCCTCTCGGTCGTCAGCACTACAATATGTGACTATCGTGGCCAACTGTGCCTGCACTATTGCCAAAGCCTCTGCATGTGACTAGGCCTATGCCTACATCTAAGCCTGAGTTTGCTCTAACAAACCCTGAGACTGAAGAAGATGCTCCTGAGTAGTCTCTAACTGCACCTGCAAGGTCGCTATCTGCAACATCTCTCACTACCTGCCTCTTACGAGGCACGGTATGCTCAAGAAAATATAAGGAAAGACCCGACCCACATGCAACATCTGCACTATCAAAATCATAGTCATCCCCACTACTCCCATCTCCACTCTCTCTCTCATCTCCACTATCCTCCTCCTCTCCAACATCTTCCTCCTCACCAACATCCACCTCAACATCACCAACCTCAGCATCACCAACCTCCTCCCTCCTACTCCTATGACCATGTGTGATGGCAACATCCTCCTCTCTAGGTAACGGGATAGGCTCATCAGGAATAGTAAGATGAGGAAAAGGGTGCAAAGCCTGGTCCTCAGCATAATTAGTAGTAACTGGTGGCTCAACAATATTTGGATGAATGTCCCACTCAAACGGTTGTAATGCCAAATACTCTTGAATAGCAGCATCGTATGATAAACTAGGCCCCTAATCTCCAGAATCTGACTGATGGTGGGCATAATGAAAAACACCCTACGGCATGCCCTGAACCAAACCATATTGTCTATGCATTCATCTGATCAAAAACCTCTCCAAAATCCAACAAGTCTGACCAATCAATAGCATCAACTGATAGAGAAATGGCACTCAAATAACATCCTCATCCCACTGCTCACAATCTAGATAGGGACGCCACGTCACGACCTCTATATCATCAATCACTCCCCTCCAATACTCTAACTTACCTAGTCTGGATTGAGTAATATGGCCTACATATGTGAACACATATGGCCTCATCGTTGATTTCTGTCTCACTAGCATTGGACATGTAACAGCTATGTGCTCCCACACCCATACCTATAGTAAAGTCGCCCCAGTTGATAAACTTTGACCTCGAAGGTAAACCGTCGAATGTAAATCATGATACAAATGGGAAAAAATACACATTCCCCAACAATACCTCATCCCATGTACAATCATGCTCTCAAGTACACAACCCCAACCAACAGAAAGTCCCTTTGACCTACAATCAGGACAAAGGAACCCTCCAATAAAACCAGCCAGGACTGCAAGAAGAGTGGCATAAGCATCTACCATCTCACGCCAAGGAATCCAATAACATAAAATTCAACCATCCTGGAACACTCTATGGAGAGCATCAGTCCCAACCTGCTCTGTAGAATCATAAATGACTACCTCTCCAATAATGGGAATCCAAAGAATCTGCTAGACGTCCTCGGGGGTGACTGTCATCTCACCAGTAGGAAGGTGGAAGGTTTTGTGCTCGTCGTGCCATCTCTCGGCTCACGCTATCAAGAGACCCCAATTAATCCTAATCTAGGGCATATGTAATAAGGAATCCAAACCACATCATACTATTAGTGTCGTATCAGGCTGCACCAACTAAGGTATCAAGTCAAATGTCCATAGAAATCGCTCTAGAACTTGAAGGTTCTCTAATGCCTCCTATCAACAAGAAATTTTCAAAATCAATTTTTTTTGTCGAATCATTAAAAATCAATTATCATATCAAAACTAATCAGCTATTAGTGAGACTTTTGAACAAATCTCATAAGCAAGCATCATTGAACCTCAATTATCATGAGTTCAAATCAGCAAGCATCATTGAACCTCAACTATCATGAGGTCAAATCAGCAAGCATCATTGAACCTCAACTATCATGAGGTCAAATCATCAAGCATCATTGAACCTCACCTATCATGAGGTCAAATCATCAAGAATCATTGAACCTCGCCTATCATTAGGTCAATGATCAAAGCATCAAATCAACCTCGCCTATCATGAGGTTCATCAAGTCAAACTATAATTATTACTCGCTTATTATGAGGATAATTATCATCAATCAAACATCAGACCTCACTTATCATGAGGTTGAACATCATTTACTTGATTAGGATAATCAATCATATCAATGGCTGACACAATAAAAAATTAACAAAGTCAAGGACAAATATTGACAAACTTTATCAATTTGAGTTGAATGCACTAAAACAGGCATTTAAAGCGCTAAACCATGATATGTGCGATTTCATCAGTCAAAAGCGCTATTTCAGGTGGTCAAAGTGTGATTTTACAATAGCGCTATTTTATTAAGTAAAAACGCTATAATATCTAGTCAAAGCACTCCAACAGAGGGTCAAAGCACTAAGGGTCCTATCTTAAGTGCTAAAACTATGGAAGCGCTATATCATTTAACCTGAGTGCTATAACAATCAACCGAAGTGCTAATGTTTCCTAAGTGCTAGAATAGCTAGCCGAAGGGCTACAATGGATATTAAAAGTGCTAAAAGACAGAAAAATTCAAAAACTGAAAAAAAAATGGTAAAAAGAAATAAATGCACAAAAATTGAGGGATAAAAGGGTACATACCAGAGGTCCATCCATGGCCAGGCATCGGTGACGTTGCAAACGCTCGAAATGGTGAGAATGGTAGGGAATCGGCATCTTGCTCCAAGTGGCACAAAAAGCTCTCACAAAGTTTCAAAAA
The DNA here is from genome assembly GCA_007258455.2 of Sequoia sempervirens. NCBI lineage: Eukaryota > Viridiplantae > Streptophyta > Pinopsida > Cupressales > Cupressaceae > Sequoia > Sequoia sempervirens. The sequence goes on from VDFB02000003.1 coordinate 96,124,946, forward strand.
GTCAAATGCACAAATGAAGTTGAAAAGGACCTTTTTAACCTTTTATAGGTTATTTGAAAAAGGATTTTAGTAGGATTGATTTAATTTTTAAAGAGGAGATTAATTAAAATTCATCCAAAGGAACTTTCTACATCAATTATCAGAAGATAAATTATTCCATCATCAACTCTTCATCAAATCATCATCAAATCACAAAAAAAAAAAACATAAAAATTTGCAAAATTACGAAAAAATAAAAAATTCATTAATTTATCTCCCGAGGGGGCATATATCCATCAATCACCTGAAAATCATGTCTGGGGAATTCTGAAAAATTTCTCATCAATACTAGTAGCATCAACACAAAATTTTCTTTGAAGCAATGTGTAAACACATCACTTCAAAGAGGGGCAAAATGTATACACTTAAAAAAGATCTAGAGAATATAATTAATTAAATATAATTTATTTGATTAATTAATCCTAAATTCATCTACTTAGTAAATAAATAGAAATATTTATTTATATTAAGTTCACTATTAATTCTTCTATTTTATCATATTATTTTTCTCTTAATTAAATAAACAAAATTAAATACTTTGTTTTATTTAATTATCATTATTATTTCTTCTATAATTTATCCATTAATTCTATCTTAAATTAAATACACGGCTTCAATAGTTTGTGTAATTTAATTATCTTATCATATTTTCCTCTTAATTAAATAAAGATATCCTAAAATCTTTAATTTAATTATCATATTCCTTCTATTTTAATTTAATAAACAACTTCTATAGTTTGTTTTATTAAACTATTTATTCCCCTTTTGCTAAATTTAAATAAATCAAAAATATTTAAATAAAGGCATAAATCAAATTCCTCTATTCACTCACCTACCAAATTTGATTTTCTAAAAATCCAATTTATTTCAACTAGCATTCACGGGAATGACAGGGAGACAAATTGGAGACAAATTTGAATGAATCTCTCAAATCTTCTTCCTTTGATCTTTCCTATCATCTTCCCTGGTGTTTTCATGGGGAGGAACAATCCCCATGATCAGCTCGAGCTTCTCATCTCTTACCCTTCAAATCTCAAGATTCAATCCAAGCCTTTGTAGTGTTACCCCTGTGCAAAAATGTTGCCGAAAATCTATATATACAGCCTTCTGAAGTATGAAAAAGATCCGAGAAAATTCCAATTTATGCAAATTTACTCTACAGGAATACAACCAACCAACCAAGCAATCATTAGCATTAGCATTAGAAATAGTATTATAGCATTATAACATCAGTAAATTTCATATCACGGCAGCACCATTAGTTTTTACTATAGCTTCCTTTTATCAGTTTTCATTAGGATAGTTTACAGTAGCTTCATACCACTTATAAATCATTAGCAATCATCACATCATTGCATTTAGCATCCATTTCCATTCTCTAGATAGACATTTTAAATAGTTACGATGCTTACAAATCTAAGAGCCTTTGTAACTTGATAAATCTTTGGAGATAGGAAACAATGAGACACCTTCATGCTTTTCTGTGTTTTAAATTATTTTAATTCATGTTAATCTTGATCTAATGTCTTATTAAGAATTTTTTTAGTTGTTCTTCACACTTACAAAGTGGATGAAAGTTACCATAGAAGTTTCCAGAGCTAGTAAAGTGAAGACTGTTTTGTTGTAGTCAAGAAGGTTTAGAGGAATACTCTACATTTCTTTGTAATGCAAAGCTAGGAGGATTCAAAAACACATCTCACAAACCTTCAACAATAATTCGAAGCAATCTTTGTATAACACATGCTATTAGACATTTTATATCACATTGGAAACATTGCCATGGCAGCCCACAATTTAATGCAACGAACAGTCATTAATAAATTTCAAAATATATATATATATATATCCAATCTCTCTAGTGAAATTGAAGACAACATACTTATATACATTTCCTCCATTTTTTATGAAGATCCAATGGTGGAAAAGAAAGTTATTGCATTTTTCCCAAAACTGCAAACCCTAGGTAGGGTTCAGACCTTCCCTCACAAAAATGGTCATAACTTATTCAAATATTAATGAAATTTGGTGAGACTTGAAGCAAATAAAATTAGATTCACATGGAAATAAAATCCAATTGGTTTTAGATCCAAAATATAGAATTTACAATAAGTACCATCACATTTTTCATACTGTAAATTCTACACAATATTGTTAGAATAGGGAATTCTCACCAAAATAGTCATATCTCCCAAAAAACTCAGTAAAATTCAATGAGACAAAAATAATTGGAAACTAGAAACAAATATATTTCCATCCATATATGATACTCCATTATATGATTCCATACCAGGTCGTACAATGCACAACTTCAGCTAAAAACAATGTAAAAATCAGAAAATGCACACAAAATTTGTGGTTTCCATTCATCAAACTTCAAAAATAATGTCTCCAACCCCCAATTCGAGTTTTGGAGGGTGTATTTATACATTTCCAACCAAAACCAACTATTTTCTACCACATTTTGATTAGTTTATTGACAAAACACCTTAATGACTCTTTTTGACAAGTTGTTTGACAACTTTCTTGAGCAACTTTTACAATTTTTACAATATGGAACAACTTTAAACATTATTTGACAAATGACTTAAAATGACTTCCTAAGACTCAAATACCTCTAAAATGGTTTGGTAAACCTTATTATAAGACCCAATACACAAAATAGAGAAACTACTTACAAATGGCCTCATGGAGGCAAGAAATCAAATAGGTGCTCTTGCACCAAACTCCTGAGGGAAAAAGAATTCAAGCCCCTTTGAGTTGTCTTCTTCCTAATCTTCCAGTTCCTTTGCACTTTTTCCTTTTTATTTTTAACCTTCTTTGTCCTTTCTTCCTCTTCGTCTTATACCATCTCTTCGCCATCATCTTCTCAACTTCTAGGCTCCAAAACTCCATTTCTTGTGTATAAACATCAATAGCATCATCTATATATTCATTATCATCATTAGAGTACCATATATAACCTGCATCATATCCTTGAAAATCTGCATATATCTCATTAGCAAACAAATATGCAACATTTTCATTATCAGTTGACCTCATTATCAACAACATCTTGAGGATTAGTACCAACCTTATCAACAACCTCAACAACCTTCTCTACTTGTTCATCAACAATTTCATCAACTACTTGATTACAAAAAACCATATCATTAATCTCAACACCAATATATTTCTCAACAAACAAAGAAGTTTGTTAATCTTCAAACACAATTGGAATCACTTTTCTCAAAAAAATTTACCTCTACCTCATGTGTTGTTGTCCTTTCTTGTTTTTTCCTTCTTTGAATAATATTTTGTATGGGCCATTAAAATTTCTTTTTCATGGTCAAGTGCCAACTCGTTGCTTGTTTGATCCATTGTTCCATCTTCATCATGGACTCTACATAAAAATCATTGAACTCTACTTCCATTCTCCTCATCTCTTGCTTTAACTTAGCTATCTCTTTGTCAATCATCTTTTGTCTCTTCCTTTCCTCCTCTACCTACAAACATCTTCTCAACAAATTCATCTCCACAAGCAAGTATCTCCTTGCTTCCACTTCACTTTGTCTCACCTAGGCAATCAACTTTTTTCCTCAACTTGCATAACACACACACACTAACACTAACTCTTTCTCTACCCAGACCTTACTAGGCTTTGATACCAATTTGATTCAGATCTAGGAGGATTCAACAACATATCTCACAAACCTTCAACAATAATTTGAAGCAATCTTTGTATAACACATGCTATTAGACATTTTATATCACATTGGAAACATTGCCATGGCAACCCACAATTTAATGCAATGAATAGTCATTAATAACTTTCAAACAAAAAATAATAAAGCCAATATCTCTAGTGATATTTAATACAACATACTTATAGAAATTTTCTCCAATTTTTATGAAGATCCAACAGTGGAAAATAAAGTTATTGCATTTTTCCCAAAACTGCAAACCCTAGGTAGGGTTTAAACCTGCCCTCACAAAAATGGTCATAACTTATTCAAATATTAATGAAATTTAGTGAGATTTGAAGAAAATAAAATTATATTCACATGTAAATAAAATCCAATTGGTTTCAGATCCAAAATATAGACTTTACAATCAATACCATCATATTTTCAGACTGTAAATTCTGCACAATATTGTTAGAATAGGGCAGTCTCACCAAAATAGTCATATCTACCACAAAACTCAATAAAATTCAATGAGACAAAAATAATTGGAAACTAGAAACAAATATATTTTCATCCATATATGATACTCCATTATATGATTCCAAACCAGGCCATACAATGCACAACTTTAGAGCCTGAAAACAATGTAAAAATTAAAAAATGCACACAAAATTTGTGGTTTCCATTCATCAAACTTCAAAAATAATGTCTCCAACCCATAATTCGAGTTTTGGAGGGTGTATTTATACATTTCAAACCAAAACCAACTATTTTCAACCACCTTTTGATTATTTTATTGACAAAACACCTTAATGACAGTTTTTGACAAGTTGCTTGACAACTTTCTTGAGCAACTTTTACAATTTTTACAATATGGAACAAATTTAAACATTATTTGAAAAATGACTTAAAATATGTCTTCCTAAGACTCAAACACCTCTAAAATGGTTTGGTAAACCTTATTATAAGACCCAATACACAAAATAGAGAAACTATTTACAAATGGCCTCATGGAGGCAAGAAATCAAACAGGTGCTTATGCACCACTTTGCAATTGAATGTATGGTCTTGTGTTTTTCAAGATGAGTTCAAAATTTCTATCTATTTTCTTATTTCAAGTTTTAGGTGTTGAGGTGTACCACAAGTCAAGTTTTCAATTTTCTATCTCAAGACTATGTTTTTTGGGTTTACAAGTGATGTTGGGTTCAGTGTCTGTTTGCTTGCACCAGCATAATGTTGTGTGAATTTGTAAGACGGGTGTATGATAATATTTTTGAACACATGGTGTTATCTATTCTCTCTGATACTACTTGTGGTTTGGAGTTAATGCATGGAAGGTTGAGTTTTTGTTGGGCCAACTTGGAATGTTGAAGTTTTTGTGCCAAATCTTTGTTGTGAGCACCAACATGGGATTGTGTGATAAGCTAAAATAGGTCCTTCTTATCTCCTGGCTTGGACCATATTCGATTCCCTATTCTCGCAAATTTTTTGGAGCCAACTTATCATGGTTGATGCATGTTTCATGTTATACTCTTCATTCTAGCTGACAAGGAGAAACTTTTTGAAGCTTGTAGAGGATATAAATGGAAGATAAAGTGTGTGATCAATGTAGTTCAAAGAGTTCATTGTGTAATATATAATATGTGTCAAAAGCAATTAGTTGAACGCAATGTAATGTGTGTAATGTGTTGAAAGTAGTGAGCTAAAGGAAATAAAGTGTATGTGAGTATACAAAGAAGTATATGAAGTGTGTTGAAGGTAGTGATTCAAAGGAAAAATATGTGTGTTGAGCAGAGTAAGTGTGTTGGAGTTAGTAAGCTGAAGGCAGCAAAAAATTTTAAGCAGAAGAAGTGGGCTAGAGGGAGTGAGCCAAAGACAACAAAAGTTGTTGAGCAGAGATATTGCAATGGAAATTGATCATCAATTACTGTCAAGTTCATTCTAAGGTTGTAGCCTCATCCTATAAGTGTTGTTATTTGAAGGGAGTTGTATAATTCCTTTGGTTGAAGCCATAAAACTTGTTGTAAATTCCATTTTTTTCATTTGTGAGGTTGGATTTGGCTAGTAGCTCCAAGCAGTTTGCTCACCATGGTTTTTCCATTCTAGGGTTTTCCATATAAATTTGGTGTTATGGATGTGTGATTGTTCCTTTGAATTATATTTGATATTTTATCTATTTAAGATTGTAAGAATTTTTAATTGAAAAAGTTGAATGGAATAAAATTGTGGGATATACTGATTCACCACTTCCTAGTATATCATTGTGTTCTAACAATTGGTATTAGAGTTGAGTTCCTTGGAGTAGCCTAATAGCTGAAGGAAGATATTGGTTTAGAACACATGGCTCAAAAATATTCCTCCTCCAATGCACCATTGTTTGATGGAACCAACTATGTCTTTTAGAGTTTGAGGATGGAATCCTACCTTACTTCACAAGGGTATGATGTTTGGAGAGCTGTAAAGGATGATTATACTGAACTTGTTCATCCTATTATAGATGTTAATGCAAAGAAGACCCATGAGAACAATTCCAAAGCAAAGAATGATATCTTGAGTGGCTTAACAAATTATGAGTTTTTTAAGGTGACTCAATGCAAGACAACCAAGGAGATATGGGATAATCTCAAAAATCTCTAAGGGGAATGACAGTGTGAAGCAAGAAAAGTTACAATCCTACATAACATTGTTTGGGAATTTGAGGATGGAGCAAGAGGAGAATATTGTTGTCTATTTTCTCTAGGTAGATGAAGCAGTCAATGTGATCAAAGGACTTAGTTAAGATATAACTGACTTAGTGGTTGTGAAGAGAGTGTTGAGAACTCTTTGTCGCTGATTTGATTCAAAGGTCTCTATAATTGAAGAAGCCAAAGATGTGAAAAAGCTTACCATGGAAGAGATGTTTAGACCTCTCACCGACTACGAGATGAGAAATTGAAGTTTAAGGTACACACAAAAGAGAAGTTGCATTTAAATTTGTGAAGAAAGAAGAAGCATTTGGTTCACACAGTGAATCTGACGAAGAAGAAGAAAAATTTGTAAGAAAGTTGAAGAAGGGATCAGGAAAGTATAAAGGTAAATTACCTTTCAATTTTTTAAATTATGGGAGAATTGTTCATTATGCTTCTAAATGTCTTTTAGGAGAAAATGAAAGTAGCAACAAGGGTTTCAAGAGAAACAATTTTAGGAGAAACCTTCTTTCCAAAGAAGATTATTTCTCCTCAAAAGAAGTAGATCATTGCTCATCAGATGATGATGGAGGATAATCACTATTCATGGCCAAGGTGATTTTTGATGAATCAAAAAATACTGTGGATGAAGAAGAAGGTTAAGTTCAGTTTGAAGGTGAACTTATTTCTACCCTTGAAGATTTGGATAGTGCAATGAAGCAAAACAACGAACTAAAATTCCTAGTTGAATTCAAGACAAATGAATGCACATGACTTTAAAAGGCATTGGAGAAAGCAAAGTCTAGAAAAATAAAATCTCATCAAACCTCAAGGAAGATTCTCTGCAAGCAGGTTTAATCATGCATTTTTGGTTATTGTTTCATCTATGATAAGTATGGTCATAAGGCTATAAACTGCATGTATGAAATGAATAAAAGAAAATTTTCAAGTAGGAATTCTCTTTATTCATTATTGGATGTCAATGTGGTATGTCAAATTTACAACAATGTTATACATATACAAAAAAAAATGTAAAAGTGGTTTAGTAAAATCAAAAACTCAATTGGCAGTTAAGAAGAATGACACTTCCAAGAAAAAGGAAAAAAATAATGAGGTTGAAAATTCAACGGTTGTCCAAACAACATTTCATTCTCAAGGGAAAAAATATTTGGGTGATAGACAATGGATGTTCAAGTCACATGATAGGTGACAAAAGAAAATTTATCAATCTTTTCAAATGCAATGGTGGATCAGTTAAGTTTGGAAATGATTCATCTGTAAATATTTGTGGAAAGGGTGCCATAAACTTATTGATGGAAATACAAGATGAAAGATGTTCTCTATGTTGAAGGTCTCAAGCACAATCTTCTCAATGTAAGTCAGTTGTGCAGTAAAGGATACAATCTTATATTTCATGGTCAAGGATGTGAAATTAGAATAGCTAAATCTAGTATATTGGTGGTAGAATGCTCTGGGACATAAATCAATTTATACAATCTAAAGAGTGTCAATGGAAGAAGTTATCTTTTGGGTCAAACAAGTGAATGTTGGTTGTGGCACAAGAGGATGGGACACATCACCTTTGATAACCTTGTAAAGATAAGCTTCATGCAAGCAGTAAGAGATATACCAAATATTATCAAACTTGCAAGAACTATGTGTAAAGAATGTCAAATTGGGAAACACACAAGGATAAGATTCAAGACCAAGGAGTATTCTTATACAAGACTATTGGAATTGATTTACACTGATTTGTGCAGACCTATAAGGACAAATAGTCTCCAAGGTGAAAGGTATTTCATGTTACTCATTGATGATTTCTCTAGGATGACATGGGTTACATTCTTAAAGGAAAAATCAGAAGCTTTCGTCAGGTTTAAGATTTTCAAGTCAATTGCTAAAAATGAAATGAATTTCGGAATCAAGTGTTTAAGTTCTAATAGAGGTGGTGAGTTCACATCAAATGAATTTGAGGAATTCTATGAAGAAAACGGGATAAAGAAGCATCTATCTACTGCTAGAACTCCTCAGCAAAATGGAGTAGTGGAAAGAAGGAATAGAACTATTCAAGAGATGGCAAGAACTATGTTGAATGAATCCAAGCTACCTAATGTATATTGGAAAGAAGTAGTCCATAATGTTGTCTATATTCTCAACAAAGGTCAACTAAGAGTGGACAACACTAAGAATTCTTACGAGCTTTGGTATGGAAGACCGACAACTATCAAGTACTTCAAAAAAATTGGAAGCAGATGTTATATCAAAAGAGATGGAGAGGGATTGGGAAAGTTTGACTAAAGATTTGATGAAGGCATATTTCTCAAATAATCAACTAGAATCAAAGCTTACAAGTGCTACAATAAAAGGTTGGGGAAGATAGTTGAGAGTGCAAATTTTATTAGAGTTGATGAAGAATCACATCAAACACCTATGAGCAAGAAGACTATTGGTCAGATGAACCTGCCTATTTTGAAGAATAAAAAGGAGAAGAACTAGATAAGATGCCCAAGACTCTTTCCAAGTATGTTCAAAAGATCGGATAATTGGAGATAAGAATGAAAGATTACAAAATAGAATAAGATTTATAAGGACAAATTAATAGGTAAATTTCTCTTTACTGTCAAGAATAGAACCTAAGACTTTTGTTAATGCTAGCAAGGATGATGGATGGATACAAGAAATGGAAGAAGAGTTAAATTAGATTGAGGAAAATTAGACTTGGGAATTGGTGCCAAGGCCTACAGAAAAGAATGTGATAGGCACAAAATGGTTGTTTAGAAACAAATTAAATGAAGATGGAGAAGTGGTGAGAAATAAAGAAAGGATGGTGTGCAAAGGTTATTCACAAGTTGAAGGGATTGACTTCAAGGAAACATTTATTTTGGTGGAAATAATGGAGGCAATCATAATGTTTCTTATATTTTTAGTTCACAAAGACTTCAAGGTTTATCAGATGGAAGTTAAATCTACCTTCCTGAATGGTGACTAGGAAGAAGAGGTCTACATAGAGAATTTTGATGATTTTTGCATATCAGAGGACCTAAAAATGGTATGGAGACTTAAGAAATCTTTATATGGTCTCAAAAAAACCCCTAGGGCTTGTTATACAAGGTTGGACAAGTACCTACTCCAACAAGGTTTCAATAAAGGTACCACAGATAGTAATCTCCACATCAAAATTGAGGATGAACAAATTCTAATAGTTGTTGTATATGTTGATGATATAATCTTTGGTGGCAATGATGAAATGTGTAAGAGATTTGTTAAAGAAATACAAAAGGAATTTGAAATGGCTATGATAGGTGATCTATCATCATTTCTCGAACTTCAAATTGCTCAATAAAATGATGGAATTTTTATCTCTCAAGCATAGTATGTCAAGGAAATGTTGAAGAAATTTGGTATGGAAGATTGCAAACCAATGAGTACCCTTATGGTAACAGGTTGTCATTTGAGAAAGTATGATGAGTCCCCTAAGTCTAGTAAGAATCTGTATAGGTCTATGATTGGGGGCCTACTATACTTAAGAGTATCAATGCCTGATATTATGCAAGTTGTCTACTTTGTTGCAAGGTTTCAATATGATCCAAGGGAACTCATGTGAAGTTTGTCAAGAGGATTTTCAAATATTTAAAGAATGCTTCAAATTATGGATTGCAGTAACAAAAGGGTGATGAATTTTCCCTGAGTACATATACTAATGTTGATTGGGTTGGTAGTGTTGATAATAGAAGAAGTACTAGTGGTGGAGATTTATTTTTGGGAGATAGATTGGCATCATGGTTTAGTAAGAAGTAGGATGCATTGTCCTTATCAACAATAGAAATAGATTTTATTGTTGCAGCATCCTATTGCACCCAATTGTTGTGGATGAAGCAAACATTGAAGGATATCAAGGTGATGTATGATGAGCCCATTCCTATTATATGTGATAATACAAGTGATATCAATATATCAAAGAATATGGTGATGCATTTTATAACCAAGGATATATCTATTAGGTATCACTTTCTAAGAGAGAAGGTTGTAGATCAAGAGGTAAGATTGGAGTATCTATGTACAAAGGAATAGGTTGTAGACATCTTTGCAAAGGAACTTTCTACTTGGACACATTTAAATGCCTCAGACAGAAGTTAAGGGTTGTTTCCCCTCCTTCTAACTAGATGAATAGTTAGTGCATCTACCCAAGGGGAGTGATTCAAGATATATTTATCCCTAGATTGATGAGGGCTACCTCTTAGGGGTAATAGGTAGAAATATTTTTAGAAGAATGATAAGGTCTATGCAGACAAGGGGATCTTGTATGTTATTGCAGGCATAGAGGAAGATCACTAGCCCTTTTCCCTTTATTTCAAAGGGGGAGAAAAATTATTATTAGGTTAGTGTTTCCATTAATGTCAAAGGGGGTGACTGTTGCATATATTGTCATTGATGTCAACAGAGTGGTATTGTGGAAAAACAAGATTCGTGCCAATTAACACTTGTCACATATTCATTCAAAAATCAATTACACTTCAAAATAATGGAATATTCCTAGGACAAAACTATTATATATACATTTGTAACATTTGTCCCTTAAAGGTACTTTTCCACCACTTTTCTTCATTTTTCCTTCAAGTGTGCCCGAGAAAGTTGAGTTGGAATATATGGACAAAAATCCAAGCGTACAAAAGGACAAAGTTGTTATCTTTGGCATTGTTGAAGACTTTTAGTAGTGATGAATGTGCAAAAGACCAAAAGAGGTATCTGCATCATCACTAAAAGCTAACACAAATCAAGAATGTTGTATTTCTTACCCCAGGCCACATACTCCTCTTTAGATGGCCAATTGAATACCATGAATTCATCTAATATGGTTATGTATGGGCCATACTTCTTCATTACCTAATTAGCTTCTTTATCAAACTCTTCAAAAAATGAGCTAGTGAGGGATAGCTTATCCATATTGCTCTTCAATATATCAATCCAAACATTTCCCCCCTCACAAATTAGTGGCCTCTACAACAACAATTGTTCCCACTTGCACCCTCCATTGATCATACAACTTACAACTCCATTATCATGTAAGATGTCTGGAAAGAGGCCCAAATCATTTTCATCAAATTGCTAGAGGAGTTCCCTAATCCTTTTCTCAAGTGGATCAACCAAATTTCAGCACTCAATAGCTTCTTTAACCACTTTATAAGTTGGAGCAATCAAGGGTGGATTATTTTGATCATGTGTAGACCCAATCACCATATTTTTCAATACTCAAAGTCTAGGTAACCATGTTTGCATTAATGGGATAGTAACTGATCTATCCCTCTCAAACATCCTTATTGAATTGAAAATCAAAGAATAATTTGATTGAACACAGTTCACTCTCTTTATTGCTTTCTTTAAGCAATGCTCAAGAACACTAGAAACAATAACAATGGTGTTTTCATGATATAATTTAAATAAATATTTATATGCCCTGAGTTGTTGAATCAATTCCCTTATACTAAATCTTTTCCTTTGTTGAGGGGGTACTTGGAGCAATTTCTGCAAGTGGTTTATTCTCATCATAAACCACTATCTCCATATATGGTGCAAGTGGTGATTGAACTAGAGGAGGTGGAGAAGGAGGAGGAACACTGACTTGTACTAGAGCTATGGACTGTTATGATTTCAATTGCTTCTTCAACATTTCAATTTTTAATTCTAATGTTGCAATATTTTTCTCATCTTTACTGTAAGAAATTACCAAGTCATTATATTTCTTTGTCACTTCATTACACTTCTCTTTTAAAGACTCAACAGTGGCTTTGGTGAATTGTGCCATGTTCACAGCAATGGCATTTGCTTCAACTGCTAGAGTCTCTTAAACTCATTTTATAATTAACTCTCCTCTTAAACCTATAGTGGGTTCAACAACCTCAGGTTTTCTTATGTTTGGGGCTAATGTCCAAATTGCCAATGTTTGCCATTTAGGGTTGAAAGCAGATCCTTGCAATACACATGTTGCCTCTTCATTAGTTGCAAAAACTTATGAGCCATGTCCCCACATAGTGTCAAATGCTATGGTTGATGCCATATCATGTTCTGGTAAAAGGAGCATACCACTTTCTCTTACAAGTTTCCTTCCCTCTATAGGTGTCATCTCCTTGTACTTTTCTTTCATTTCAACCAGAAATATTGAGGAAATAACCTCTCTAGGTAACTCTGTATTTTCAACTATCCCTATTTTCACCATGTCATCATATTCATCTCTTCTCGCTCTCCACACAAATTATGCAAAATCTTGTGTCTTGACAAATGAGTCATCATTCATGAATTCATTGCAAGCTCTCTCCCTCATGTCATCAACATTGTCAATTCTAGTCAGAACAACCTTACTCAATTTGAGTTGTTGAACTATAAAATTCACCTCCCAAGGGGGTGAAGGCATGTTCTACATGATCTCATCTATTGTAACATTAATTTCTCCATCTGAATCTAAGGGATATTCAACCAATCCAGTTGATTCAACTCTCCTTGCATATTCAACCTTTCTCCTTTTTAGTGTAGACTCCCTTGGAGGTGAGTCAAGCCCAATGACTTGTGGAGGAGATGACCTTTGAGGTGGATATGGTGGTAGTTGAGGTGTAGGGGAAGAAACTCTTGATTCCTCATAATGAATGATAGTAGCAACAATTTGTTCCTTCCTCACAATACTCTTCTTCCTTGAGAACATATATTGCTTCTTGGGTGGCTAATATGATGGTCTTTCTTCAACCACAGGGGACTTTCCCTTATCATGCACTTCCTTTTCCTCCTTGAGATGTCCCACAACTTTATCAAAATTCTACAATATTGTCTCCATTCCCAATATCTGATCATCAATATCTGAGAAAATTCCCTTAAAGTTGGGATCCTTTTCTTGTTTTTCTTTCTCTAATTTTATGAAAGCCAACCATTTTTCCTTTCTTTCTTCTACCTTTTGTAGATCAAATTCATTTATGAGTATATCCTTAGGGAAGAAGAAGTTGTGCCTAAACTTTCCCCCTTTAATCCTTACTTTTAATGCAACAACGAAATCCTCTGGGTCATGGTTTCTTGCTCTGCAACATTTCATTCCTAGAGGATTAATATTTGGGAAAATATTTCTCCATCTAGTTTTTATCATAAAAAAATCAGAGAAACTAGTGTATTGTGGGAACAATGGTCCCTTTTTATGTCCAAACAAGTGGCCCTCCTCAACATTCCATAACTTCCACATAACTTCTAAAAAGCTAATTCTCAGTGGCACATCCCTTGGCATTACATGTGGGGTGATACTTGTGCCATAGACCCAAAGGATGGTGCAATCAGGGTAAGGGATTATATCTTCCCAATTATTCTCAATACGCAATTCAGGCCTCCTCTCTTTGGGCCTCAAGAAATCATGTAGTTCTCTAGGAATTTTGAGTGGATTTCTTACCAAATACCCTTTCAACCTTGAACAACAAAAAAATTGAGAAGATGAAAAATTTGGAGCCTTGATCATGCATGTCCAAGATGTAAGTCCACATAAGGACAAGGAGGTGTTCATTTCTCTCACCCTTCATTTCCAGTGTCATATCCTACCCAAAATATTTTTCTCCCTTATATAAGAACATGTGCATTAGCAATGAATACCACCAAAACCTTACTCTTGTCTCACCAACTTTAAGAGTTGTCAATCCTTTGTGAATTTCATTGCATAGATAGGTTGCAAATTCATATAGTCTATTCACCATTACATGCTAAATATTTTCCGCCATGTACATGAATGCAATAGGAATCCTCGTAGGAGGTTCAAACCCTAGGATTTGGCACAATGTGTAGTAAGATCTCTCAAATTAGAATTTGAACATATCTAATTGGAAGGGTTCCTTATCAATAGGTGTGAGTCTAATCTTATTCCTCCCTTTTCCCATAAAATTTGGAAAAATTGTGACCCTGAAGGTTGCCTTATTGTCCTCATATTCTTCCTTTAGGGAATTTAGGTTAATGGGTTCCTTGGAAGTAGGGTTTAGCTTAAACACCTCAATTATTCCCTCATGGGTAAGGTCAATCATTTTAACACCAATATGAGACCTTACAATCTAAATATTTGGGTCATAATTGGCAGCTACAACTCTCGGCAGATTGACATCAAGATATACATTTGGGATCGCAAGTTTCCCCATATCTAACCTCTATTAGTTGCAAGTAGGTATACTAACATTCCTTTTCCCAAACCATTACTTAAACAAACCCCATCGAGTGACTAGAACATCAACATCCTTGTTGGCATACTGTCGATCTATGATATCTTTATCTGTCCCAGGGCCTTGGAAAATAATCTTGCCCGTGATTTTCTCATTTTTTGGATTAGGTAATTGGACCAACAGGTCATCAAACAGGGCTCGTTTAGAGGTTTTTTAGGTAGAACTTGAAGCTTGGGCCTTTGGGGTGTCATTCCAATGAAATACTATGTGAACTAGGTTTTATCTAAATGCAACTAGGGTTTGAGATTAATTCAAGAATATAACAACCCCGATGTTCTACTTAGTAAAATTTCAAATTTTTCATGTTAAGTGAATGATCCATGAAGCCAAAACATATCAATTAAAAAATTTATTTTCATAATGTAAATTACATGCACATTTGAAATAATACTATTTCCAAATTTTCATTGCATTTAATTTTAATTTCAAAAATATTTCCATAACATAGATTTCACATTAAACAAACTCAATTTTATTCAATATTACATCCTTCCATATAAATGGGTACAAGATACATGCATAGCTCTTTTAAGCTTCATCTGGTAATAAGTATACAAACTGGTCTTAATGCCACCACAATGGCGCATACATTTTGGATGTCCTCTCTCCTTGTTGCATACACTCCAACTATCCCCAATGTTGGTGCAAACATTCACAAACCTCAGTCGCCAACTGATGAGGAGAAGCATCACTCAAGGATTTTCTGCCAACCATGGACTCAAATGCAATCTCTTGCACATCTATCACATATAACAAGATGGATCTACCCTTCGACAAAGAGATTAGTTAGTAAACCCCATAACAATAGCCTATCTAAGCTTAGTGTTGTGTCCTACAAACCAAAACCTAATCATGTGGTCGTTTCCTAATGAGTATGAAAATCCTAAACTAGAATGCATAAAAGGAACACAGTGAACTGATAGTGTAACCAGTGGAAACTTACACTAATTTGGGAAAAGTATTCTCACCTAGTACTTTGAGTGATAGTCTTCCTATTCACATACACTTCTATAGCTCGGTTTGGATTATGACTATTCATATACTATGCTTAGGTAATTTACTTCCATAGGTAATCCCTAACCTCAAAAATAACATATTCTCCTTTTTTCCCAAAATACAATGGTATCTCTACCAATAAAGCCTAAGCATAAGTTACCCCCCCTTCAATGGATATTCCAATCCCAGGTATAACATATGAGCTTTTATAGTCTATAAATTAACTTTTCATAAACAAGCTATTCTCTTCAAAAGACAACCTAGTCCCAAGTATAACTTTATAATCTGAAGTATAGCTACATAAGCTTCATATAATCATAGATTAAATATTCACAAATAATTGAATCCATCCAGTATGATATCACATTAATAATTGGCTCTCATCAAGAGCATATCCACATCAATGAATGACCTTAATTGAAAAATAATCATATCAATAGATGATTCCATTCGAGAGTGTAATCTCCTTAGCAAAAAGAGTGATTCAAAAGAGTACAATCTTATAAACAATATGACTTCATATCAAGAGCGTAAAGCAACTAATCAAGTAGCAACTCTAACTCAATAGGTAATCCCACCTATATCTCCAAACATATAGTATCTCATAAACTCAAGTGATATACTTAACCACATAGGTGAGTCTCAACCTTATTATACCCTAATCCCAGATATAATCTATAATCAACAATCAATTTGATTGTATAGGTTAATATAAACCTAAGTAAAATCTCAACTACATATTCCATCCAAGTAGGTTATTCTCAACCTACTAGTTCCAATGGTTAATCAAGTATATACTCCAACCTAATGGTTGATTCTTAACCTAGGGTTTCAATCATTAATCAAATGTACTTCTAGACCCACATAGGTTACTTTCAACCTAGGGTTTCATCTAATAGTCAAGTAATGGTCAAGTGATCATTCAAGTACAAATCATTGAAGTGGTTAGTATGACATCACATCCTAACATATCTTTCATACCATCGCTATTTATGTATTGCTAAACCTTATCATTCCTAAGGTTTCCTAGCATTATAAGCTAATAGTGTTAAGTCACTTCATGATGTTGGTACATTTCACATTATACAAGTAGTGTAGACTATCTATACATAGAAACATCGTCAGAATCCCCATATAGGGTATCTCAAAGTAATAACCTAATAAATAGGTTTCTCAAGCATGTATCAAATGAGATTATGTGAGTAACTATGTATTAAATAACTTCTCAAGATATTCATGTTTATCAATCCTAGTATGTATTACTGATGTAACATTCACTCCTTAATATGGAGTATATAATGATACTCATACGAAAATCATAGCTACATGATTCTTTTCCATCCATAAAGAAAATAGATCATTTATCTATTCAAGCAATCTAATGCAATTCCCAAGCAAACCATCAAGACATTCAATCTTTCATGAAAACAAGTAAACATTAAGAGGATAGAATCCTATGCATGTTTACGCTATATTCCAGTTGACCTAACTAGTTCTCTACTTCATTCCTTTCCCAAGACAGCTTGCCAAGCTTCTCTTCAAAACACTTAAAACCACTCAATGCAATACCTCACAATAACCTCCTTCTTTATGCTCACAAAGCTACTCTATCTCTAGTAAATATAGCTCCAAAATAAAAGCAGCATAATGAAACTACTAATTGTGCATCCAAATGAAAGAGTTGGCTCATCTTTTATGCAAAATAATGAGACATTGATGCCTAAGGAAAAGGTGTGCCAGTCAACACCACTCCAGCATGCAGGTTGAATCATCTCTCATAGCAAAAAGGTGGAAAATTCTAAGTACAGACTCAGATTGGTATTCTACAGATCAACCTCCTTTGCTTCAGAGCAACTCAAGGCTATTTCAAATATGCATATGCTCAAAAGATGAGAATCAAATTGCAAACATGATAGACTTCTATAGGAATAGAGTATTCATATAATGGTGCCAAGTATCAGCCATTTTCCTATTCCTTTGGCATGATTTTATCCAAAGAAATAGTCCACATTTCACAAGCAACACATAGCTATGTCGACTTGGTCATAGTCTACTCATTTGATAGGTAAAGGATGAGTCGACTCCTCTAAAATAGTCGTTCAAACTATGCTTTGATCAGCATGTTTAATGTTGTGGTTTATTTCCCTTTTATCATGCATTTAAATCACTTTACACAACTTTGATGCTTATTATTTTCATCTCCCTTTATCCTTTTGGATAAATACATTCCAATGTAAAGTAATGTGCTACTATAAAAGAGCGATGCATTTTGTATGATATCGACCATGGCTTATAAACTCCAAATCGTCCTTTATCTTTTGCACAATACTTGCATAGATCGGCCTCTAATACTTTGCATAGTATATATATACAAATCAGCCTTTATAAGACTCTACGAGTCGGCTTCTATATGTTATGCCTTGCTCTATCCTTAGTGTTTAAATACTCTAATTTTACTCAATTGTGCTCAACCACATGAGGTTCCTCTTTTATGTGCTATCAAACTCATTGTATAGCATTTTGAATTATCTAAGGAATGACTTTACTAAGTATATATTATATATAGTATATATTTACATATATTTATACCACATATCAAATATATATGTATATATATATGTATATATATATATATATATTCTATAGCGATATGATAGTCAAATAATCCATTTGATATTTGAATGATTATGACCCTATGAATATATTCACAATAACATCATATCAAATATTTATATATATGCATATCTATACATATGTTTACATACTCATATGAACATCCCATTATATCCAACATACACATATATCATGTGTATATATATATATGCATATAGGCATGTACCTTAAGTACTCCTTCAACCATACAATCAATCATATATTATTTGCTTATTCTATCGATAGACATATATCCATGTGATGCATATGTACATATATACATACATGTCTTATTATATCCCATCTATTAAGTATAGAAATACAAGGAAGAACTCACATACATCAAACACTCAACACAAACCAAGAATGCTCCAAACAAAAATCATGATCTTCCTAATGCAAACACATTATACAAAAGGATGACTTACAAGTTTACCCCAAACTATGACATGACTATCATTCTATAAGTGAGTGTGTGTTTAAGCTCAAATAGAATTCATAGAGGTTACCGAACCAATCAATTATCTTGAATGATACTTCCCCTCCCTTTCGAAGGATTAAACCTATCCTAAAACTAGCTTAGTACAACACCAAGGCAATTACACATTCATAATAAATCCATATGCATCATAAAACTTTAGGATATTCATATAGCAATGCATGTTCTTCATCAATGTAAACATAATTACTCTTTCAAGCCACATTTAGCATTTTATCAACACTTTCACTTAATATAAATATAATACCTATTTCAATATACATAGATCAAACACTCAACACAAACCAAGAATTCTCCAAAAAAAATCATGATCTTCCTAATGCAAACACATTATACAAAAGTATGACTTACTAGTCTACCCCAAACTATGACATGACTCTATCATTCTGTAAGTGAGTGTGTTTAAGCTCAGATAGATTTCATAAAGGTTACCAAACCAATCACTTCTCTTGAATGATACTTTCCCTCCCTTTCAGAGGATTGAACCTGTCCTAAAACCAACTTAGTACAACACCAAGGCAATTAGACATTCATAATAAATCCATATGCATCATAAAACCTTAGGATATTCATATAGCAATGCATGTTCTTCATCAATGTAAAAATAATTACTCTTTCAAGCCACATTTAGCATTTTATCAACACTTTCACTTAATATAAATATAATACCTATTTCAATATTCCATTCTTTTAGCAAGCATATCAAAATCATGATTACATTTATCACCCTTTTTACCCATGAAGGTAAAAGTAACTTAGTAACAACAAGACGGGGTGTGACAAGGAAAATAAGGAAAATTCAAAACAATCAAAAGACAATTGATGAACATCAAACCTTAAAAGATTCCATAGCAAGCAATTCAAAGATTAGAACTGGCAATTGCACACAAATTTGTAGAAAATTGAGCACAGAGAGGACATGTTTACTTATTGATGCTTGAAATGCTTGGAAACCCTAATTCTAGATGCAAGGAGCTCGACAAATGCTATTGTTGATCTTTGAATGCCTTAGAAATTTTTTTTATCTCAAATGATGCTCCATCTCCTACTTTTATGATGATAAAGCCATCCATTTCAATGGAACAACTTTGCATCCTCCATTACTGCTCACTCGTGCGAACCATAACGACTCAATCTACCCCATTAGAAACTTTGAATTACAACTGTTGATCTCCTGATGATTTGGACCGATGTATGGCTCAGATGGAGTCGCGCAAGTTTGAAAATTTGACTTATGTTGACTTCAACATCGATCTTATGAGATTTTTCCATGTGGAACCACTTCCCTACTATCACTATAGGCTCCACCATGCCTTAAGAGCTTCAAAAGTGCCTATGTATCACTTGCCTGATTGCATGAGTATACTGGGAGACTAATCAACAGTTGCGAGTTGGCAGGCAAAGCTTTCAAATTCTTCCACATGTCAAATTTGTGCACCTTTTACCTTCCAAGCCCACATTCATACTTAGAAACTATTCAACACATGCTTAATACCTTACAAACATGGACTGTTGAGATTATATCATCTCAGTCACTTTTAATCACAAAGCTTCAAATCTCTTTTAGTAATCTGACCTTTAATGCCCTTAGGTCACTAGAAATTTTTAATGAAATATTTCTCTTCACCAATAATTCATTTAATGCCTCAGATGGATCCACGTGGTCATTTCCCACTATCGCACACAATATCAAGATTTGTAGATGGACCTCCCCGAGATGGCAAGCAATGGCTGTGATTGAATCATCAAATCAATTATGAGCCCTTAGATCCCAGACCCACTGCTAGCACCATTTTATAAGCTTGCAAGGCCCACCAAAGATATTAACACATGGCACATTCCCTCTATCCTGCACTACCTTTTCTAGGAATATTTTAATGGTGCGGGTTGGCGATCGACCAATAAGATGCAAACATTTATCACATGTGGGGCCCTATCGAACATGAATTAAGGTATTTGATGCATGTGCCTTAAGTTGTGACTTAAAAGGGGGTGCTCCCTAGGTCAATATAAAAGGTTAAGACTTAGGTAACTACAGACCTAGGTTTTAAAACATAATATGAATACTTTTATACTTCTAGCCCACAAAACATTAAACTTAGGCAAATAATTGGGGTGGGATACGATCGGTTGAATTAGGAAGTGAGGGACAGTAAGTAAACAACTCCAATGACATAGGAGATGACTTAGGCGATCAGAAATGGGCAGGAGCAAGTCAATGATCGAATAGGAGGTAGAAGCCAAGGATTTAAAACTCTAAGGGTTTAAAAAGGGTTTTAGCCCTAGGGTGAACCCAAACTCATGAAATTAAAACCCTTGCAAAGGAACAACCACTTAAACTCAAAAGTTTGAAAAGTAAGATCATGGAACCATTTTTTTTTCCAAGGGTTCCACCAATGGTTCATGTTTAGGGATGCATGCCTCTAGCAGGCATGGTGAGATTCAAAATATCCAATTGAAGTAGACCAAGCACAAAAAATAAAACCAAGGAACCACCTGAACAAGGTAGACATACTAGACCAAAACAAGAGCACACCAAACCTATATACAAAAATATATGTAAAATACAGTGTACATGGAAAAAGATCATACCTCAAGAGAAGTATGTTTTCAAGAACTATCCATACTATTACCCTTAATTTTGGTACCCTCCTTAATGCCACCTTGCTTCCCCTTTCTTTAGTCAAGTTTTTGCACAATTTTTTAGGCCAAGTGGTGCTTCACTGTACGTTACAAACCTAAGCGAGGTTTTCACTAGTTTTGCTAAACTCCCACTTTGCCCCTTCTTTATTATTCTTTGAATGTAGGTGATTTTTTATGGTTCCATTGTAACTTACCACCCGTTTAAGCCTTACTTATCTTAGATCATCCTTACTAAAGGTTCACGAACTTGTCAAAAGATTGTCGGGTGACTTGTTTCGCAAGTTTTTATTTTGGGTGGGATTTTCGAAGACGTTTGAAACTTGGTCAGTGTTTTCCTAAGTTCTGCAAACCACCTGCCCTACCACCAGAAGACATTTTTCAAGAAGAATAACAAAATAATAGTGAATGTAGATTTGAATGAAAAATGCAGTGACATAGGAAAAAGAAATGAACTCCATTGAATTTGATATGAACAAAAGCAACAAAAATTATTCATACAAGAACTCTGTGATATCAAAATGGTATTTTTACTCATATATATATATACATCATAGTAGCATTAAAAAAATTATCGATTTGACTACAAAAAGTTGATATCAATAGCAAAAGAAAGTTTCTTTTTTAAATGTAGAGAGTAAACATTAGCACTCAAACACCCTCTATCATAGTCTAAAGGCGTTCAATTTGGGTGAGAGACAATAGATTCTCATGCGACTGCAATAATTGGGAAAAGAGCCCTATGTCATTCCTCATAACCCCTGCATGAAGAAGAATCGTGGATTCTTCCACAGTCTCATTCTAAAAATTCGACACTATGCAGATGACGTCTTCCACCAACCTGCTTTGTGGATAGTGACTAAGCCTAGCAATGGCTACATTGACACGGTGGTGAAACTCTAGCCTCAACAAACGCTTCATTGCTCTCATGCCCCAGTCACAGCGACCAAAGGTCATGATAAGTGTATACACAAAACTCTCCAACATGGTAGTGTTATGCACATGCACTTGGGTCATAAATGCTTCGCCCAAAATGCTACGAAGCACTTCCTCTTCTATCTCACTTTGTATGACAAATACTTCTTTTGATTGGTCAAACAGATGCCTGAACAGAGGACTACATTCGATCTCCTCCAAAATAATGAAATCATTCGTTGATACTCCATCACTATGAGCGCTCGCCATATTGGATGCTTTTGTATGGTGAAGTGTGGTGACACTGGTTGAATTTATATATGGTTGGTCAGACATTTGGGCTATCCCTCTTTGATTTGATGAGATGGCAACTTGGTTTGGATTAATGGCTAATGTGAACCAGTTTTAAATTGCATTCCCTATTGAATAGAATACACGTGTGATCATATTCAATCTCCTTAAACCTTCATTAATTTCATGGATGTGGGATATATCATTTGGCAGTCGCTGGTTTGGAATAAGACCAAGTTTTCTTGCCTAATGTCTTTTCATTTTTTAGTTTAATTATTTCGGCAATCATATTCTCTTAGCCATTTTCAAGAAGGCAGTCAAATGACAAGAAGTGTCACTAATTTTAGTAACAGTTTTGTTAACCATTTTGGCAGGAATTCATTGATATATCTAGGATGAGAGAGAAGGATAGGGGGTCCAATCTCCATAGATACACTATGTTGTATTTCGAGAAGGAACATTATTCATTTATTCCAATTTTATATTGCAATAGTTTGTAATCTATGTGTTATGAATTTAAATGTGGTTTTTATCGTATCAATTTGGGTGTCAAGCGTGTAATAAAGGCATATTTTTTGTGCAAAATATACTTTATTATATCCATTTATTACAGTATAATTTCTTCTTTCTTGGTATGGCAGGCATAAATCTTTTCAATCTATGTGTTGTTGGTTTATGGCTTTTTGCTTTTCCTTTTGCATTAGTGTCATTTTTATGAACTAGCATTTGTCACCTTATCGCTTTCTAGTTAAAATCCACCATATTATTAGATAGATCATATGAGGGAGTTGTATCTCTTTAATTTAGAGGAAAGACGCAAATGCAATTGTGACATTTCTAGAGCTGTTAGCGATTTTCTCCAGTGCATTAAGGGTAAAATAGAGTCAAAGTTATTAATCTTTTCTAAGAGGCCAATTCATTCGCTAACAAATTTTTGGCGACTCTACTAGGGAAGTAGTGATTGTGATATCTGACAAGTTTCCATCGTGTCATGTAGCAAGATGGTACTTCCCCATAACAATGTATTTCCTGTATTGCAACCTGATTTGAATTGGATGCAAATAGAACAAGAAGACATCATTTCACAATTAAATATGCTTTCCTGGAGGTACAAAAGGAGTGTGGTAGATTATATGTGAGAAAATCTTGTCTTGGAAGAAGAAGAAGAGTGGGCCCAACGCCCACCTAGACTAGTAATCAAGTGCCCTCCAAGATTGGTGTTCGTATACTACGAGAACCCTCCCCATCATCCTAATCATCATCCCAATCAACCTCTCCATCACCCTCAGGACCCACCTCCTCCTCGTCTACCACCCAAAGATTAATTTAGGGGTTTTCCCTATCCTTACTCTTTTGTGAGTTGGCGACTCTGATCATTCATGGCCTCAAATATTTGGTGTAACTACATTGGCCCCCTTGCCTTGTCACAATATCATGACCTACCTAGTAGCTCCCAAAAAAAATTCCTAAATTTTCTTGTGAAGACACACAAGACCCTAAAGAACACATCCTGGCTATGACTGTAGTGAGAAGAATCCTTGGTATTCATAATGAATATTTTTGGTCGAAAAGGTGATTGAATGGTCCAAGGGAATGGAAAAAGGATGCATCATGGGAGGGAACATTTTCATAACGAATATGTTTTTGTAAGAATATTTGTTGAAAGTTTGGTCGAAAAGGTGATTGAATGGTTTAGGGGAATGGAAAAGGGATGCATCATGGGATGGAACATGTTTAGAGAAAATTTTCTCCAACGTTATAAAACTCCAGCTAATGTTGCGGCCATCCTACAACTATTTTTTTAGATTATGAAGGATAACGCTGAGACAATGAGAGATTTCATGTACCGCTTCAACAAATTCCTACTCCTGAAAGGCCAAGTGAGGAAATTTAATTTCACATATTCATTTTTTCTCTAGATCCTGATATTCAATTGATCCTCAAAAGAGACAGAGTCCAAGGGATCGAAAAAGCTCAATTGGAAGCGATAAGTATCAAGGATGATTTTATAGCTGTGGGAAAGTGGGAATCTAATAATATTAAGAGGTTTGAAATTGATTGCAGATTACTTATTAATCCTCCTCTCAAATTTCCTGAAGTAATGAAACTTTCTCATCTGATCGCTAAAAATATTAACCTGATAGTCTTTGGTAGCATGCAACAGTTTTAAAGAGAGGAAGATCAAGACTGTGATGCTCAAATCTTTGGTTTGAATTCCTTGACTAAAGTTGAAGATGACCTCAGTTCATCCAATGAAAAGGAATACTTTTCACCACAAAAGAATTCATCACTTATGTCTCAAGTTACTTTTCCCTTCCATTTTGAGAATGGGTCATTTTCCCCTGATATCAGTATGAATGATCCAATGCCATATTCCCTTCTCACTCCAAAATATGAAACTCTCATTTTTGAGGAGGCTGTTGATAAAACTCCATGCTTTAATATGGAAGATAATGAAGACTTCGTGTATGATGCTTCCCAGGAGGGGATAAATTGGTCAATCAATTCTAACCCCCTCTTTGTCTTTGATGAATTTGAAATGTACAATAATCTTTTGTTCATTGATCCATTCGATCAAACTATGTTAGAAGCAAGAAGGGAATGTTGCTTAACAATGGATGAGAAGGTTTTCGTTGTTACTACAGAAAAGCAAAGCAATGGTGTAGAGTTGTTGGTCTATGAAGTTGGGAAACACAATGTCAGAGATGAAGTTGAAACATGGGATTCATCGCAAGGGTTGGAGGTACATGAATCAATGAATCCTAGTAAAGAGAAGTGGATGAGCAAAGATGGTCTCACACAGGCTTTCTTGTAACAAAAAGAAATCTATGATGAGAAATGAATTTTTGGAGGTTTTCTTAGTGGTTGTTTCTTCATTCTCTACATTTGTGTTTGTGCGATCTTTACTTCTCAATTTGCTCCAAAATATTTATGCAAAGGTGGGCTTATTCAGGGATGGGTCATTCTTCTCTTAGCCTATCAATGGTTTTGTGTAAGCCTTTGTTCTTTCCCTTTATTTCTAGTAGGTTCTTCCTACCCTATAAATAGTCACATTTTCAGTGTGTTTGTTTCTTGTTGGGATTTGGTGTCCTCAATTTTGACTCTATGCCCAATGGATAGGATTGGTCACATCTTCTAGGTTATTCTACATCCTTGGTAGTCCTTGTCCCTAGTCAAAGCCACTGTTACCCTTAATTTTGGTACCCTCCTCAACATCGCCTTGCTTCCCCTTTCTTTAGTCAAATTTTTGCACAAGTTTTTAGGGCAAGCAGTGTTTCATTGTACGTTGCGAACCTAGACGGGGTTTTCACTAGTTTTGCTAACCTCCCACTTTACCACTTCTTTATTATTCTTTGAATGTAGGTGTAATGTAGGTGTTTTTTTATGGTTCCATTGTAACTTACCGCTCATTTAAGCCTTACTTATCTTAGGTAGTCTGTACTAAAGGTTCACAAACTTGTCAAAAGACCGTCAAGGTGACTTGTTTCGAAAGTTTTTCTTTTGGGAAGGATTTGAAGAGATGTTTGAAACTTGGGTGGTGTTTTGCTAAGTTCTACAAACCACCTGCCCTACCGCCAGAAGACATTTTTCAAGAAGAATAACAAAATAATAGTGAATGTAGATTTGACTGAAAAATGCAGTTACACAAGAAAAAGAAATGAATGCCATTGAATTTGGTATAAACAAAATCAACAAAAAATATTCATACAAGAATACTGTGATATCAAAATGGTATTTTTATTCATATATATATACATCATAGTGGCATTACAAAAAATTTTGATTTGACTACAAAAAGTTGATATTGATAGCAAAAAAAAAAGGTTTCTTTTTCAAACACAAAGGGTAAACATTAACACTCGAACACCCTCTATCATAGTTTGAAGGTGTTCAATTTGGGTGGGAGATAATATATTCTCATGTGACTACAAGAATTGGGCAAAGAGCCCCATGTCATTCCTCATGACCCCTACATGAAGAAGAGTCGTAGCTTCTTCCACAATCTCATTCTAAAGAGTCGACGCTATGTAGATGGTGTCACCCACCAACCCACTCCATGGATAGTGACTAATCCCAGTAATGGCTACATTGACACTAGGGAAAACTTTAAGAAACCCCCCCCCCCCTTGGCGAAGGTGTAAAATCTTGGTGAATCTTGTATACTTCCCAATAAAAATATTAATTTTAGTGGTGAATTTTTTTGTTTTTTGTGAAAAAAATAATGTTCATTGGCCAATCTTTTCTAATCACTAGAAGTCTATGGAAAATCCTGGCGAAACGCAAATTTTTTAAAACCACTAAAATTTTTCCATTGGCAATTAAAATTTACTTTCAAACCAATAAAATATTTCGATTGGCGAATTAAACTAGTTTCAAACTAGAAAAAAAATATTTTGTTGGCAATTAAAACTTTTTTTCAAGCTAAAAAATAATATTCATTAGCGAATTAAACCTATTTTCAAATGATTAAGAACAAAACATTGGCGAATTAAACATAATATCAAACTAATAAAAAAAATGCAGTGGTGAAGTGTCATTGTCAGTGCAAATTCACCAGTGTCATCTTTGTAGTCGGTGGGTCAGAGGTTTCAAAAACTTTGAAACTTCAAACTTTGGTTCTAAGGTTCCAAGTTTTAGCGACCACGCGACATTATGGACCATGACCGTTCGATGAATTTTTGATGGACTATTGTAGTTGCATTCCAGAAGTATATCTCTCAAGCACTAGAACCGTTAGATTTTCAAAAATAAATGGTTGAGATTTTATTAATTATTTGGGTTTGTCGATCATCATGCTCTTGTTTAGTGTTTACCGTTTAATATTGCCTAAGTTAGACCAAAATATTTTATGACAAAGTCTTAAATCTTAACTCTTTAATCCTAAGGGTCGAGTCTCGTCAACCTAGCATCGATGTACCCATTTTAAATTATGTATGTGCAGAAAGTTTGTTTTAAAAGAAGGACCGTTCGATGAATTTTCGATGGATGGCTATAGTTGCATTCCGGAAGTAAATCCTTGAAGTACTAGACTTGCGAATTGAAGCCTTTGGAATAACACTAGGACCGTTAGATTTTTAGAAATCAATGGTTGAGATTTTAATCATTATTTTGTTTTAAAAATATTAAATATGGCTTTTCAAACTAATAGTAATTATCAGCATATAGTTTTGATCATAAGTGAGTGAAATTTATTGTGACTTATTAGCAGACATTGATAATGATTAAGGTAAAATGAGACATTTAATTCTCTCTTTTCAATGTGTCGAAGTACTCTACCTTTCATTTATTCTATTGAAATTCTCGAATCTCAATTTGGTTGTGGTACTGGGCAGGATCGCGGATTAATGCCATATGAATAGCCAGAGTGATTGATTGGATAGCTTTATATTGAAAATTGCACTGTTTACTATAGAATCGTAGATGATGATGTCACTAATCCAATGATTTTGACAATTGATAGCTTGTGCGGCACTGCCGATTTTGACAATTGACAGCTTGAAGTTGAGGTACAGTTTGCATGTAGCCAGCTTGAGGTACCGATTAAGTTGGAATTTTGGTTTGGGTGAATCGTAATGATTATTAGTTAGTAGTCACTATGCACGTAACTATACACAACCTCACATGTGACACGTGTGAGGTGTACAAGGGACCAGGCTGGTAGTGGCCCTTTTGGCCCATAAATAAGGATAGTGAGCACAGCTAAAATCATTCGTTGAATTGTCATAAGGGTTTTCATTTTGCAGGGTTAATAACTTAATAAGGATTCAGGAAGAAGATGATGTGGTATTATTGGGGATGCTCTAAATTCTCCTGCCTCTAGTTATGTAGTTATAGAGTAAAAGACCAATTTCCTTCAAGTTCAGAATGGGTGGAATTGGAAAGAAGTTGATTTGGTTCACCTGACTTCTCAGATAGGTTTTGAACCAAGATGAGGAGATCTAATGGAGATAAGTGCTATCCTAGTGCATGGAAGCTACAAGTAGAAGATGGGAGCATTTTTACTACCCCTCATCGTCTGCATGGTTTCCCAAGAAATTCCCATGCATTTATTTTTAATGCTCATCTTCTGCATGGGAGTAGTTTTACTACCTCTCATCGTCAGCATGGTTGGCCAAGAGAGTCTCTTGCATTTATTTTAAGACACCATGGCTTACCCATGCATTTATTTTAAGTGCTCATCTTCTACATGGGAGCAATTTTACAACCCCTCATTTTGCATGAGTCTAGTTCTGAAAGGGGCTAAGTAAATTTTGTATCTTCACAGCTCCCATTTCCCCAATTTGATTGGGACCCCTTTCTCCGTGCATTTATTTTTAGAGACCGTGGCTCACCCGGCAAGTCCCATGTGTTTATTTTTAGAGCTCATGGTTGACCTGGCAAGTTCCATTTATTTTCAGAGATACATGTATCACATTTACTTTTTCAACTTTTCACCAGTGGTCCAGCAGAAGCTTGGCACTTGCGCTTACATTTGTATTTGTATTATGTAATAATGTGATATTGTAATTCAATTGTAATAAAATAAATGGTTGTGCTATTAATGTGATGTTGTAATTCATTTTATTAAGTCCTTTGCAAGGTAAGTGCTATTAATGGTTGTGCAATGTGTTATTAATGTGACATTGTAATTCATTTTTTTAAGGTCTTTGTAACGTTAAGTTTCTAGCCCCTTGGCCTTGATGTCAATCCTAGTGCATTAAAGTTTAAAGTAAATTTAAAACACATGTTTTTGTTAGATGTTGTGGATATGGTTGTTGATATGTGGTTTTCATTGATTTCAACACTTAGCATTTGGTGCATTGAAGACTATATATGTCGAGGATATTGAGAAATTTGTAAAAGAAAGTATTTTTATGTTCCTAGTGGAACTGTGCAGGTCAAGAAGGCATTGTGTTTTGTACATTGAATATTAGATAATGTGGATCAAAGGGTTTAATTTTGAATGTTTCTAAATCATCTACCGAAAGTTTCAAAGGTCCGCATGAATTTTTGAGTATGTTGTGGTCTGACAGTGTGTTGCTGGTCTCTGTCAATGTTCCTGAATGAAGTTTGTGTAATTATTGTTTTCTCAGTTGTTGTGGATGATTCTCTATTGTTTCTTGGTGTTCTATGGTGTCTCTAGATCATTCTATATCTTTGTGGTATGTCCACATTATTTGGTGAGTTTGTGGTTGAAGATCTTTGTGCGCATGTTCGGGTTTTCTTGTTCCTGGTCGACATGTTGTTGGTACTGTGTTGTGGATCTTCGAGGTGTAATTAATTAAAGTTTTCTTGTGTTGGAGATATTAATTTGGGTCTCCACTATGTTGTGGCCGACCTTGGTGGATACACAAATTTTATTTTTAAATTTGGGTCGACATTACAAATATATTTTATTTCTTTGGTCGACGAAGTGGTGATTAAATTTCATGTAGTGAATATTTAAGAGAAATTAGTTCATTGTTGAAGAAGATGCTTCGTATGCTCCTATGTGAGTATGTGTGAATATCATTCGATTGCTGAAAAGAGTGTCAAGAAGAATGTGTGAAGTGTGAAGGAGTTTTGAGATTAATTGGAACTATAATCAAGCTTGTGAAGAAGCTATTTTCTCAGTTCACAAATCTTGGATGGTTTTAATCCAAACCCTATTGTTGGACAATGAGTCCTCTTTTGTAATTGAGCAATGAGCTCTAGGTAGTGTGCTTGAAAGCATGTGCATTCCCCTTATTTTTTCTTTTTATACTTCTAGCAAAGTATAATCTTGTGGACTAACATCCACCGTGGTTTTTCCCAAACAGGGTTTCCATGCAAAAAATCTGTGTTCTTTGTCTCTCTAATGTGTTGATTGTTTATGGTTAATTTCTTATTCATCAGATCTAAGATTAAGTTAGGATTAAGAAGAAGAGTTTTAGTTTATGTTACAACTAATTCACCCCCCCTCTCAATTGTGTTTCCTTGTTTTTCCAACAATTTTATGTTTATTATTTATGGTTGTAGTTGCATTCCAGAATGAAATGCACAGAGTGCTAGGCTTGTGAACTTAAACCTCTGGAATCACCCTATAATTGTTAGATTAACAAAAATCAATGGTTTAGAATTTGTTGTCGATGCAAGAGTAAATCATTAATGGCTTGTTTTAAATGTTGTCAGCCATGTGGCATGTACTACCTAATTGTGTACTATGTATTCCATAAGTAACGAGTAGACATTTTGGTGTCATTCACTTTAATATTTGAAAAAATAGCACTTTCTATTGCTAAGTGATTTTATTTTGAAGTAAGAGGGTCAGCACACGGGGAGATTTCAATCTTCAGTTTGCTCATTGTAGTGCACCACCCTATTCTGGGCTCCACAGTTCCACTTCCAACAAAGCCATTCCAGTAACCCAATTTCAAGTTTCAATCCAATTTCAACTTCAAGAATCAAAATTCAAAATCCGGGTAAGTTAAAGAATTCCTATGGCTATGTTTCATTGTTTAACGTTTCTTAAAATATCATTTTGTCAAACTTTGAAGTTTAGGTTTAGGGTTAAGAGGCTTAAGAATTAAGAAATATTAAGGACTAATAGGGAATTCACAAATTTGACATTGTTGATTGTATCAACATGTCTACCACCAGTAGTAGTACCACAAGAGCAGTGTCAGATAAAAATATACATTATGCAAAATTGCTTAAAACCCCAGGTTTCACTAATGAATACCATGATATTTATGATCCCGAAACCTATGGTAGGCGTACCTCAGAACTTAAATTTTCATCTCAGAATAAGGCTTCAAAGCAAATGCAAGTTAATAGTTTCAGTGCACCATGGGTAAGTGGATTAGGGCGCATGATGTTAAATGAGGTTTTCCCTTGCCCAGAATTTATCGTGGTCTGTGCCCTAAATTATGATGATAACAACAATTGTTAATAAGGATAGCAAAGAAGAATTGTTATCCATTAATGCAGAAGAACTTGGAAAAGTGTTGTCCTTGGGGTTTACAACTAGAGAATTTGGAAATGTCCACATTGACCTAGAAAAGCTTGCTACTGATTATGAAGCAGTGGATGAAAAGGAGAAAAATTCTTCCTTCAATAGAATAGTTCAAGATAGAAACAAATTGAAAGGTGATCATAAGCCTCCTTATGATTTGGATATTTTTAAACCATGGGCTCAGGATACTATTTCCATGCTAGCATTTTTCCTCGGACTAGATAGCAATTTGGAAGTGGGTGCAAGCCTCCTTGAAATGGTATATAATATCCATTATCATGTTCCACATGTCAAATATAATTTTATTGGGGACATTGTAGAATCCATGCATAAACAATTTTTAATGATTAAAGGAGGTTCCACCAAGACATTTAGGTTCACAGCCTACTTGTACTATCTTTTTCTATTCAAATTTAGAGGAATGTTTCAGACCAACAAGCTTCAGAAAAAGCCCTATAGTAATGTTCAAGAAAAGAAAATGGCTCCACTTCCAATATATGAATGGACCACTATGATAAGGATGCATGATTCTCAAAGGAACTACAGTCATTTTGTAGACTAATTTTTGGCTCCATTGCATCAAGCAATTACAAATACTCCAATCTAGATTTCCAATGTCATGTAGAAAGTGCATTCAACTAGGAAAAGAAATACGATTGGCTGATTGGTACTTAATGGAAGAATATAATATGCTAAGATTTTATGGATCGAAAGTACAACCATACAAACTTCCAATACATGTGACAGGAAGGGTTTTTGCTTTGGAATATGTAAGGAAGATGTAGAGTACTAATGAAAGACACTTTACCAGTCAGGGAAAGAAGACCTTATTTCCTTCTTTACCTTTTTCATGTGGAGGGATCACATTCGAGAGAATAGCATTTAGTGTGGCACATGATCTTTTGATTTTTTTTATTTTGATGCTATCTATCACTGGCAGTATGATCCATGTGACACCATTAAATCAATGATTGTGCTCAATAAGAATGTTGGAAGTAGAATTCAACATCAAAGTAAACCCTTGCTTGAAAACTTGAGAAACAAGGATTCTTGCGATGAGGTCAAAGTAGCAATGGAGAAAAGTGTTGCTGAGAATGGTATTTCTTTTGAACAATTGTTAACATAAATTATGGCATTGCATCGAAAGACAATTAGGAGGTACAACTTTTATGAAAAAAGTCATAAACCATCTAGTAGAGAAAAGATGCTAGATTCTCTAGAGAAGGAAGTTATAGAAAAAAATTGGTCATGATCAAAAATTACTGCCTTTTGGTCTATGAGGAAGGAGCTAGGTGATCCAAGAGCTCTTGTAGAATATGGAGATAATGAAGAAGATCTTGAGTTTAGAAAATTATGGAATATAGAGCATCTGAATGAATGAGAAGCTAAAGAAAGTGATGATGAATCTAATGATGATAGGGAAGAAGAAAGCCATGTCAATTTCAAACTTGGTTTATGTGAGGCCACAAAAGAAGCATTTACTACAGGAGCAACCATAGCTAAAAAAATGGGTTATGAAGGTGGTCCTTTGGGGTCCCAAAGACAAGGCCCTTGGATGGTAACAGATGTAGAGCATAGAAAACCAGTTGATAAATTTGGCCTTGGGGTTGGAGGTGAAAAAGTAGACCTAGAGTATATAGGTAAATTTGTTAGAGCTTCAAGTTCAAATCTTCATCCTCATGGTCAGACACAATCACAACTAGGACATGCACATGGTGGAGGGCTTAGTGCAATTGGCACTGCCTCTAGTGGTGATGGTATGGGTAGTAGTACTAGTAGTGGTCAACATGTTCTACAACAACAAATTACACACAAGAGGACAACAACACAATGTACCACAGAAACACCAAGTGATCAAGGCATATAGAAGAGGCAAAGAATTTTGACAAGTCCAACTCCAAGTCACACTACCAATGGATCCACCACAAAGGAGTTATTTCCAGGCACTCCCCCAATGCTAGTTAGTCTAGCTACAACATCATTAGCAATTGCAAGTACTCCTATTCCTTCACCATTCAAGCATTCCATTGTTCCTGCATCCCCCGAGTTTTGATTGCATTGAAAAGTTTAAAAAGAAATCAGAATTGAATAAAAAAGAAAAGAAGCAACTGATGGAGAGTGTGTCTGCTCTAACTTCAGAGCCTGCAACAACCATGGTATTACCCACATTTGACACAAGTAAAGAAATCATGGAATACACAATTCTTGTTCCCATAGTTTAAAACAAACCAACAAATCAGATGGATCCATCTAAATTCCAGGTGAACAATTTTCAAGTGGTTTTTTCTAGACTCAGAAATACTGAAAAAATTAATGTATCAAAGAAGAATAATGAATTGGTGTACACATCATTGTTAAAGCAAGATAGAGAGAAAAAAAAGTTGTAGACTCAAATTGAAAAGTTACAAGCAAACCTAGCAAATGAGAAAGCAAAGAGGAAAGCAGTAGATAACAAGAGCAATGAATTAGAAAAAGAATTAAAAAATCTACCTCTACATCAACAAGCAAAGAGGATAAGCAAAATGAGACTACAGTGAATGAACTGAAGCAAAGGCTAGATGAGAGCAACAAGAAATATGATGAGGAAAAATCCACTTTAGAAAAATTAAGACTAAGCATTGCAAATGGAAATGCATGGTGGGAACAAAAATTGGAGGAGAGAAAAAGAAATGAAAGATTGGAGGCAAAGTTGATGGAAGCAAAAAATAAAATTAAGTCTTGTCAAAATAAGTTATCTGCATTTTGTAGAGAAACAATGAGGCATATGAAACAAAAGATCTAGGATGAAATAATGCAGCGGATTGATCATTTGTGTGATATGTTTCAATTGATTGATGCTATCAAACAACATCATAATAAGCTCAACAAATATTTAATGTTTTGATATTGCTATCAGGATTCAACTGTGTAGTTTTTATGAGTCAAACTCATCGACCCATGTTTCATGAGTAGTGGTTCACAAGAACCCATCTCTCATGATAATGAATGATCCACTTAGCACTCATTGCATCTAGGTGATTCTCACAGAGGTGAAGCACTAGACCTTCCCGGGAGGTCACCCATCCCAGTACTACTCCAGCTCAAGCGCGCTTAAACACAATTTTTTCTCCAAGGTTAAGCCCACTTAGCTTGCAACCCCAATTTGCAAAACCTTCAGCAAGTGTTGTTCCTTATGAACCATTCTTTATGGAGCCCCTTTAGCTTATCAATTGATAAGTAGGAGGTATTTTCCACAGTGTGTCAAATTTTGATATTGCTATCAGGATTCAACCGTGTAGTTTTTACCAGTCAAACTCATTGACCCATGTTTCATGAGTAGTGGTTCACAAGAACCCATCTCTCATGATAATGAATGATCCACTTAGTACTCATTTCATCTAGGTGATGCTCATAGAGGTGAAGCACTGGACCTTCCCGAGAGGTCACCCATCCCAGTACTACTCCAACTCAAGCATACTTAACCACAGAGTTTTCTCCAAGGTTAAGCCCACTTAGCTTGCAACCCCAATTTGCAAAACCTTCAGCAAGTGTTGTGCCTTATGAACCATTCATTATGGAGCCCCTTTAGCTCATCAATTGATAAGTAGGAGGTATTTTCCACAAAGTGTAAAATTTTCAACCATGTAGGTTTTACGAGTCAAACTCATTGACCCATGTTTCATGAGTAGTGGTTCACAAGAACCTATCTCTCATGATAATGAATGGTCCACTTAGCACTCATTGAATCTGGGAGATGCTCACAAAGGTGAATCACTAGACCTTCCTGGGAGGTCACCCATCCCAGTACTACTCCAACTCAAGTACACTTAACCACAGAATTTTCTCCAAGGTTAAGCCCACTTAGCTTGCAACCCCATTTGCAAAACCTTCAGCATAACCTTGGAGAAAACTTTTTGGTTAAGTGCGCTTGAGATGGAGTAGTACTGGGATGGGTGACCTCCCGAGAAGGTTTAGTGCTTCACCTTTATGAGCATCACCTAGATGCAATGAGTGCTAAGTGGATCATTCATTATCATGAGAGATGGGATCTTGTGAACCAATACTCATGAAACATGGGTCAATGAGTTTGACTCGTAAAAACTACAAGGTTGAATCCTGATAGCAATATCAAAATTTGACACATTGTGGAAAATACCTCCTACTTATCAAATATTTAATGGAAAATAAAAATGTGTTGGCATTAGAGAAATCAACAAATTAAATTCAACAAATAGCCTACAAAGCCAGTGACAATGTTTTGAAATCAAAAGGGATTACTAATCAGCTTGCTACATCAATGATGTTGTCATATGTCATTGAAAAGTGTTTGAGAATGTGTGAAACAAAGGAATATTTTCATTTTCCTGCAACCAAGATGAAGATGGTGGATGAAAAGGTAAGGAACTTCACAGAGCTTGGTTTTCCAGAGGCTTTTGACACAAATGAGTGATTCGTTGGAAAGAATGATTTCATAAAGAAGATGGAGGATGCAAGGAAGATTGATTTGGACCAATTTCCTCATAACCCAGATGTGGTGACCTATTTGGATTCCATCAAACCATTGCTAACCCTGAATGCAAAATTGACTAAAGAATCCAAGACAAGTTCCAATTTGAATCATGAATTGTTAACAAATCTTCAAGTCAAATAGCACTAGTTAGAAAAAATGACAATTCCAACACCTAAAGAGTGGAAGTTGCTAGAAAAGGTGATGCAGTGATTTAATTTCTAATAATATGAGTTTCCAAGTTCCAACTCAACTCTGTTCAAAGTTGTCTTTGAGCAATATTTTGCATTGCCAATGCCTATATGTATTCCTTCATGTGATAATCAATTTAAAAGCTCAAACTCAGACTTCAATAATGTGATGATGTTCAATTATGTGTATAATTTATTATATCATTTGAAGAAAAAGTTTGGTAGTGGTTTCAACTTCTAGATACACTTTAAACGATTAATGATGTTCATTGTTGTATATGTTAATAATATTGTTAATATTTTATTAATCTAATAAGCATTGAGTTGAGTGATGAATCGCTTAGTACATGCTCAAGTTTTACTTTAAACACAATTAAAATATGAACTATAAGATGATTTTAATTCCAAGCATTCATAATCTTAGTGAAATTGCATTACAATTCACACATCAATACTCAATCTCCATGACTACTTAGCATATCCACTAAACATTTATATGAATTCATGCTTTAATCAAGGTACTTTAACTGGTTCATTAAACTAGAGCCAAAATTAAAACATACATCAATGCATAATATTAATGACATAGAAGATTAACGAAAGATCATTGATCAGATTTCATTAATAATTCATGTAAAATGTTACAGCTGGAGAGACAATATGGATAGACTCAAAATAAGGGAGAAAAACAAGCTTAGTCGCTAGTCCTTTGAGTTTTATAACCTTGTCGCGGAGTTCTAAATTTTCATAACTTCTTGATTCCCTGACTTGGTTCACTTTGTTGAGAAACTAAGTTGCAAGTCTTTTAGACCTAACCTTTGAGTTTGAGTTATGGTGTGTGGATTTATTCTACTTTTGTTCAGTAGTTTGTCGTGGATTATCTATTATTGGAATTGGAATGATGGATTTTTGGTTAGTTTCATTGTTGTGGTTACTATCACTCAAAGTGGCGATTTTGGTGCTTTTCCTAACCTTAGTCGCTAGTACTCGGAGTTTTATAACCTTGTCGCAGAGCCCTAAATTTCCATAACTTCATGATTCCCTAACTTGGTTAATAGTTCACTTTATTGAGTTGCAAGTCTTTCTTGGTCATCTTTCTAGTCGATGGATCGGAGGTTTGGAAAACTTTGAAACTTCATACTTTGGTTCTAAGGTTCCAAGTTTCAGCGACCACGTGACATTATGGACTTATCTTGCCTTAACCTTTCAAAGTTGTCATCATCTAACACCTCATTGAATGCTATGTACAGACTAATGTAAAATATAAAATATAAAATATCACAATTTCATGGAATACAACATAAAATATCATCAACTATAGTTTGACTTTGGAATATGATTCATGAAGTGCAATATAAAATAAAATATCATGAAGTGCAATGATTCACAATTTCATTGAATACAATATAAAATATCATCAACTACAATATGGAACAATGGAAATTGATCCTAGGATCCATGAAGTGAAGTATAAATACCTAAAAGTTGCTAATTCTCTTCCATTTCCCAAACGGACTCAGGGTCCTCAAACTAACATTCATCATCAGATAAAGTAAAAGAGTCGTCTTGAATTTGATTCCAATTTTGCTCTTCATTTTCTTCGGGTTGTGTCTCAAATTCAACATTCATTGTGTCATTTTTGTCAATGTCATTTGTCCCAGTCCCATTGCCATTGCCAGTGCCACCAGTACTAGCCTTTGGAATTGTAGTGTTGCACAACCCAGTCCCTCTTCTTTCACATTTGGACCTCCAAATTGCGAGTGCCCTTTCAAAAGGAAAATTTATGACATTATAGGCAGTTCCTTTCATCCTCAAGCAATTTTCCAAATTCTTGTCTAGTTTGTTTCTTAACTTTGATTTCAAAAACCCCAATGTCCTGAAAACTCTCTCATCCTCCAGTGACCCCAATATCATTGTTTGACATAAATCAACAAGTTTGAAATATTCTGATATTGAACCATGTAATATTTCACTATGACCTAAGTTTCTACAGACCTTTTTTATTGATCCTAGTTCAAAGGCCTTGTCCTTGCACATGGATTTATATTGGTCCTTCATAACTATTGCAAAACACATACATTGTTTTCTAAGCTTGGCTTCATCTAAAATTCCTTCTATTTTCTGCTCATTGTATGTTACAGTTTTCAAAAATTGTTCGATCAAGATTTTTACCTAAGCATGAAAATATTTTGGGTTATCTCGGTTTTCCAAAAATTTAGGATACACAATACTCATGGCTTCAAGTATTTCATGTTGAGGGAATCTTTCATGAATCTCTGAGGAAAGAGATTTTGCAATTTTCTTCAAATTATCACCAATAGATTTAACAATGCCTTCAAAATCTTCCTCGTTAACAGCTACTTCTCTACTAGAGCACCTGGATGTCTTACATTGGTACATTTGTATCTCATATCCATGTACACAGATACATAAGTGTCTACTTGCATTAAACTGTAAATAAATATCAGGATCATTCAAATGAGTAATTTTCTGCCACATGAAATAATTTTCCCCATCTTGTGTTAGATCTAGATATAGATGATCAAGGGCCAATCATGTATGTTTATGTCGATTGGCATATTCATTAATATACATTGTTTTGTCTTGGGATTTCTTCACAAGCTCGTTCATCACATCCAACATGGGGAGAAGACTAGTTAAAGTCAAGAGTGTCTCTATATCGCTTAACCTATGTAAGAGGTCAGGAGCTTTATCTACTGTGTTGCGATATTCGTACATCACTCCAATCAAGGATTGATATTCTAAAAGAACTCGTTGCATTGGTCCATGCAGGAAGATCCATCTAGTATCAACATCCTTGAGAAGCTTATTTCTTGGTGTTATTTCCTAGCAAAATTTTGAAATTCTATAAAACGTTTAGGACTTCGACAGAAGCATGCGTGGATCTCGCGGACTATATTTTTTACTTTTCATACTATAGGAAACTTGCTTACAATTTTGAATGCTAAATTCATTGTGTGGGCCATGCAATGAATGCCAACTATATATGGTGCACAAGTAGTTTGTAACCTTGTGCAAACACCGGTCCTTTGACCTTGCATCACTGCAACTCCATCAACTCCTACACACACCAACTTTTTTGCAATTGTCAACTCATCCATACCTATAGCTTCATTCAAATACTTCTTGACTAGTTCAAATATATTTTGCGATGTTGAATTATACTTCATTTTATGAACACAAAGAAGATGAGCTTGTCGAACATGTTGTTGTACAATATACAAATGCATACAGACCCAATAAGTATTGTCTACCACAGTAACTTCATCTAAAGATAATGAAATGAAATTTGAATCTTTTACTTTATCCTTTAAATCTTCCTTTTCCACTGTAGCAAGACAATTTTCCCATTCCCATCTAGCGTTTACTGACCAATGTGAGTTGGGATACTGAGGAACATTCAAATAAGATAATAAACCAAAATATTCTACGTAGTCTGTCATAGGATGCCCTCTGGACAAAATATGAAAAACAACACTCATCTAAATATTTTTTGATAGATTTGTTGCTTCCATTGATTTTCCAAATTGAGCCTCAAGTGTACCTTTACATGTAGCAAGCTTCGACATTTTTTGGTGATGC
This sequence comes from Sequoia sempervirens, assembly GCA_007258455.2. Taxonomy (NCBI): domain Eukaryota; kingdom Viridiplantae; phylum Streptophyta; class Pinopsida; order Cupressales; family Cupressaceae; genus Sequoia; species Sequoia sempervirens. Next base: position 96,164,770 of record VDFB02000003.1, read on the forward strand.
TCTTCATAATCCGTGGCATACCTAACATGAAGACATTCTTCCTTTGATTTCCATCATATGACTGATTGTTCCTCTCCGTCTATGTTTTTTTTTCATAAACTTTACCAATATGCTTTTCTATAGTGTCAATCTTTAGCTGCAACGTCTTGTCTCTTCCACATTTCCAAGTACAAATCGTACATCTGGCCAATGTTGCATTTTCAATATCATTTCCTTTCTCCACTGGTTTAATGAATGGGTACTTTGACAACCAAGCAAGTTGAAAATTCCTTGTCATTTCCCACTCGCACCCCCTTTTTGGTTTATTTTTCCTTTTCTTGCTACTAACATGATCATCCTCATCCAAGTCAATTATCTCATTTTGGCTAACCGGGCCCAGGGTATCCCTTGGAACATCTTCTGTGGTATTTCCATCCTGATTTGATACATTTTGATTTAAATCAATGATAATCTCAACTTGACCTTCCGGTGGTGGTGAGGTATTGTGAATGCTACCAATATTTGGTGGAAGAGTTGATGATGTAGCTCCATCTTGACTTGATGGATCAGAATATTTGGAAATTCCAAAGTAAGATTGTATGGTACGTCTAATTTTTTGGCATTTTGATGGCCTCCCAATCTCTTCACCACCTTGAGGAGCAGCAGGAGTCTCTTCACCACCCTGAGGAGCCTGAGGAGTGGCAGGAGTCTGAGGAGTGCCAGAAGCCTTACCACCCTAAGGATCAGAAGGAGTCTGAAGAGCGGCAAGAGTCTCTTCACCACCCTAAGGAGCAAAAGGAGCCTTACCCTTACTGCTTGAGTCACTTGACATATTGATCTCTGATTCACTTGACATATTCATCTCTCACTTCAAAAAAAATTGGAAAAAAATGTCTTCTTGTTTAAGAAGGATAGAGAATAATAATATATATCCCATTCCATACTCAATATCATCGTTAAGACTAAATCAAGAATGGAAAAGAGATAAAGAAAAATTATTATTATAACTAATAACTCTATGAAGAAATGATCATTCACCTTTAATTTTACATTTTCAGCTTTTTCTAACTTCTAAATCGAGAAGTAGAACCTCATAACTGAACAAAATGTGTAAGTTCATAACTGACACTTTCGATTGTATTTATATCAATCCATGATTCCATATCTGGCGAATTCCGTGGAATTTTTAAATGGTATATTAAAAATTTGGCAAATCTTGTGTGCTTATAAAATGATACATTGTAATTTCAAGGCAAAATGTGTCCTCAAATGTAATTATTTTTTAATGTTATTGGCGAAATAGGTCCTCATAAGCAACTATTTATAAATTTTAATTGGCAAAATGGGTCTTCGCAAAAAACTATTTGTAAATTTTAATTGGCGAAATGGTTCCTAATACAATGTTGTTTTAATAGTATTAGCAAATATGTAGGTGTTTTATTAAATGCTTTCGGGATTCCAGGAAAAATTATTAGTCGGTCCAATTGAAACGCATAGTTTGACAATGGAATTTTTTTTGCTTAAATATGCCTCATAAAAAAAATCATTGGCAAATGGACATGCATTGGACCTATAGTTCATAAAATCCAGGCGATTTGGACACCTTGTTGGGTGCGAGAAATTCACCAATTTCGACTTGGCCAATTCCTAGAATTCGCCAATTGGCGAAGATTTGCCACTAAAGTTTTCCCTGATTGACACGGTGATGAAACTCTAGCCTCACCAAATGCTCTACCTCTCTCATGCCCCAATCACACCAACCAGAGGTCCTAATAACTGTATACATGAAATGCTCCAACATGGTAGTGTTATGAACATGCACTTGGCTCAAAAATGCTTCACCCAGAATGCTACGAAGAAATTCCTCTTCTATCTCACTCTGTGTGACAAAGACTTCTTTTAGTTGGTCAGATAGATTCCTGAACAGAGAATTGCATTTGATCTCCTCCAAAACGATGAAATCATTCCTTGATACTCCATCACTTTGAGCGCTTGCCATATTGGATTCTTCTAGATGGCATAGTGTGATGACACTGGTTGAATTTATAGAAGGTTGGTTAGACATTTGGGCTATCTCTCTTTGATTTTATGAGATGACAACTTGGTTTGGATTAATGGCTAATGTGAACCAATTTTAAATTGCATTCCTTGCTATACAACATACACGTGTGATCATATTGTATCTCCTTAAACCTTCATTAATTGCATGGTTGTGGGATATATCATTTGGTGGTTGTTGGTGTGGAACAAGATCAATTTTTCTTGCCTAACATCTTTTCATTTGTCATTTTAATTATTTCGGCCAATCATATTCTCTTAGCTATTTTCAAGAAGATGGTCAGACGACAAGAAGCGTCACTAACGATTTTGGTAACCATTTTAGGGGAATTCACTGATGTATCTAGGATGAGGGAGAAGGATAGGGGGTCTAATCTCCACATATACACTATATTATATTTCAAGAAGGGACACTATTCATTTATGCCAATTTTATATTGCAGTAGTTTGTAATCTATGTGTTATGAATTAAATGTGGTGTTTAGTGTATCAATTTGTGTGTCAAGCGTGTAATAGAGGCATATTTTTATGTGAAATATGCTTTATTGCATCCATTTATTGTAGTATAATTTCTTCTTTCCTGGTATGGCATTCATAAGTCTTTTCAATCTGTGTTGTTGGTTTATGGCTTTCTGCTTTTCCTTCCGCGTTAGCATCATTTTTATGAACTAGTGTTTGTCACCTTATCACTTTTTGGTTAAAAGCCACCATATTATTAGATAGATCATACGAGGGATTTGTACCTCTTTAATTCAGAGGAAAGTCACAAATGCAATTGTGGCATTTCCAAAGTTGTTAATGATTGCCTCTAGTGCATTAAGGGTAAAATAGATTCAAAGTTATTAATCTTTTCTAAGAGGCTAATTCATTCACTAACACATACACTGGTAGCTAAAGAAATTCACCTATTAAAGTCTCAAGGAAGTATGAATCTTCACCATGGGTATTACTCACCAAATAAGGTACCAATCACAAAGCTTCTAATTTCCCATGTTTGCCTCTACCCTGAGACCTAGCATTCCACATAAGTACCATACTTCCAACTTCAAACTTTCTTGAAGAATCCTTCTTATGATACAATTTTTTAACTTGCAACTACAACTTTTCATTTTTCTTCTAAGATTCTCTCCTTATTTCATCCATCTCCATTAATACAATAATCCTATGTTGCATTTCATCATAGATGCCATTATCATATTCTTGAACAAACTTGTACATCTTCATTAAATTGTTTTATGGAAGCCTTGCCTCTATGCCATATACCAAACAAAATGGAGAATACCTTGTGGCTTTCTTGATTGTAACTCTATCTGACCAAAGTTCCAAATTCAATTTGGAGTCCTAAGCCTTGTTGTTCTTTTCTATCACCCTCTTGATGATCTTCATCAAGCTTTTATTACTTGATTTTTCTTGTCCATTTCCTTGTGGGTGGTATGGGGAAGAATAAGACATCTAAATTCCATATTTTTCATAGAAACCTCTGAACTCATATGATCTAAACCACATTGCATTGTTTGAAATGATCATTTCTGACACCCCAAATATGATCAAGATGTTATTCAATAAGAAATCGGTCAACACTTTTCTTGTTGATTTCTTAGTGGGGATTGCCTCAACCCACTTTATGAAATAATCAATGGCAACTAGAATCTAGGAGTGTCCTCCACTAGATTTATCTGAGATTTCTCCTATGAAATCTATCCCCCACTATTGGAAGGGTACTTGGACTGATATTGGTTTAAGTGGCAGATTCCCTGATAATTTAAGCTTTCCATAGAACCTTTGGCATGCATCACATACCTTTACCACCTTATGGGCATCTTTAGACATAGTGGACCATCAAAAACCTGGTCTTAAAACCTTATGAGCAATTGACTTTTCCATGTAGTGGCCTCCACACAAACCACTGTGCATCTCAGTCAAGATCTCTAAAGCTTTCTTACCATCAACACACTTTAGCAAAACTCCATCTGGATTTCTCCACCAGAATTCATTATCAACAATCCCAAAGCAAGAGAATACAAGTTTCAACATGAAACTTCAAGAAATAATACTTCAACTAAAGATAACTTTGATAATTATTCTTTTGAAGGTGAATAATCTTAGAACTTATAATTGCAGACATAAATTCAAGGCCAGTGCCTTATCTCAGGGCATGGAGTTGAACTTACTATAAGCCATGATGCATGACAATATTTAATCCTAACATTAAGGAGATACTACAATATTGTGTTACAATATTAGCACTTAACATTCTAAATCCAAAACTAATTATCAAGTCCAAGCATCAAATGCACAAATCTATGCTTCTACTAAGGTGATTTAATCAACTCTTTGAATTAGAGCCTTAATAAAGAATACACACCACTGGAAATACAATGGAGATCAAATGAAATACCTTTGATCATTTTCATTGAAAACCTATGCAAATAATACATTGGAGAGAAGTGGCTTCAAACATTGTCATTCTATTCAAATTATGCTAGTATTGTCACACAACATTAAAAATTTCATAAAATTATAGACTCTACAACCTAAAACAAGTCTCAAACTTAATTTTTTGTGCTTTCATTAAAAAATATATATGGGAGATCAATCAACAACCCCCGCAATTGGCCCTAAATTCCCTTTTATAAAACAAGGGAGAAAAACAAGCTTCGTGCCAATTAAAACTTATCACATATTCATTTAACAATTTTCAACTACACTTCAAAATAATGGAATATTCCTAGGACAAAACCATTATATTTACATTTGCAACCTTTGTCCCTTAAAGGTACTTTTCCACCTCTTTTCTTCATTTTTCCTTAAAGTGTGCTCGAGAAAGATGAGTTGGCATATATATACAAAACTCGAAGTGTACAAAAGGACAAAGCCGTTATCTTTGGAATTTTTCAAGACTTTTAGTAGTGATGACTATGCAAAAGACCAAAAGAGGTATCCACATTATCACTGAAAACTTCACAAATCAGGAATGACATTCTATTTCTTATCCCAGGCCGCATACTCCTCTTCAGATGGCCAATTGAATGCCATGAATTCATCTAATCTAGTTTTGTACATTCCATACTTCTTCATTACCTGATTAGCTTCTTTATCAAACTCTTTCAAACATGAGCTAGTGAGGGATAGCTTATCCATATTTCTCTTCAATATATCAATCCTAACATTTCCCCTCAAAAATTAGAGTAGCCTCTACAACAACAACCATGTCCATCTGCACCCTCCATCAATCATACACCTTTATAGCTCAATTTTCATCTAAGATTTCTGGAAAGAGGCCCAAATAATTTTCATCAAACTAATAGAGGTGTTCCTTGATCCTTTTCTTAAGTGGATCAACCAAATTCTGGCACTCAAAAAATTCTTTCACCATTTTGTAAGTTGGAGTAATTAAGAGTGGCTTGTTTTGATCCCGAGTAGACCAAATCACCATATTTTTCAATACTCCAAATCTAGGTATCCAAGTTTGCATTAATTGGATAGCAACTAGTCTATCCCTCTCAAACATCCTTATTGAATTGAACATCAAAGAATAGTTTGAGTGAAAACTATTCACTCTCTTTATTGCTTTCTTTAAGAAATGTTCAAGAACACTAGAAATAATAAAAATGTTGTTTTCATTATATAATTCAAATAAATCTTCATATGCCCTGAGATGTTGAACCAATTCCCTTCTACTAACTCTTTTCCTTTGTTGAGGGGGAGCAAAGGTACTTGGAGCAATTTCTACAACTAGTTTCTTCTCATCATAAACCATTATCTCCATAGATGGTGCAAGTGGTGATTGAACTAGAGGAGCTAGAGAAGGAGGAGGAACACTGACTCATACTAGATCCATGTAGTACTATGATTTCAATTGTTGCTTCAACATTTCAATTTTCAATTCTAATGTTGCAATATTTTGGTCATCTTTACTGTAAGCAATTTCCAACTCATTGTATTTCTTTGTCACTTTATGACACTTCTCCTATAAAGACTCAACAATGGCTTTAGTGAATTGTAACACGTTCATAGCCATTGTAGCTACTTCAACTACTGGAGTCTCTGAAACTCTTTTTATGATTAACCCTCCTCTTAAATTTGTAGAGGGTTCAACAACCTCAAGATTGCTTGTGTTTGGGGCTAATGCCAAATTGCTAATGTTTCCCATTAAAGGTTGAAATCGGATCCTTTCAATGGACATATTGCCTCTTCATTGGTTGAAAAAACTTGTGATCCATGTCTCCTCACAGTGTCAGATAATATGGTTGATGTCATATCCCATTTTGGTAAAAGGAGCATACCACTTTCCCTTACAAGTTTCTTGCCCTCTGCAGGTGTAATCTCCTGGTACTTTTATTTTATTTCAGCCAAGACTCTTGAGGAAATAACCTCTCTGGGTAACTCTGGAGTTTCAACCATCCTTATTTTCACCATGTCATCATATTCATCCCTTTTTTCTCTCCACAATTTTTTTGCAAAAGCTTGTGTCTTTACAAATGAGTCATCATTCATGAATTTGTTGCAATCTCTCTCCCTCATGTTATCAACATTGTCAATTACAATCAATACAACCTTACTCAATTTGAGTTGTTGAACTAGGAAATTGACCTCCCATGGGGGTGAAGGAATTTTTTGCATGATCTCATCTATTGTAACAATAATTTTCTCATCTATGTCAAGGGGATAGTCAACCAATCTAGTTGATTCAACTCTCCTTGCAGATTCAACCTTTCTCCTTTTTGGTTTAGACTCCCTTGGAGGTGAGTCAAGCTCAATGAATTGTGGAGGATATGACCTTTGAGGTGAAGATGGTGGCAGTTGAGGTGCAAGGGAAGAAACTCTTGATTCCTCAGAATGAATGGGAGTAGCAATAGTTTTTTCCTTCCTCACAATGCTCCTCTTCCTTGAGAACACATATTGCTTCTTGGGTGGTTGATATGATGGTCTTTCTCTAACAATAGGGTACTTTCCCTTATCATTCACTTCCTTTTCCTCCTTGATATGTCCCACAAATTTATCAAAATTCTACAATATTTTCTCCATTCTCAATATCTAATCATCAATATCTGAGAAAATTCCCTTAAAGTTGGGATCATTTTCTTGTTTTGCTTTCTCCAATTTTATGAAATCCAACCATTTTACCTTTCTTTCTTCTGCCATTTATAGATCAAATTCATTTTTTATTATATCCTCAAGGAAGATGAAGTTGTGCCAAAACTTTCCCACTTTAATCCTTACTTTTAATGCAACAATGAAAGCCTCTGGGTCATAGTTTCTTGCTCAGCATCATTTCATTCCCAGAGGTTTGATCTTTGGGAGAATATTTATCCATCCATCTTTGATCATAACAAAATCAGAGAAAGTAGTGTACTATGGGAACAATGTTTCATTTTTGTGTCGAACCAAGTGGTCATCCTCAACATTCCGTAACTTCCACATAACTTCTAAAAATCCAATTCTTAGTGGCACATCCCTTGGAATTACATGTGGGGTGATACTTGTGCCATAGAACTAGAGGATGGTGCAATCAGGATAAGAGATTATATCTCCCCAATTATTCTTAATACCCAATTTAGGCCTCCTCTCTTTGGGCCTCAAGAAATCATGTAGTTCTGTAGGAATTCTAAGTGGATTTATTACCAAATACTCTTTCAATCTTGAACCAAAAAAATTTGAGAAGATGACAAAATAGGAGTCTTTATCATGCATGTCTAGGAGGCGAGTCCATACTTGGATGGGCAAGTGTTCATTTCTCTCACCCTTCATTTCCATTGTCATATCTTTCCCAAAATATTTTTCTCCCTTATATAAGAATATGTACATCAACAATGAATACCACCAAAACCTTATTTCTATCTCACCAACTTTAAGAGCTGTCAATCCTTTGTGAATTTTGTTAGACATATAGGTTGCAAAGTCATATAGTCTATTCACTATCACATGCTAAATATTTTATGCCATGTACATGAATGCAACAAGCATCCTCCTAGGAGGCTCAAACCCTAGGATTTTGCATAAGGTGTAGTAATATCTCTCAAAGTAGAATTCAAACATATATGATTGGAAGGGTTCCTTATCAATAGGTATGAGTCTAATCTTTCTCCTCCCTTTTCCTTTTCCTATAAAATTTGGGAAAATTGTGACCCTAAAAGTTGCCTTATTGTCCTCATATTATTCCTTTAGGGAATTTAGGTTAATGGGCTTCTTGGAAGAAAGTTTTAGCTTGAACACCTCAATTATTCCCTCATGGGTGAGGTCAATCATTTTAACACCAGTATGAGACCTGACAACCCAAATATTCGGGTATAATTGGCAGCTACAACTCTTAGTAGGTTGATATCAAGATATACATTTGGGACTAAAGTTCCACATATCTAACCCCCATCTGTTGCAAGTAGGTACACTATCATTCCTTTTCCCAAACCAATACTTAAACAAATCCCATCTAGTGATTAGCACATCAGCATCCTTGATGGCATACTATCAGTCTATGATACCTTTATTTGTCCCAGGGCCTTGAAACATAATCTTGCCTATGATTTTCTCATTTGTTGAATTAGGTAATTAGACCAACAAGTCATCAAACAAGGCTTTTTTAGGGGACCTTTAGGAAAAACCTAAAGCTTGTGCCTTTGGGGGTGTCATTTCAATGAAATATTGTGTAATAGGGTTTATCTAAATGCAACTAGGGTTCAAGATTAATTCAAGGAAATAAAGAAAATTCAAAACAATCGAAATACAATTGATAAACAACAAACCTTAAAAGATTCCCTAGCAAGAAATTCAAAGCATAGAACTAGAAATTGCACACAAATTTGTAGAAAATTGAGCGCAAAGAGGACAATTTTACTTATTGGTACCTAAATGCTTAAAAACCCTAATTCTAGATGCAAGAATCTTGAGAAACGTTGTTGTTGATCTCTAAATATCTTAGAATATTTTGTGATATCAAATTATGTTGCATCTCCTACTTTTATGGCCATAAAGCCATTCAACTAGATGGAACAACATCACATCCTCCATTACTACTCGCTCACATGAACCAGAACGACTCGATCTACCCCATTAGCAACTTTGAATTACATTCGATGATCTCCTAATGAGTTGGACCGATGTACGACTTGTGTTATGGAGATCAATCAGACTCAAATAAAATCTTTAACATTATCTTATTAACTAATTTTATGCACGTAATAAATATTTTGTTGAACTTATATTTAAAATAATAGTTACAATCAATTATTAAATGCTGGAAATGATTAGTTACAATATTTAATTAAATATAGCTACAAATAGTTATTGTAAGTACCCAAAATAAAATGTGTTATTGGGTGCATGAGTCAAAACCAATGGCCACGCTTCATTTGTAATTAATGGGACATGTATGGAAACGTATTCAAATACTTAGATTATAATTTTGAGGGCAGCAGGTCATGAAAAGCATTAGTAGAAATTTACAGTTTTATGGCTGGAAAAACATAGGAAGCGTCATAGGTACACACAACAATGATTGTGTAAAAACAATAGTGGAAAAACGTGGAGAAAAAAATTGATATAGTTTGCAATGGTTGCTGCAAGATTTATAAAAGTTATTTACTGAAAGTTTAATATATATTGGACCCTCTTGTTGGTGGATGTAGCTCGATTTTGGGTGAACCATGTTAAATCTTGATGTTCTTCTTTTGTTGTCCATTTTGTGGGGTTTTCTATTTCTCTATTTTATTGTTGAAATCTGCATTTAACTAATAGATATTTACCTTCTAACCATAACAAGTGGTATTAGAGCAGGTTTTGTTTAGTTATCCTCTACAGGAAGGTCTCACGATTCAATGGGAATCTCAAGGTTGAGTGGGAGTAATGGCAGACAAGGGTAAGTTGAAGATAGACAAATTTAATGGTAGAACTATTAGTTATGGAAGATGCAAATGGAATACTATCTCTATCAAAAAGATTTATGGCGGCCATTGGAAGGGAAAGCCAAGAAACCATCAACAATGTCTGATGAGGACTGGGATATTCTAGATAGAAAGGCACTTAGCAGTATTCGTTTATGTCTAGCATAGCCGATGGCATTTAATATTTCAATAGCAAAGAAAATGGAAAATTTGATGCAAACCCTGGTGAAGCTATATGAAAAACCTTTAGCTTCGAATAAGGTATTTCTTATGAAGCATTTATTTAATATGAAAATGGTAGAAGGTGGGTCAGTTGTTGATCATTTAAATGAGTTTAATACAATTACTAGTCAATTTTAACTTCTATAAATATAAACTTTGATGAAGAAGTTAGGGCTCTTTTGATTTTGTGTTATTTTCCTAAAATCTAAAATAGCTTGATAATGGTGGTTATTAATTCTATTTTTGGTTCGAATACACTAAAATTTGATGATGTTGTTGGTGTGATTTTGAGCGAGGAAATTCACAGGAAAAGCTCAGGTGGTTCATCCACATCAGGAAATGTTTTGAATGCAAAAAGTATGAGTAGAACAAAGGAGAGAGGAAATAATTTTGGAGGTCGTGGGAAGTCACGAGGAAATTCAAAGGAAAAGAGGTCCCAATCTAGAGAGAAGAAGGATTGTTAGTATTGTGGTAAGCCAGGTCATTTAAAGAAAGATTGTTGGTCTCGAAAAAATAAAGGAGACAAAAAGGAAGTAGTAAAGAGGCAAATGTGGTAAGTAATAAATTTGATGAGGATGCTTTGATTCTTTCCCTCGATAATGTTGATGATTCTTGGGGTGTTAGATCTAAGGGCTTCATTTCATGCTACCACCCAAAGAAGTTATTTTTTGGATTATGTCTAAGGAGATTTTGGGTTGGTTTATTTAGGAGATAACGAACCTTGTTAGAATTTTGGAAAGGCAAGAATCAATATTAAGTTGCAGAATGGGAATCATTGGCTACTATTGATGCCAAAAATTGACGAGGTAACAGTGCCTTATGGGAAACTCAGTTCAAGGGGGACCCCTTTGCACCAAACTGAGTAACCTCCAAATTTTTAAAGAAGTCAGCTTCTTCTATAATGGTTTTTTGTAAAGGGAAAAGGAAACAGATATAATGAAGCAAAATCTAATCTAAGGCGATGCGCCAAAGTTTGCTGATGGGCATGATAAATCATAGACTTAAGGGCCTTAATGGTGTTGTCACGTTCCAAAACGTCAGAAACTTAAAGCTAAAGCATAAACAGTTCATTTATTGACATAAAATAATATCGCATACATCCTTACTACTAAGAAGAGTCATCTAGACATGATTTAGATAACCAAGCTTGTATTCAATACATAGAAGTCTTGTCAAATGAAATGCTTGAGACAATAAAAGGCACAGTTCACAGTTTGATTAAAACATGAAAAGCAGAAAGGCCGAACAGTGGGCACAGTCTGAAAGTTTCTTGCAAATAAACATGTAAAAGAGGCCTGGTGTCTCTTGCTAAAACTAGTATCCTTTTTCTAAAACTCTTGGATCTATTTTCTGTTGGACCTCCTTTTGGGTTGACAGAGAGAGCATATATATAGCTAGAGAGAAAACTCCCATCACTTTGGAAAGCTGTAACAAAAAAAATCGCACAATCCCCTACAATGATGCCAGAATCGAAAGATTCCCAATGTCGTTACAACAGCAATGAGCTAGAACACAGCATCTGGTCATTCAGTTACGGGCGTGCCCTTTGTAATGATGGCAGTGGTCCCAGCCATACCCGAGGCGACAAGCATCATCCACCACTTTGAAAAACCGTGAAGAGCAGCATCCAATAACATAATCTCGCCAGCCAGCCTATCGCATGCCCCAAGGATCAGTTATCAGGTACGTGGCATCCTGTCGTTGCCCGAATGAAAACTTCCCTTATCGCTACCGAGAGATTGTGAAGTAGCAACACGTGTCCCATGGGCTGAGGTCTTTGTTGCATTGGAGATAAAAATGCATCAACCGGGTGCGAAAGACGCGTGGTAGCATTTCGCAGCCCATGGTCGCTCACCCCTCTGCCGATTTGAAAAGATGCGAATGGTTGCCACCTAGTAGGAGGTGGGGTCGGCCAACAATAAAAGAAGGCCTACGGAAGCACTTCATAGCTCGCAGCTGCTTATTTCATTCCCGCATGAAAAACTCGTGATACGCTACCACGTAGCAGGATGTGGGTCCCTCTGACAATCTTTAGAAGTGATGGCCCCGATAGAAGGCTTTCGCAACTCGAAGAGACTTCAAGGAAAAAAGGAAATAAAAACCTCCGTAAGTGAGACATGTGGATGCCCAGTGCAGCCTCTCAGGTGCCGAAAGGGAAGTTGTTACCCGAAGTTGCGAAGAGAGGATGCAAACAGCGGGAGATCAAAACTCGATGGAAAGCTGACCAGACTCGGCGATGCATAGGCCGGCGCACACACATTCACAAAAAGAAACCCAAAGGGAGCTGTTCGAATATTTATTTTAACAGCTACTACAAGAGGTAAGGCACATTCCAAAGTTAAGCAAAAAATTAATTTCAACAAGGCAACTAGATGATGAGGATTGTGTTGTTACATTTAGTGATAAAAATTGGAAGGCTACAAAAGGTGCCTTAGTGGTAGAAAAAGGTGTGAAATTAGGCCCTTATATATTTGTACAGGCCTTATTGTTCCTTCTACTTTAGCTATTGCAGAGAAAAGTCAATTTTCAAGAACAGTTGTTGCAGTTCAATAGGTAGAAAATCAGATAGTTGTGGGTTCAAAAACAACACCGTGGCATAATATACTTGGGCATATAAGTGCAAAAAGTATGAAATTACTTCATTCAAAGAATGTTTTACCAAGTCTAAAATGTGTTAATATGGATTTCTGTGAAAGTTGTGTGTATGGAAAACAAAAGAGAGTTAGTTTTCTCAAGGATGGAAAGCAAAAGAAATATGAGAAATTGGAGCTTGTGCATACGAATGTATGGGGACCAGCTCAGGTATCTTCTCTTAGTGGCTCTCAGATGTCACTTTTATTGATGATGCAACTAGGAAGGTATGGATTTATTTCCTTAGGTGGAAATATGGTGTATTTGAAACTTTTAAAAAATGGAAAAGCTTGGTTGAGAATGAGATAGGTAAAAAGCTAAAATGTCTTAGATCTGATAATGGTGGTGAGTATTGCAGCAAATATTTTGAAGATTATTGTTCCTCTAATGGAATTTGTAGGTAGAAAATGGTTCCAAGGACTCCACAAGAAAATGGAGTCGTTGAGCGCATGAATAGAACAATAATGGATCATGCACAGACGAGATTGCATGTTGGGTTGCCTTTAAACATGTGGTAAGAGGCTATAAAAACTGTTATTTATTTAATTAATAGAGGTCCTTCTAATCCTTTGGGTTGTGGTATTGATGCAGAGTATCATAACAAACACTCATTCATCAGGGTAAATCTAACCCCAATTGAATTAGGAGAAGATCAAATTCACTATCCTTCCACAATTCACTATCCTTCCACAATTCACTTTCATTCACCAAATTCCCATTCTTGAACAACTTGAATCATAAGGAAAAAGACCACCACTCCCTCAATCTTACTTTTAACCTGTTACCAGACTTTTAAATCACTGTAAACATCATAATTTTGACTGGAATGAACCATAGCATACTCATAAAGCACTGTCCAAGATAATTTCCATCAGAATATGAAGTTCTTGCATACAAACTCCATTAAAGCACATTAAAATCACATGTCCAAATCACCATACTATCAAAATATGCCTTCACAACACTATCCAAACATAGATATAATTGTAACATCATCCATAGAATAGGATTCAAACATTTACAATCCCTCTTTTCATTGTTTCATCAGGTTTCCATTATCCATGAAATCAAGGCACTATTTGACAAATAGGACTCCATACCCTAAATCGGGTAAATCTCACAAACCAAATTCAAATCCCAAGAACGAAAGGCATATTCAGAGACCCTTTATTGGCCACTTCAATATTACAAAAGCTTTCAATGACTTGCTTTGAAGAAACTACCTGATTCTCAGACTGTACACTAGAAAAGGCTATTAAATTAGGCCTTATTTGCAAAGGAAGTGTTCACTAATCTCCACCAAAACACCTTAAGACCTCAAATAGTCCTTATTCATGCCACAAAACTAAATATTTAATCAAATTTAAGGATTGAAAATCTTAGAAACACACTGATCCATTAAACCCTTGATTATAGGTTGAAATCATCAAATGCAGTGAGGGTTTCTTGGACAACAGCTGAAACATGCTTCAATATGTCTAAAAAAGTTTTTGAAATCATTTTCAAGTCCATGCACATGTTGTTTCTTCAATACCCTGCTTGTAACCTCCATTATTGGGTGGGAAAACTCATAATTTGGCTTAACTCAGCAACATATTCTTGCACCTTCATCTCCTACTATCCTACCACCACACAAAAACACTAAACACATGAAAAGACACTAATTATAATCCATCCCATCGACCTATTATGCCTACATCGATGGGATGGAGACCTTATTCTCTTAAAAGACTCTCAAACCCTATTTTGAGGGTTTACTAAATTATTGTTTTCAAAACCTTCTAAAACTATATAAATCCTCTTCAAACACTACTAAATGATGGATGATTCACTACTTGATAAAGAGAGAACAAATTGATAAACCCTAGGCCTCAGTACAATCCGTACAGGGACCGGTACAAGGGGAAAAACTCAGAATTTGCAGAACAAAGCCTTTATTTCAAAGTTTTTGAATACAAGAATACCATGAATGTCTTTTTTTCCTCACCTTACAATGATTTTTATAGATTTTTCCTTCTTAGTAACTGCCTTTCCAACCTCCCATCGGTGCAAACTACCTCATAACTCATATTCCTAATTTTCTTGTTTTTTTTGTCAATTTAACAACTTATTGCAATATAATCAAATTTTGCATTTTTCATCTCCTTGACTTCCTTAGACCTATTACATGGATTAAATACATTCAAATTAATCATTACATGGCCTTGACACATTATTTTAGGTTTCAACACACAAATTTGATAAATTAGCCTTTTGAAGGCATTACATGATCTAGGTGCTCCTGCACCAGGTATTCTAGAGGAATCATGGACAGGTAAGAAGGTGAGTTATTCTTTTCTCAAAACCTTCAATTTTGAAGCATTTGCACATGTAGATTCTAAAAATAGAACCAAGATGGAAGCTAAATCAAAGAAATGTATATTTTTTGGATATGGAATTGATGAAATTGGTTATAGGCTTGGGATTTTAAAAATAAAAAAAATATAAGGAGCAGCGATGTCATATTCAATGAGAAAGTGTTGTACAAAGATCAGTTGCAGCAGCATGAGAAGAAAGAAAATGATTATGTAGTGTTGGATGATACTCTGAATAACGATGTTTTAGTGGTTCCTCATGCTCCAGAACAACACCAACAACAAATACTACAAACTCCAGTGAATGTTAGATGATCTTCAAGGATAACTAGACCTTTAGAAATATTTTCTCCCTCTTTGTATTCTATTTTATTAACTAATGCTAGTGAACCAAAATGTTATGATGAAGCTATGCAAGTGGATGCCAAGGTTTAGTGGGAGCATGGAATGGAAGAAGAAATGGACTACTTGCTAAAAAATCAGACTTGGAACTTATGCAAGTTACCTGTAGGTAAAAAGGATTTACCAAATAAATGGGTTTATAGGTTGAAAGAGGAAGATGGAGGTAAGAAAAGATTTAAATCCAGGTTAGTTGTAAAGGGATTTGTGCAGAAAAAAGGCATTGATTTTGATGAATTTTTTTCTCTAGTTGTTAAAATGACTTCTATTCGTACTATTTTAAGTATTGTGGTTGTTGAAGATTTGCATTTAGAACAACTTGATGTTAAAACAACCTTTCTCCATGGTGATTTGGAAGAGGAAATATATATGAAAATCCATAAGGATTTGAGGTCAAAGGTAAGGATAAACTAGTGTGCAAATTGAAAAAAAAATTATATGGCTTGAAGCAAGCACCTCGACAATGGTATATTAAATTTGATAGTTTTATGGTTGAGCATGGCTACAGCTGGTGTAATTTAGACCATTGTGTTTATTTTAAGAGGTTAGATGATGATAACTACATTATTTTATGTTTATATGTTGATGATATGCTTGTAGCAGGGTCTAACATGGATTACATAAGGGAGTTAAAATAGCAATTAGAAAATCCATTTGCTATGAAGGATTTTGGGGCAGCAAGATAAATCCTTGGTATGAAGATTACTAGAGATAGGAAAAATAGAAAATTGTTTTTATCTCAGGCTGATTATATTGATAAGGTTTTTTAGAGATTTCATATAGAGAATGCAAAATATATCTACACACCTATGCCTAGTCATTTTAGATTGACTAAGGATATGTGTCCAAAGAGACAAGTGGAGTAAGAAAAAATGTCCAAGGTACCATATGCTTCAGTTGTAGGAAGTTTAATATACACCATGGTATGCACAAAAACAGATATTGCACATGTTGTAGGAGTTGTTAGTAGGTATATGAGTAATCCCGGAATGGAGCATTGGAATGTAGTAAAATGGATTCTCAGGTATTTGAGAGGTACATCCAATAAATGTTTATGTTTTGGGGGCTTTAATACTGATTTAAAAGGCTATGTTGACTCAAATTTGGCAGAGGATATTGATACTAGGTGGAGTACCATAGGTTATGTTTTAACAGTTGGTGGGACAGTAGTGATTTGGATTTCTTGGTTGCAAAATGCGATTGCTTTATCCACCACAAAGGTAGAGTATGTAGTTGCAACAAAGGTAAGCAAAGAGATGATATGGTTGTAACTTTTCATGGATGAGTTGGGCAAACAATGGGTTGAAAGTTACTTGTTTGTGGACAATCAGAGTGTTATACATCTTGCAAATAATTCTACCTTGCACTCACAAACCAAACACATACAGTTGAGATATCATTTTATTCATTCATATTGGAGGATGGATAGGTAAGGCTAGAGAAGATTCATACAAATTACAATCCAACGGATATGTTTATGAAGGCGGTGACAAGGGAGAAAATGAGCTCCTCTTCAACTTCGGTTGGCCTTCAAGGTTGAATTTAATTAAAATAGAATAGTAGGTTTCAAGGTGCTTATTTCTAGTGGGAGTTGTAGGGGCAGCAATGTTATGATCAGTTTCCAAGTTGGAAATGGTATGGAGTGGATCTTAATCTATCTCCAAGTGGGAGATTATTGTGTTATGGAGACCAATTAAACTCAGATAAAATCTTCAATATCATCTTATTAATTATTTTGTTGCACGTAATAAATATTTTTCTACACTTATATTTAAAATAACAATCACATGTAATTATTAAATGTTGGAAATGATTAGTTACAAATATTTAATTAAAGATAGTTGTAAATAGTTATTGTAACCACCCAAAAGAAAATGTGTTATTTGGTGCATGAGTCAAAAGCAATGGCCACACTTCATTTGTGATTAATGGGACATGCATGGGAACATATTCTGATAGTTGGATTAGAGTTTTAAGGGCAGCAAGTTATGAAAAACGTTAGTAAAAATTTATAGTTTTATGGCTGGAAAAACACAGGGAGCGTCGCGGGTACACGCAACAAAGGCTATGTAAAAACAACTGTGGAAAAATGTGGAGAAAAATATTATTGCAGGTTGTAGTGGTTGCTGCAAGATTTGTAAAATTTATTTACTAGAATTTTAATATATATTGGACCCTCCTATTGGTGGATGTAGCCCGATTTTGGGTGAACCATGTTAAATCTTGGTGTTCTTTTGCCATCCATTTTTTTTGGGTTTTCTATTTCTTTGTTTTATTGTTCAAATCTACATTTAACTGATAAATATCTACCTTCTAACCCTAACATGACTTAGATGGAGTCACACAACTTTGAAAATTTGACTTATGTTGACTTCAACTTTGAGCCTATGAGATTTTTCCATGTGGAACCCTTCCCTGCTATCACTATGGGCTTCACCATGCCTTAAGAGCTTTAAAATCACCTACATGTCACTTTCATGCAATCCCACATGAGTATTCTAGAAGACTGGTCAATGGTTGTGGGTTGGTAGGAAAAGCTTTTAGATGCTTCCACATGTCAAATCTATGCACCTTTTACCTTCCAAGCCCGCATTCATACTTATAAACTGTTCAAAACGTGCTTAATTCCTTGCAAATATGGATGGTTGAGATTATATCATCTCAATCACTTTTAATTACAAAGCTTCAAATCTCTTTTAGTAATCTAACATTTAATGTCTTTAGGTCAGTAGAAATTTTTAATGAAATATTTCTCTTCACCAATAATTCATTCAACACCTCAGATGGATCCACATGGTCGTTGACCACAATCCCACAAGGTATCAAGATTTATAGATGTACCCCTCGTGGGATGGCAAGAAATGGTTGAGATTGAATCATTAGATCAATTTTTATCCCTTAGATCCTAGACCCACCATTGGCTCCAATTTATAAGCTCACAAGGCCCACCAAAGATATTGATACATGGAACACGCCCGCTATCCCACACTACCTTTTTTGGGGAAATTTTAATGGTTCGGGATGGTGAGCAACGATTAAGATGCAAACATTTGTCACATATGGGGCTCTATCAAACATGACTTAATGTATTTGATGCGCGTGCCTTAAGATGTGACTTAAAAGGTGATGCTCCCTAGGTCAAACATGATATGAATACTTTTATACTTCTAGCCCATAAAACATTAGGCTAAGGAAAATAATTGGAGCGAGATATGACTAGTTAAACTAGGAAGTGGGGGCTAGTAAGTAAACAATGCTAATGACATAGGTGATGACTTAGGCAACTTGGAATGGGCAAGAGCAAGTCAACGATCGAATAGAAGGGAGAAGCCAAGGATTTAAAACTCTAAGGGTTTTAGCCCTAGGGTGAACCAAAACTCGTGAAATTAAAACCCTAGCAAAGGAACAACCACTTAAAATCAAAAAATTTAAAATTAAGATCATGGAACTAGAAAATATTTGCAGGGGTTCCACCACAAAATTTGCAAAAAGTGTTAGTTGTATTTAGTAAAAAGTTGTTAGGAGGCATATTTTGCATTCTTCATCTCATGGAGCTAAACCAACTGTGTGAACATGCTAGGGTGGGTGGGTGAACACTAGGGGAGGGCTTGTTGCACACCCCAACTGTCTCAATTTTTTTGAATTACACTATTATGATCATCCCAATGCGACAATGGACTATTATGTGGATTAGAGCACCCATAAACTCTTGAAATTATCAAATTTGTGGGTGCCAAAATAGGAAAAGGAAAAAGGAAAACCTAGAGATAAATTTATGTGTGTCTAAATAGGAAAAAACAAAATGAATGATTAATTACTATGCTCACATCAATTACATAGTAAAAATGAACCCATTCTTATATTGAGTAAAGGTGAAGCTATTTAATGCATGAAGGATGGAATTTAACTAAATAATTTAGCATGATAGGTAGAACCTAACTATTTTTGAACTAGCATATTAGGTGGAAGTTAACTAAATATTATCTAGCATGATAGGTGGAAGATAAATAAAACAATATTAAGATAATAGATATGATATAACTTAAACTAAACTAGTTGAGTGTCAATCAAATGCATAAGACACATACATATATTTGAATGAGACAACTACCTATGTGTGCTTTTGAAAAATAAAGTGGTTAAATAAATGTAAGAATAATACTAGCCTAGTGAAATGACATGAACACCTATCCTAGTGTGAACACTCTAGCATTCATAGATGCTCATTATTCATATTCTATCATGGTGTATCACCTAGATTATTGTCTTCTCATTCTTCATTGTTTTGTCTTTCTAGTGGTCATGGTTGAAGACTCATCCATGTGCATAGTGATACTAATTATGCATTATATTCCTCCCTCCTTTATTGATATCCACAATGTATTCAATGCTTAGCATAAGTCATTTATTTCCCATGTCACACAACCTATAATAGGTTTTATTTTTCTTGCAACTTTATTTTGTGTCTTCTTATGTTGCTCGGCATGCTCAATTGACTTAACCCAATGTAATTGATGTGACATCTAATTTACAATATCATCATTCAATTGGGAATAATTATGAGAGATAGGCCAAGGGGAAAAAATTAGATCATACTTATAAGACGTCCCCACTTATTGCTTCCATTTCTAATTTGATTTGATGTAGAATACAAAAAATGATCAACCAAGACCTAAACTACAAATGAATAAAATAATTGACAATTTATTCAATTACTCGAATTAAAATATCATTTTACTTGTGTAATAATTCAATCAACCATTTATAGCAAATATGGAAAGCATTGGTAAAACAAATTTGTATTAACCAAAAAGCCATATAGGCATACAATGTTATCTATTGGTCAAAGTACAATATATGTATAAGAAAGCCATATATATATAATGTCACATATTTGTAATACAAAATATATGTACAAAAATTCCATAAGGCATACAACAAAGGACCCTAATGTATTCACCTCCCTCTAGGGGAAGGAAAGAGATCACAAGAGCCACCTTTGAATGTCGAGTGGATGGAGATGCATGCGATGATTGTTGCTTTCAAATCCACTAACTCGACCTCCTCTCCAAACTTCCTTGGACCTCCACCTAATACAATATACACATTAATATATAAAAATTGAATTATAGAATGACATATAACATAACTATCACTTACCACATACCCATAATCACTCTAAATCATTATTTTCCTCTCTTCATTTGTAATAGGGGCATGCCCATGATTTGGATTTGTGAAGCCCTATGATAAGCATCAAGATAAAAAGTACGTTGCAAATGAATATAATTCAAATTCTCACTAGTAGACACATAAAACAACAAATATAACATAAAATTTACTAATCTAGCTAATACCTTTGTCAAAGGCATCGAAGATTATATAGTTATGTTAACACCACACCCCATTGTGGTACAAATAATAGGAGTATCAACTGATGTCAAGATTTAAAAAATGAAACAATGTTAAGAAGTTAGATGGAGGATATTTATACCCCTAACAACATTAATGGAGGATCAATCATGTAGGAGAAGGATATTGTGTCATATTTGAGGGACATTTGATCATGCAGAGCATTGAATGCAAGAATTTTAGCACAAGAAAGGATAGGTACAAGTGAGTTCAAACATTCAGAGAATTGGGTGGCATTTGAATTGAAAGTTATATGGGTAAATAAGTGAAGGTTTTGTATAAAAGGTATGTAAGGAATTTGTGAATTTGTAGGTAGAACAACTAAGTTGATGTAAAGGATAAGGAAGGTGTGTGTGAGAGAAGAATATTGCAAGGGAGAGAGGAGCATAGGAAAATGAAAGATAGAATTGATGATAGGTAAGAATGCCATTGAGTTGGAGTGATAGACAACAAGAGTGTAATGTAAAAGACAAAGGATATAAAGGAGTAATGAGAGTTTAGTATGTGGATATTTAAGAGAGAGCTAACTAAAGGGGCAAGTTATGAGTTAGAAAATGTGGATGGATGTGTGCAAATCATGAAGAGGTTGATAAATCAATAGGATTGAGAAATATCACACATGATATGGTGAGAAAAGGTGTTGAATATGAAGAGTGGACTTAAGTAATACAAAGTGGTTGTCCTTGAGGGTGTATGATGTCATAGGTTGTTAGTTTGTCGCAAGGTGATATATAACAAAAAGGGGAACCCTAATTTACTTCTACAATATTGTGTGTGGGTCCTCAAACACTGTAAATAGGGTGACACCATTAAATTTGGATAAAGGCAACCATAACCACCATTTAAAATCAATAAAAATTGAGCTATAAATTTTAGAGTGATCTAGAGTGAATGTATTTATACACACATATTTGAGATTCTACAAAGATGAAGAGAAATAGAAGTTTTAGTAGTAGGCCTTGTGGAGAAGTTCAGGGTAGTGTTTGAAGGCCTTGAGAGAGACTAAAAAGTTACATGCCTTAAAGAATGACCAAGGAAGAGACCTTGAGAATGCATCAATTCTCTCAATAATTGGGACAAATAAGAAGAATAAACAATATAATATTAGGGATAAGATTATCTTGAGAGGAAATAAGTGGGTAGAGGTATCATGTGAGAATCCAATAGTTGAAGAAATAGACAATGTGAAACCCATATAACACATCATGAATAGTATATTATAGGGAATAAGGGTTCTTATGGTCATGGAAAAGGAGGAAATCCATGGGATATAAGTGCAACATGCCCATTGTTCTACCCAATAATTTTACTATGTTTTACCCTTAAGTGAATAGTTTAAGAATCCAATACTTAACAATAAAAAAAATCTTTTCTATTCAAAATAATTTTCACATTTGAAATAACCTTATTGAAAACTTTTCCATTGCATTACAATGAAGCATTACAAAAACCCAAGAATGATTTCATATTACATAATTTCAAGATAACATTTCACATTTATAATTTTCATTGAGATGGATACATGATTACATACATAGCTTCTATGAGATTACTAAAATAGAGATTTGAATGGTCCAGATGCCCTTCCTCAAATCTTGACTACCAATTGTATGAGGGGAAGCATCACTCAAGCTCTTTTCCACCAACCATGGGCTTACTGTGGTTCCCCACACATTGACCTAACTAGTAAGATGGCCCTACCCTTTGATGAAGAGATTGATTTGGAAACCTCATAATACTAGCCTTCCCAAAGCATGGTGTTGTGTCCTACATATCTAGAGCTACCATACAATGGCTACAACCTACATGTATGACACTCTCTGCCTAGTATGCAAACCTATAATCATAGTGAATTGACAATGTAAATAGTGGCTACTTACACTACTTTGGCCAAAGTATTCATCACCCAAAATTTAGAGTGGAGGTCACACGCTCACCCACCTTTCTAGATCGATTTGGTTTTAACCATTCATACTCTTTACATACATCTCAAAAAGAATAAAGTGATGACATAATAACTTGTCTAACTAGGTTACACCCTTTCCCATAGATTATTCTAACCCTGGGAATAACCAAGCTAACCGCCTATGTCAACTAGCATTTCAATCTGAAGTACTTCAATACATCAACATATTCCACATTTCACATTTCATGCTACATACGTATAGTATTGGAAAACTATGTATAGTTTAAATAGATACACAATCATATAAATTCCAAAATAGGATATAGAAGAATAATCCAAATAAAAAGGTTTCACCAAAACAAGAATCAACCAAGAAACATGCAAGCTTATCCAAAACAACTTAACACTTATTTAAATCAATCCTTTCCAAAAAAGGAATCCATAAACAAATAACCTTTCAACCATAACATAATAAAGGAATAGAAATAAACATGCCTATATTAAAAGCTCCAATTGATATTACTTCGTCCCTAGATCAATTCCACAACCTTGCTTGCTACTTCTAAGTTCAACCTATCTTCCACTTCTAGCATCTTACCAATTCTCTCAACAATTAATAAACCACAAAATAACTCTCTATCTCACAAAGCTCTCAAAATACTCTCACATAGAAAATACAATAGAATAAAAATGAAGAAATCTAAATGAAAAGTGTGCAACAAATGGTAGAGAGAGCACCTCTATAAATACTAAAATTTGAGCCTCTTGATGCTACTAATAAGCTATAAAATCCTCCACCACTCAAACATCAAACCAAAATTCATCGACTTAGTTGATATGTCACTAATTTAAACTCTCAAGATTGCAACACATTATAGTCCTCTTATTTCTAATTTCATAGAATGAATGATTCAACTCCCTTCTTGTGACAAAATGACTCTTTTATTGAGTCAAGGCACAATGATGCATTACTATAGGTTTCCTTTTTGATTTGCAAGTTGACTACCCTTACAATTTTTTGCCATCTTTGCATTGACTGAGTTTCATGTTTATGATATGGCTTTACTTGGATATGGTGTAGGTATTATACTTTTATTGATTTTCACTTTCTACATATTTTGGTGCCACCTTTCATACTTTAGCACCCTTTTTCATGTGTGGTTAAGACTTAGCCAACACTGTTTAAAGTTGTATTTGTTTTCACTTGCAATGTTTGAATATTTTCTACCTTCACTTATGTGTTGTGCATAAGTCTCTTGACTTATTCACCTTATGTGCTTTATGCACAACATTTAAGTTTGGCCATTGAAACATATATGGCAATGCTATGTTATTGCACTATGCTTATTACAAAGCATTTTTAATAAATATCAAACAATAAGCATTATATATATATTATTAATTTATATATATAATTATATCCACATGGTTACTAAATACAACTCTTGCCAATAAAACATATATAAAAACATATATCAAAATAATTATATATATATGTATATTAAACTTATATGCATATATATTAATATATTTATTACTTATATATATAACATTATTTTAGGGGCAGGGGGCCTAACTTGATTGGCTAAAGCATTTTGTTGCAGGAAAGAGGTCACGAGGTCTATTCTCCCCCCAAAACCGTGGTACCAGAGGGTGTGTCATGCTAGCGCCACCGATCATGTGAAAAATTTTTACCAGGCGCACTGCAATTTATAGGGGGACGGATACCTGACTGATTCCTATAGTCTGAAAAAAAAAACATTATTTTAATATTCATACTTAAACACATGTATTCTCATATTCATCGATCAATGTATATACATGAAGTGTGTGTGTGTGTATGTCACATTTTTCTCATTGCTAATCCCATGCATATGGTTTATCCTTTCATGAGCATGCATAGATACATCTATCTACGTATACTCATGTGTGCATATACTCACATGATGAGGTATCATAGAAATGTACATATATACATTCTATGTATATGCTTCATTAATCAAAATATGAACATACGAGGAGGAACTTTCACTCAATATAAAGACTCAATCATATATCCACAAACAAGAACATTTAAAGACTTAAACCACATACCAATACAAAACATACTCAAACCTTGACAAAATTTTACTTACCATTTCTTGAGCTATCTTAATTCAACTAGACCAACTAGGACTTGTGAGTGTGTGTATGCTCAATTAGGCTCATTGGGGTTACTAGACCAAGTTCTTCTCCTGAGTGATACTCACCCTCTCTTCTAGAGGTTTGAATTTGTTCCTGCATCCAACTTCATACCTTACAACAGTAGCTAGTCGATAACAATACATTCATATGCATCATATATTTCATCTTCAAAACATTTAAAGCATCATATTAAATTGCACATTCATTCACCAATTTTTACATCGAGATTCATATACAAAACATAATTATATATTAAAGCATTTAAACCAAACAAGGTAATAGTAAATGGGTAAAAACACAACAAGGTGTAACATATTCCCCCCCTTGTGAATCATCATCCCTAGTGATTTTAAGTATAAAAAATGAACATAAATCTGTAAGCCATAAAACATAACAGTATTGTTTCAATAGTTTTCAAATTGTAGCAAAATATCTGGAAACTTTTTCTTCATCTCAACATAGTCTTCCCAAGTGGCATAATCTTCTGCATATTGATCCCACTAGACCTTGCATTGCATAACCTCTCTATTACGTAAGTGAAGCTTACATGTTTCGAGCACTTTGAGAGGCTTGATTGTTACCACTCTTGGGTCATGTACCTATAAAATATTCCAATCAATAACATGGTTATCCCCTAGTTCTTATGGTACGACACATGAAAGACATTGTGCATCCTAGTAAGAGCTAGTGACAAAGCAATTCTATACACAACAAGGTTGAATTCCTCGAGAACCTCAAATGGACCTACATAGCATGGAGCTAGTTTGGATAACTTTCCAAACTTTATTGAACTCTTGTGAGGTTTAACTCTCAACAAAACCTTCTCTCTTATTGAAAATTTTTTGGGTACCCATTTGTAATTTGCATAACTCTTCTACCTATCATTAGCTTTTGCTAGCCTCTACTTGATAATCCCAACTTGTTCCTCCATTTATGATAACATTTCTAGCCCAAGGCTTATCCTATTCTCTAGTTTATCCCAGCTTATAAGAGTTCGACACTTCCTACCATACAATGCTTCAAACAGATCCATCTTGATTGTAGAATGATAAGTTATTATAGCAAACTCAACCAAAGGTGGGTAGTCTTCCCACTTGTATTGTTGATCCACACAATACATTCTCAATAGATACTCTAACACTTGATTAACTTTTTTAGTTTGACCATCTATTTCTGGATGATATGTTGAAATTATGTTCAACTGAGTCCCAAGTGAAGAAACACATGGTTTTCCAAAACCTAGATGTCACACGAGCATCCCTATCAGAAATAAACTTCTTAGGAATTCCATGCAACCTAAATACCTCTTGAATAAACTTTTGAGATATAGCAGGAGCTCCATGGATCAGATTCCCTGGAATAAAAAGAGTCGCCTTTGTAAGCTTATCCACCACTACTAGAATGGCATTGTGCTTATTCCTTGAAATTGGAAGACCTTGCATAAAATCCATGCTAATGATTTTCCATTTACTTTTTGGAACTTCATGAGGATACCAAAGACCTACAAGGTTATGATGATCTACCTTCAGTCTTTGATATTCTAAGCAGCTTGCTACAAATATTGTAGCATCCCCTTTCACTCCTTTCCAAAAATACAATGGATTTGCATTAGCCAACATCTTAGTTACACTAGGATGTTGTCCAAAATATGGTGCATTATGTACTTCTTTCCACACTAAATTCCTTAATTCTACAAAATTAGGTACATAGATTCTCCCCTTAAACCTTAGCAAACCATTAGGTTCAAATTGAAATCCCTCATACCTTGGATCTTGTGGATTATCTATGAGTTCTTGCTTGAATTGCTCATAGTATTCGTCACCCTTGGACTCTTGCAACATTTGACCCTTGAAATCAGTTTGAATTGATATCATTGAGGAGATATGCCTCCTACGACTTAGGGCATCAATAACCCGATTTTCCTTTCCTTTGATATAACTAATGTTGAAATCATAGTCAAATATTATTTCCAACCATCTCCTTTGTTGTGTATTAAGATTGGATTGACTAAACAAATACTTTAGACCATGATGATCAGTCTTCAGTTCAAAAGGTTTCCTTGACAAATAGTGTCTCCACATTTGTAATGCATGGACAACTACTGCTAATTCCAAATCATGCAAACCATAGTTTTGCTCATAAGGCTTCAACTTCCTTGAGTCATAGGCTATGAATCACCCTTCCCACATCAATACTCAACCCAAACCTTCTTCTAAAGCATCTATGATGACAATAAAGTCACCATCTAGATCGGGTACTTCCAGTATCAGAGTTGTGGTCAACTTTTCCTTGAGTTGATCAAATGTCGCTTGACATTTCTCAAACCATTCAAACTTCTTCCCTTTCCTTTGCAATGAAGTAATGGGAAAAGCTATTTTGGAAAATTTTGCAACAAAATTTCAATAATACCCAACCAAAACCATAAAACTTCTAACCTCTAACATATTCTTAGGCACTGGCAACTCAAGCACTACTTTTATTTTTGTTGGATCAACTACAATCCCATCAACTGAAATCACATGACCTAGATATTGCACTTCCTTTTGAAAGAAAGTACACTTAGAGAGTTTCTCATATAGCTTATGCTCCCTTAATCATTGGAAAACAATCTATAGATGTTGGAGATGTTCCTCTTCACTCTTAGAGTAGATTAAAATATCATCCAAAAAGACCAACACAAACCTATCCAAACAATCCCTAAATACATTATTCATCAAGTTCATGAATGTTGCAGGTGCATTCGTGAGTCCAAAAGGTTGGACCATGAACTCGTAATGATCGTACCTAGTCTTTAAATTTGTTTTGAAAATGTCTCCATCCTTGATCCTCAGTTGATGATAGCATGATCATAGATCAATCTTCGAAAACATTGCCACTCCTCGCATCTTATCAAAGAGATCATCGATACTTGGCAATAGGTATTTATTCTGTATCATTGCTTTATCAAGCAATCAATAGTCAATACATAAGCACAGTGTACCATCCTTCTTCACGAAGATCGCTAATGCTCCCTAGGGTGAAAAACTTGGTCTTATCAATCCCTTGGACAACAATTCCTCCAATTGAGCTTTTAGCTCCATTGATTTTGTCATGGTCATCTTATATGACACTATTGATATAGGCTCTGACCCTATAACTATGTTGATGGAGAAATAAAACACTCTCTTGGGAGGAAATCCAAGTAATTTATTTGGAAATACATCTATAAAGTTCTTTAGGATAGGGTATTTCTCCACATTCGACTTTCTCGATTCCACCACCTTGCCATTTTTAGCTTCTTGGATATCTCGAGGTCCATAATATACTACATAATTTTGAGAAATAAACTCTTTGCAATCATCAAGTTTCTTCATTTTCACCACAAAGAGTTAATAAATTTTCTTCTTCACTCTATGGATTTGTATAGCTGAAATCTACAACTTAACTTCTCTAGGCCTTCCTTACAATGACACCCAGTTTCCAAGATCATCTAAGCATTCTACTATTTTTGCGTGAAAATCTACTTTGGCCCTATGCTTCCATAGCCAATTCATCCCTAAGATGACATCATATGAACCTAAGGGGGCTATGTACAAATTCACTTCCGTAGAGAAACTCAGAAGTTCAACTCTTGCTTTGAATAGACATTGATCCACCTTAGCTCTTGTCTAGTTTGCATATTCAACAATTCAAGACTTTCCATGTAGCCAAATTTTCTAAAAAATTTACTAGCTATACTAGGAGAAACAATTTTTTTTGTGGCACCAGTATCTATTAAAATTGAGATGGGTGTACCTAAACAAGTGCCTGGAATTTCTATAGGAGTAATCTAGTACTTTGTTTGATGATTGTCTAATGTTGCATGAATCCTTTGTTAGAATGCAACTCATTTTGGAGGAAGAGGGTTCCCATGTGGTTGTGACCTTGATGGTTTATTGGGACACTAGTTTGCAAAGTGATCTCCATCACATGTAAAAGATCCTTTCAATAGTCCCTTCCTTTTTGCAAGCCTTCCAGAATTGCTTTCATTCCCACTAGCATTGTTCTTGTTGTTGTTCCCCCTATGGTCCCTTCTTGGTTCATTCAAATTATTATGGTTTCCCTTGTCCCCTTTCCTTTGAAAACCTTTCCCTTCACTAGGCTTCTTCAAAGCTTGATTGGCTTGTGACCAATTAAACTTATTTTGATTCTTTTCATGGTTGTTTGAGATAGATTTAAGGCTCTTGATTAATGGCTTTCTCATATACTAGGTCCATGGCAGTAGGACTGTGTACGTCTACCTCTACACCTATTTGGTTATGGATACCCATGATGAGCTTCCTTATGTGAAACCACTCATCCTTTTGATACATTACATACCTTAGGAGACGAGTGAATTTCTCCCAATATTCATTCACTAAGGAATCTCCTTGCTTTAGGTTCTAGAATTCAGTGAGCTTTTGATCGTAGAAGAGTTGAGGTAATGACCATTTTTAGAAAATCTCCATGAATTCACTCCAATTAATCTTTAAGGAACTGAGCCCAAGCTCTATCTTTTTATTCATCCACCAGTTGGATACTTCTCTAGCCAACTGAAAAAGCTCCCCAAATAGCTTTAGTGACCTCAGAGTAATTCCTAACTTCAAAATACTTTTCCATCTTTGTGAGCCATGCTTCAGCTGCATCCCCACTGGTACTACCTTCAAACTTTGGAGGTGTGATCTTTCTCATATCTCGAGATAGCTCAATTGCCAGTTGCTTCCTTTTGGTTCCCTCTGACCTAGATTGTGACTCATCATCCTCATGTTCACTTGATTCAGTGTGATCATGAGAATTTTCCCCTTCTTCTTCATTGTTAGGAACTTCTTGTTCCTCCCTTTCTTTTCCTCTTACCTCCTGCTCAAGGTTCCCAATTCTTTCTCTTTTTTCATCCATCATAGCCAAAATACGATCCAATTTAGCTTCAGCATTTTTTGCACCTTGGCCTACTTCTTGACTTCCCCCTATATTAGTTCTTATTCTAACCATTTTTCACAAGAAAAGTTACACTTGGAGGTTTTCATTTTAATTAGATCCTAGGAAAGTTTACTTAATGTTCTAAAAGCATTCCAAAAGAACAAACATTCATATAAAAGAATTCATACTCAATTTTTTTCTAAAACATGTTTTCATTAAGCTCAAAAAGGATTTCAATATCATTGTGTTTAGATGGAATGACTATTAAAATAGTCTAAGGGATATTATCCCTTAAATTCACTTTCAGATACATAACTAAGTGAGGTATACCCCTTAGAGTTTTGTTCACATGCATCATCAAAAGGGAAATAACCCTCAGACCTATCCTCAAATACATGGTTTCAGGGAACATATTCCTTCGATTCACCACTTGAGGCTAATACAATAACTTTCAACATTGGAAGAACACTAGGGTCCCTAAAGATCATGACAAGAATAACACTACATTTCGAGGGCATATCCCTAGATAGTGGTAAAGAGTCTGACTTGGCTAGAGAGATAGGAGGTACAAAGTTGACAGCCTCATGCATCCTTTTCCTCTCTTGATTGATTTGTCATAGGGCATGACTAAAAGTCTCAGTGTCACTTAGCCAAATGGTGTTGTCATGATTGGTCCCATCTATGGTTCGAACAATGGCTTCCTTTTCCTTCTTGGCCCTTAGGTAGCGCTCATTATTGATTATTGACTTCCTTGCAATCATCTTGAGATGCACCATCCTAGCACAAGTATTCCAAACATTAGACTCATATAATGTTGGATGGAAACATAGAGAGAACATAGGTTCTAGAGTTGAACCTGCTAGCTTTGATACCACATTTAACATGCCCATTGTTATACCCAATAATTTTACAATGTTTTACCCACAAGTGAATAGTTTAAGAAGTCGATACTTAACAATAAAGTTTTTCTTTTATATTCAAAACAATTTGCACATTTTAAATAGCCTTATTCCAAAAAAATTTATTGCATTACAAAAACCCAAGAATGATTTCATATTACATACTTTCAAGATAAATTTTCACATTTATAATTTACGTAGAGATGGATACATGATTACATACATATCTTCTACAAGCTTACTAAAATAGAGGTACAAATGGCCCAAATTTCCTTCCTCAAATCTTGGCCATCAATTGCATGAGCGGAAGCATCAATCAAGTGCTTTTCCACCAACCACAGACTTACTACGGTCCCCCACACATCTACCTAATTGATAAGACGGCCCTACCCTTTGACAAAAATATTGGTTTGGTAACCTCATAATACTAGCCTTCCCAGAGCATGGTGTTGTGTCCTACATATCTAGAGCTACCATGTAGTGGCTACAACCTACATGTATGACATTCCTTGCCTAATTTGTAAACTTGGAATCATAGTGAACTGACAGTTTAAACAATGGCTACTTACACTACTTTGGCCAAAGTTTTCATCACCCATAATTTAGAGTGGAAGTCACACACTCACCCACCTTTCTAGCTTGATTTGGTTTTGACCATTCATACTCTTTACATACATCTCAAAAAGAAGAAAGTGATGACATAATAACTTGTCTAACTAGGTTACACCCTTTTCCCATAGATTAATTTAACCCCAAGAATAACCAAGCTAACCACCTATGTTAACTAACCTCTCTATCTAAAGTGCTTCAAGACATCAACTTATTCCACATTTCACATTTCATGCTATATACATATAATATTGAAAAACTACGTATGGTTTAAATAGATACACAATCTGTAGACACTGAAAAATGTCTGGGTCTGTGATTATCATTTTTCTTGGTCTTCTTCTTCACATAATTAAATAATTTTAATTATTTAATTAATTCACCTCCTAACCTTTATCTACTATGATTAATTAAATTAATTTAATTGTGTCGCTACTCTTCTTTTCTTCAATAATTAAATAAATTATTATTTATTTAATTATTTATCTTTCACTATTCATCTATAGTCAAATAATTATTATTAATTGTTTGTCTATTCATTAATCTTTTAATTCTTCTATAGTAAAAAAAAAAATTAAATCATTTAATTATCTTTTGACGTTACTCCATTAAATAATTAATCCAAATTAATTATTTAATTTCATTTCCCCTATTTAATTAAAATGGTTGCATAAATCATTTTAATTAAATGCCCACTTGCTTTTTTCCTCAAATAAATTATTTATCCTCCACTTGGTCAAAGATTCCTTCTCATGAATTAAATGATTTTTAATTTTTAATTTCTCCATTATCTCCCTCCACTATCTCATTTTTGAATCTCGATCGTCGATTAACTCTGGTCTCTTCTCGATCTTGACCCTTCATTTCGTAGCCTCCACTCCTTTGTGTTGCAAGTCTTCTCATCCATTGATCTTGGAATCTTTCTAGAACTTCGATCTTGACCGTCAATTCGAATGGTTGTCTATAAAAGAAGCCTTCCTCCTCCATTTTTGATTTAGCAACCACTTATTTCTGACTTTCATGCTTATTGTTTGTAGGTATTTGCACACACATTTCACAATCTGAGGGCAACTTGCAAAGGCAACTTGAGGAGAGACAAGATAAGTGATTCAACTTAAATATGGGGAGTGCATTGTTTGTTTACTTTGATTTTTCTCCTTTATTTTGATTGTTTTCTCTTGTTTAGATTGGATTTCTAGCTTAGATAGTGTTGTGGTTGTCATTAGATCTATGATAAATGGCATGTAGTCCTCACATGGGGTCATATCATACCCACTCTTCATGAATCGGTAGCCGCAAAATCCTGTAAACATTCTCTAATGTAACAGTGGCCTTCCCTATCGGTAAATGAAAAGTACATGTCTCAGAGTGTCACCACTCAGCCAACACTGTCAACATACCCCTGTTTTCCTTAATAATAGGAATATAGGTCACATAGAATAGTTTGAGATCTAAAAGAGCCCACCTCTCGACATCATCCAACTGATCCCACTATTGAAATGTCTTTGGTCATGACTCCCGAGTGTAAATAGGAGGTAGTACAACCTGAAGTCATCACAAAATTCATCATGTCAATCTAAAGTCTTCATTTGACCTATTGGACCTAAATTGAACAAGTCACTTTATC
This sequence comes from Sequoia sempervirens, assembly GCA_007258455.2. NCBI lineage: Eukaryota > Viridiplantae > Streptophyta > Pinopsida > Cupressales > Cupressaceae > Sequoia > Sequoia sempervirens. Next base: position 96,197,844 of record VDFB02000003.1, read on the forward strand.
ATAAACTGGGGTAAATTTTTCATCAGGCAATTGAATCGGTATTCTTGTCAAACGTGTTGCATAAATTCTTAGTGGCTCATAATCACAATTATGTCATTTATTTGCACATGCATCATTGCCAACCACATTTGCATTGCTAAATATCAATTGTGTCGTTCTCGGTTGTGTATGCGACTCAAAAATCAAATGTGGCGCACCCTGCAGATGCGTCGAACCACAATTGTCCCTACCCTAGACCTATGCAATTGCATTGCAATGAGGCGATTGTGACAAACCGCTTCACCTATGTTGCTCATGCATGCAATTATATCACATGTCGTGCAACACAATTGCCTGCTAAATTCTTTCGTAGCTAAAATGGATGAAAATCAAAAAAATTACAAGGTGGGTTTCAAATACTTACCAGGGTGGGCACTCCCTCAGGACGACGAAACGTGTGGATACGGTTGCCTTTGAGTGCAGCGTCTGAAACTGGCGACATCTCCTTAGCTTTCTTCACCTAGAGCTCCTAAGATTTCTAAATATGGAATGCACAAATGATTACTTTTCTTAATGAAGCTCCTATTTATAGCCTACAAATTAGGGTTTGCACTTGCCTTATGTACTAGGCACACTTTTTTATCCCTCTGAACCTAAGTTTGACCCCTTTAGTGATCTTGAAAATCATTTCTATCTACACCATTGATCTCCTGGCCCTCCAAATATCTTATCGGGATAATTTTCCAAAATTTCCAATTTTTTTAAAAAATTTACAAAATTCTCTCGAGGGGTCATGCGTCTACCCTGCTTTCACTGAGGCATCTCTTGATTGAATTTCTTTGACACAATGCGATGAACTGCATTATGTCAAAGAGGGGCAAAATATAGACACTGAAAAAATGTCTTGGTCTACAAGCGTCATTTTTCTTGGTCTTCTTCTTCGCATAATTAAATAATTTTAATTATTTAATTATCTTTGATCATGTTCCTCTATTAATTAAATAATTTTAATTATTTAGTTAATTCACCTCCTAACCTTTATTCTACTATGATCAATTAAATTAATTTAATTGCATCACTAATCTCATTTTCTTCAATAATTAAATAAATTATTATTTATTTAATTATTTATCTTTCACTATTTGTCTATAATCAAATAATTAGTATTAATTGTCTGTCTATTCATTAATCTTTTAATTCTTCTATAGTCAAATAAATTTTAAATTATTTGCCTATCTTTTGGCATTTCTCCTCCATTAAAAAATTAATCCAAATTAATTATTTAATTCCATTTCCCCCTATTTAATTAAAATGGTTACATAAATCATTTTAATTAAATGCCCACTTGCTTTTTTCCCCAAATAATAATTTAAATAAAATATTTATCCTCCACTTGGTCAAAGATTCCTTCTCATGAATTAAATGATTTTTAATTTTTAATTTCTCCTTTATCTCCCTCCACTATCTCGTTTTTGAATCTCGGTTGTCAACTAACTCTGGTCTCTTCTTGATCTTGACCCTTCATTTCATAACCTCCACTCCTTTGTGTTGCATGTCTTCTCATTCATCGATCTTGACCATCCATTTGAATGGTTGTCTATAAAAGAATCCTTCCTCCATTTTTTGATTTAACAACCACTTATCTCTGACTTTCATGCTTATTGTTTGCAGGTATTTGCACACACATTTCATGATTTGAGGGTAACTTGCAAAGGAAGCTTGAGGAGAGACAAGAGAAGTGATTCAACTTCAATATAGGGAGTGCATTGTTTGTTTACTTTTATTTTTCTCCTTTATTTTGATTGTTTTCTCTTATTTAGATTTGATTTCTAGCTTAGATAGTGTTGTGGTTGTCACTAGATCTATGCTGGTAGAAATTTCCCATCTTACAGAATCATATAAATTCCAATATAGAATATAGAAGAATAATCCAAATAAAAAGGTTTCACCAAAACAAGAATCAACCAAGAAACATGCAAGCTTATCCAAATCAACTTAACACGTATTTAAATCAATCCTTTCCAAACAAGGCATCCATAAACAAATAACCTTTCAACCATAAAATAATAAAGGAATATAAATCAGCATGCTTCTATTAAAAGCTCCAACTGATATTACTTCCTCCCTAGCTCAATTCCACAAGCATGCTTGCTACTTCTTCTAAGTTCAACCTATCTTCCACTTCTAGCCTCTTACCAATTCTCTCAACAATTGCAACACCATAAAATAACTCTTTATCTCACAAAGCTCTCAAAATACTCTCACATAAAAAATACAATAGAATAACAATGAAGAAATCCGAATGAAAAGTGTGTAACAAATGGTAGAGAGAGCACCTCTATAAATACCAAAATTTGAGCATCTTAATGCTACTAATAAGCTATAAAATCCACCACCACTCAAACAACAAACCAAAATACATCGACTCAGTTGATATATGGTTGAGTTAAACTCCCATATTACAACACATAACGGTCCTCTTATTTCCAATTTCATAGAATGGATGATTCAACTCCCTTCTTGTGACAACATGACTCTTTTACTAAGTCAAAGTACAATGACACATTACTACAGGTTTCCTTTTTGATTTGCAAGTCGACTACCCTTACAAATTTTTGTCATCTTTGCATTGGTTGAGTTTTGTGCTTATCATATGGCTTTACTTGGATATGGTGTAGGTATTAAAATTCTATTGGTTTCCACTTTCTACATATTTTGGTGCCACCTTTCATAATTTAGCGCCCTTTTTCATGCACGGTTAAGACTTAGTCAACACTATTTAAAACTATATTTGTTTTCACTTGCAATGTTTGAATAGTTTCTACCTTCACTTATGTGTTGTGCATAAGTCTCTTGACTTGTTCACCTTATGTGCTTTATGTGCAACATTTAAGTTTGGCCATTGAAACATATATGGAAGCACTATGTTATTGTGCTATGCTTATTACAAAGCACTTTTAATATATATTTAACAATATACATTATATATTATTAATATATATTATATCTATAGTGTATATATATAATTATATCCACGTGGTTACTAAATACATCTCATACTAATTATATATATATATATATATATATATATAAACATATAGCAAAACAATTATAATTATATATATATATTCATATATACACATATTAATGTATATGTATATACTTTTAAATTATATACATATATATTAATATATATTACGTATATATACAATATTATTTTAATATTCATACTTGAACACATATATACTCATATTTGTCGATCAATGTATATACATGAAGTGTATATATACATATACATACATATATATATATGTTGTATTTGTTCCATTGGTAATCCCATGCATATGGGTTATTCGTTCATGAGCATGTGTAGATACGTCTATCTATGTATACTCATGCACAAATATACTCACATGTATGAGGTATCATAGACATGTACATATATACATATATACATTCTATGTTTGCGCTTCATTGATTAAATTATGAACATACAAGGAAGAAATTTCACTCAACATAAAGACTCAATCATATATCTAGAAATAGGAACATTCAAAGGCCTTAACCATATACCAATACAAAACATACTCAAACCCTGACAAAAGGTTACTTACCATTTCCCAAGCTATCTTAATTCAACTAGTCCAACTAGGAAGTGAGTGTGTGTATGCTCAATTAGGCTCATCAGGGTTACCAAACCAAATTCTTCTCCTGAGTGATACTTCGCCTCTCTTTCAGAGGTTTAAATCTGTTCTTGCATCCAGCTTAGTACATTACAATAGTAGTTAGTTGATAACAATACATTCATATGCATCATATATTTTATCTTCAAAATATTTAAAACATCATATTGAATTGCACATTCATTCACCACTTTTACATCAAGATTCATATACATAACATAATTATATATTAAAGCATTTTAACCAAACAAGGTAATAGTAAATGGGTAAAAACATGACGAGGTGTAGCAATAAGAGGCTAAGAAGAGAACCATGGCAGAGTTGAGAAATGAGGGAAAAAATAAGGGTCATGTTTCTTCTAACACATATGTGTTTGTAGATCTACAACACAACAATGAGAGAGAAGGAGAAATATTCATGATGGAGGATGAGGCTATAGGGGAAACATGCTAAGAATAAGGCATAGAGGAGTAGGTGTGTTCACTCAAGGTCGAAGAAATGCTCCACAAAAAAGATTGGAGCAGTGCATCTATGGAAGAGTATGTGGAAGAGGTACTAATATAGAAGATAGTATAGGTTGTTGGTTCAAACCAAGGAAGCTTTCCACTTGAGGAGAATTCCCAAGAAGCAATAAATAGTTGTAACTAAGGTGGTAAAAATTAGTGCAACAAAGGAGTGCATTGAGAATTCTACATTGAAGATGTTACAAGTAGTTTTAATAAAGGATGAATATATGCATGAAGCTACATGTGGAGCTAGACTAGTTTGTAGAGATTCTACTAGTGGGAGTAGAAAAACATAGTGAAGAGATGATATCAATGGATACATTGATGGATACATTGAAATGGAATAATTAGGGAGTCGCACAAGAGATGTTGCAAGTACATGCAACAAAAATGTTGCAGGTTTATACAACAATATAGAGTGAGTAGGAAATTGCAAGTAAGATGACACAAGTGATCGTAGAGAGCAATAAAGATCCTCTATGCATAAAGGAAGAGAGAAAATTCAAAGCATTAAATTAAAAAATATACCTAAAATTATTTTACAAACTATTAATAATTAAAAATAAACAAGCTTGGGGTTGACCCCGCAGTGCAACAGTTAAGTTGCAAGGGCAATAGTTGGGTTGTCTGAGGTTCGAATCCCACAATGGATAGTGGGATTGTCATAGGGAGAAAGTGGTCATAGGATCAACAAAGACAGCAACAATGGCAGATATGGTGACAGTGGTGGTTATGGAGATATCGGGGTTGAGGTATATGGCGACGACAACAATGGTTAAGGTGGTGGTGATAGTGGTGGTTACGAAGATATTGAGGATGAGGTCCCCCGTATGTGGCCTCACTGGTTCATAGCTCCAGTCAAAAGTGTAGGGTGCTACCCCTTAGCAGCGATTTACCAAACAAACAAAAAAATAGACAAGCTTACCTCAATGAAAGATGGATGACAACCTTGACTAGTAGGCGTTGATGTTGAAGGCCCAATATTAATCTGTTCAATATCCAATATGAGTTAGAAGATTACCATCCATATAAGGTTAAACTATTCACATGTATTATATTTATAAATTTTTTACTAGTTACATACTTGTGGACTCAACATTGTCATGTAATCGATAGGTGGAGGGCCACTAGACATAGGGTGAACACTCTGAGCATGAAATTTTATTACAATCACTCTAGTAATTAGTTAATCTTACATTTCAAAATGAAATTTAATAAATTGAATTTGAACTTGTTGAAATTTACCTTACTATGAATGCCATATGTTTCATTCAACATATCATATATCATGACCATCGGATTCACTACAGATGCATCCTAGCCATGTGCATCCTCATCATCCTCATACCCATAAATATGAAGAGACCCATAGCTTTTACATAAGTGAAGTGGGCATAGAGGCCTAGAAGACTAACCTGCATCACCCTATGCTAGAGGCCTACTATGTTGTATAAGGGTTTGAGTCACCGAGCTAATGGACTCTAGTGTCTCCACCTCAACACCCTCTTTCACAATGGAAGAGATAATGATATGCTCAAACTATAGTCTAGCTAGGGGTCTCGGTGCCTAGTTTTGGGTATATTATGCCATCACTTAGTCATGTATAGATCCCTCGCCTCTACCCTAAAACTCTCACATATCAAAATAATTAGGGAGTTCATTGAGAAAAAAATCACAATAGAGTTCCTCAAAAATTACTATGGGACCTCGTTGTTATTGCATGGAGGAAAATTAAAATCCATCCACCAACTATCCCAAAAATTATTCTTTATCCCTTAGTGGTGGTACCAATGGCTAGGGAAACTCTTGCAAGTACCATATAAGGGTGCATTGGTTTGTGGGTTGGTGAATAGAGCACACAATTCATATTTCATTTTGTTTTGTTTAACTTGCTCTTAAGATAGTTTGTTTGCATAAAATTATTTTAGTTCTTCCCTCTTGTTGGACTGACTATTGATTTTCCCACTCATTGACACTATGTGAGAGACAATGGATTGTAATGATTCGATGAGGGTGGACCTATGAGAGTTTGTTGTTGTTGGATCTTTCAACCTCATAATTATTCCCTCAAGTTCTTTTTTATTATTTTTTATTTAACCTAATATGTTTTCCTACATTCCTGGAGGATGTTGAGGCATTAATGGAGGGGTTTGTTGTGGTTGTTCTTTAGCAAGGTTTCAATGAGGAGGTGAATCAAGGTTTTGATCATTTGGGGTGCATTCTCAAATCCTAAAATTAAATAAATTTCACTCAAAAAAGTAATTGAATCTATCTATTTAATCCAAATTCTAAATTAAACATACTTACATCTTCAACCTTGGCAATAGTGTGGAAACATTTTTGTGATGAATTTGTGAACGAATGGTGAAGAACGAGGTCTCCAAGAACGTGAGTGCGCTTGAGGATGCTTGCAAGATATGGGTTTTCAAGGGAAGAGGGAGTAAAATAAAATTTTTATTTGTATTTTTTATTTTTATGGTCAATAAACCATAACGTGAGTGTGCTATAATACACTCTTGTTATGGATTGAATTGATCAAGCTTGAGGCTCGGTCAATACTATAATGTCCCCCTTTTTGAGAAATTCCCAATTTAAGGCCTACAAAACAATATTAATCGCTAAAAACTTATATAAGTAATAACAAGTATTGACCTTATAATAATATTCAAATCCATACATAAAGCATTATAATATTGAGATCAATAAACTATAGCTAAAACACCATAATATTTAGAGCAATAGTTCATAGCATCATTAATATTTGAATCAATACATCATAGCATATTGCTTATAGCAAATCACAGCAGGAATTTATTGGAAATGATTGCAAATGACAATATCAAGGCTATTCATCCTTTTTATTGTGAGCGCATAGAAGGTGGGCCACACTTCCACCCCTCAGTCCACCTTGGAGGTTGGTTGTTCTCCTTAATAAATTACAAGAGCATGGACGACCAATCTTCCTTTCCACCTCCTAGTTCACAAGCATGGAAGGCTAGCCATCCATTCCATCTCAAGGTTTTGTACTTGATAAGAACATGAAGGTTAGTCCTCCTTCACCTCTCATGAACTTAGAAGGCATGTCTTCCTTCCTATTTGCAATACAGTTCCTTAAATTCAAGATATCATTCCTTAAGGAATTTGCTAGAATATTTCTAAATAAATACCTATTTGAAGAAATGATAAATTTACTCTTAAATGGTTGCCACCAATTTTATTTTCATGATATTATCAATGATTGTTCTCGATCAAGAGATGTATTATAGTTCTCATTCTTATCTTTTTATTCCTTGACACATGTTGAATTTATTACCCTTTATATCCATTTCTTGAAAGAGTCACCACCCTTCATTGTTGACTTTTGAGAATAATAATTTATTTCCAAATTCATTTGTTAGTTCATTCCCAAATTGATATTTTTTCACAAGGGAATGATCACCCTTATATATCTTATTATTAAGGGAGTCGCAATCTCTAATATTTGAAAGATGCACAACCTTTCACATTAGGAGTCACATAATATTTACTCTCAATTGATTCGTTGAATGATGTTATGAATGTTTTTCTCAAATTAAATGATCTCCCTTTTATATTTCAAGTTTGAGGGAGTCACACCTCTTCACCTCTGTTGCTTAAAATAGTTACAAATCTTCATCATTGCATTTGGAGAATAATAATTTAATTTCAAATAAGTTAATCTTCTAGTGTTGCTATCTATTACTTGTAATCAATCATGATAATTCTTACCAATCCCTTTCCTTCTAGATGTATCTTCCTTATATACCTTATCTTTCTCAAGGGACACAACCCTTCATATGTTGGTTGACCATTCTTAACAACTTAATCTTTATTTAATGTCAGTTTCATGTAATATTAATTATCTTTATTGATTTCTTTTGAAACATAAGTTGAAAACATTTAGGAATAAAATAGGACATTACAAATCCAAACATAAATGTGAGCATGTTATAACGTGAACACACTATAGTGTAAGCATTTTATAATGCTAGCACGTTATAGTGTAAGCATGTTATAACACACTCACATTGTTGGCCTCCTATAATGATTTTAATAACTGAGCCTTTACAACCATGATACAGAGATTGGACATCTAACCTGAATAGTTATTTCAATCATCATGAAGGTGCATTTAACTTGTCAACCTAGGGACATGAACTTGAAATGGGTCAGCACAATATGTGCACTAGGAACTCAAAGTAGCCATTGCATTCTATAGCTAAGGAACACACAATACTGAAAGTAAATTGCTTGAAAAGGAATGAGACAAATGTTGAACATCAATCAATGACTATGCTAAGCTGAAATACATAACAAGACTAAAAATCTGAGCAACAAACAAGAAACTATTATGCCTGCTTTGGCTGCAGGAACAGTCACAAAATGGAATTCTAGTGGTTGCAGGAAAAGTTGGTGCCAGACTTCTAAGTAATACTAAACTAATGCTAAACTAAAAAGACAAATTACTCACCAAGTGGGCCCCCTTGGATAAGTATCTTCTAAAACTAATGAGAACTCAGATGCTCGAACTTAGAACTTTATTTTATTCATTGTAAATCATGAGTACAAAAGAGTAGTGTATTTGTATTACTGAAAGCTAGAGAGTGCAAGTACAATATCAAATTGTGCAACCTTCTAAAGAAGGAGCATCAGATCATTATTTATACTAATAGCTAAACAAGGTAGTCAACTCCATGACTCAAAGGATGCCATTTAGGGAAAACAAAGAAAATGGAGCGATGGCAGTTACACATGCATGGAATCTAGTCAGACAAGCAGGTCTAGATGTAGATTTAGCATAGCAGTAATGCCCGTGCATGCTCGATCATTAAAGTCCACTACAAGGCAGTTACGTTCGGTTGTATGGAGAATCTTCTGCCATCAGCCTCTTTTGACTTGGAGCAATTCCTTTGCTGAACATTATGGTGCATGCCCAGCTGGCAGTGTCTTCCTTAACTTAGCATATTAAATCTGCATGGAAAAGTTAGTATGCATAATAATTGCACATCTATAACCACCTTAAGGAAAATTCATTAACCACATGCAAAATCAATATAGATAATCCACATAATATGCCAAATGTCATTAAAGTTTGTGGAGATAGGATTAAGTCCAATGTCAATGGTTTGAGGGAAACATTATGAAAATACCCACATTTAACATTAAAGTCTATGACATCTACCAGCAAATAAACTATAGATTCTAACCAAAATTGGACCAAAAATTAGGCTCATCACTCCCCCCAACCTAAAATTTTGTTGGTACTCTAGCAGGGGAAGGGTTGTTCTTTTGCTTGGTCAAAGCTCTGAAATTTGCAACTGATAGCTATCCAACATCAGTGGCTGCAGTGTGTGAATTAGGATCCCAATAGAATCCTCTCAATCTATCAAATTTGTTCCATCTCTGTTTTTTTGCAGCAATGTCATATGGTAGAATCTAAATTTTGGCATGGACCACATGAACATGGGTGGTTGGAAAGTCAAGGGAAGCTAAGATCACCCCTATGTTCTCCCAATTTGAATATACGTATCAATCCTTTTTAGTGTTGTAGCATAATTGTGGATAGAATGAGGCTCGACTTGTTTCAACTCATCAGTTAGACTATTCCATCTTTGTGATAGACATCTTCTCATGGCTTCCTCCTTTGTTGTTGTCTTTACCTCATACTCACTATAAACTACCTCAATCCAAGGCATAATCATGTTTCCATAACTAGGCCTAAGAAGCATTATGTGCCATTCTCTGTAAATATCCCTTGGGTTGCTTGATTTAGCCCTAACGGGCATAGGGATATTAGACTCCAATTGCTTATAAGCTCCATGTTACTATCCCCAACTAATCTCATTTTGTACCCAAGACATGAATGCCCTCAATTGGACATCCCCAACATACAACAACGGATTCCAATCTTGGTCTTGAGTTACAACATAATTATGTAAATAAAATTCACACAACAAATTCTTCATTTCGGGGGAGGCAATCCTATAAGCATTGAAAAATTCAACAGGGGTGTCAATAGAAGGATTCAAACCCGAGGCAATCCTTGACAGCTTAAAAGAGAGGTATTTCTCTTTCAGGAGCAGGGCATAGACCCTAGGAGAGGTCCTACATTCTAAAATCTATGGTGTCAAAGTTGCCATATCATCCACCCTCTACTTTAGGGTGGCAATTTTTGCATCTTTATCTTCAATCTCCTCATCCCTCTTTTGAATTTCCTTCTTCAATTTCTATTTTTCTTTTTTTCATTCTTCCTCCCTTCTTTGTATTTCTTTCCATAAATTCAAAATTATTGCATGTATTGTAAAATCGAGAGGATTATGAATTCCTGCTAGTCTTTTTGTCGATGGCGGCTCCTTATATGGCACTATCTGCATGGACTCGGGCTGTAGAGGTACTATTTCTTCTTCTGCTTCTTGCTGCAGGGACTCTCATTCTTGTTCTTGTTGTGGCTGAAGGTACTCCTACTCTTGTTATAATTGTTGTTGTAGGAAATCCTGCTGTAGAACTTCTTGCTCATGCTGTAGGAAATCCTGATTTTCCTCAAACTCCTCTGTAATGTTAGCAAGATTGGCTAGTGTTATATTCATTGCTTCCCTAAATATGTCTTCCTCTTCAAAATTCTCCTACCCCATTGGAGCTTTAGGGTCCTCATGTGATGTCTCACCAGGCTTAGGGCTTTCTTGTAGAGGCATACCAATTATAGGCCTAGTTGATCTTGATTTCCTGGGAGGTCTCTCACATTTTCCTTTAGTTGCAAAATGAATAGTGTCAGCCTTCCTCTTCTTAGAACTTGGCACCTTTCTTTCTATAGGTTGCGTTTTAGCTTTCCCTTTTCTCATTTTTGCTTCTCTCTGTTGTGCCCTAGTTTTCATCAGGGTTTCAAGTGGAATGTCATCATCAGAATCTGATGAAGAGCTTTCTTTTTCTGAGTGCTCTGTTTCAAAAAAACTAATTTCTATGGTTTCTTTTGTTGTAGAAGGATTCACATTAGAGCCAACACCAAAGGTTGAAGCACCAAGAGTGGCTTCAACTGTGCTCGGTCTCCTGCTAGACCTACGGGGTTGAGGTAAAACCCTAGGTTGCAACTACTCAGATCTAATTTGATCAACATTTATAAATTATTCCCAAGTCATTCTAGATACATCATGCAGAGACTTTTCAACCAACAATTTAATTAGACAATGGTGGGAAACAGAATTATCCTACCTTTTTGGGTCTCGACCGCCATGATTGAGAGAAGATTGTATAACACGTTAGGCACATTCATCCTCCTTTTATGCCTCATATGATTCAAAAATTTGAAGTGCACAAAATGCAAATTTGATAGGAAACCCTCACAAGTGATGTATTTGATAACATAAATGGCTATCTGCTTCCATGGCTCGGGCAGAGACATTCTCTTTGCACCCTATTTATCAATGCTCAATGGGGGTCATTTGGCTCTGTAAATTTGGCCCTGGCTGATCTAGTGTCTCTGGAGGTAGGGTAATTTTCACCATCAATCGATAACCCTGTGACCTTTGTAATTCTTTCCTTAGTTGCCACAACTTCCAACCATTTTACTGTGGATTTTCCTTCAAAAAATGTCTAGGCGAATTTAAGGGCAATGTTTTCATCAAAGCCATCTAGTTTCAGGAAGTAATCTAACCATCCACAGTTTCTAAATTCAACCAGGCATTGTGCATCCTGCAATAAAACATCATGCACCATGGGTTCATTTCGAATTAACCCACCTCCCATTGTCTGTAATCAAACAAATGCTCTACAACTTCTTTCCTGCAATTCCCATTTGAAAATCAAGCTCACTTTCCTGTAGTTCCTGCTAAATTTCTAGTGCCAATATTGACTGAATTTTATTTCCTTTGTTCACCTTTTTGCTTGCAACTCAAGATTATGGCAGGGTCAATAATGATAAGAAAAGGAGTGATAAATGGGAATTATGATGGGAAGAAATGATGGCTACAGTTAATGTCACTTCACACATGCAATCCATCCTCTCACTCGGATTTCAAATCAACTCATTTTAATTTTTTTGATGTAGCCTAGCATAAATTGGCACATGGGCAATATATTTGCATCTTTTTCTTTCCCCTCCCCCCAACCTAAATTTGGACATGTGTCCACACATGCAAGATGGGAGTGGTGATTTGACAAGGAATGATGGCATTTTATGTAAATGTTTATGATAATGTACAGTGATTAAATAAATGCACTTGAAAGATGATTAAAGATAGTACTTAATGCACACATACCTGAATGTGTGGAAGATTCGCTACAAAAATTGTGGAGAAAGTATTGCTCACCTTATAGGGAATAAATTGAGCAATTAATGAAAATGAAGTGAAATGAGGTGAGGTGGAATGAAGTGATGGATGGGTGAATGGGTGGATGGACGAAGAAATGGACTTCCACATAAGTGAAAGTATTTATTATGAGAAGTATGTACCTTAATTATCCAAAAGGAGGGACACTAGGTTCATTTCCTTCAGCTATAGGAAGCTTGGGTGCTAAGTGTTGGGTGAATTGTTGTGGGAACTCTTCTTTGGAAGCTGGCTTGTGATATAATCTAAGGCGATGACCATTGACAAGTAATTTGAACCTGACAGGGTCAATGGTAGTAAGTTGAACAACTCTATTAGGAAAGACCTTAGCAACTTCATATGGTCCTAGCCACCTTGTCTGCAATTTTCTTGCATTGTCCTAGTATCTTGAGTCATAGAGCAGAGCCCAATCTCCTAGTTGAAATTTCTTGTCCTTGATAAATTTGTCATGCCATTTGATTCTCTGATTTTGCACTACTTTTAAATGTTGCAGGGTTGTTGTTCTTATCTCATCCAAAACATTTAGCTACATGATTCTTTCTCTTTGTACCTCAGAAATATCTATCCCCAAATCTACTATAGTCTGCAAAGTCTTATAGTCAAATTCAATTGGCATCATAATTGTCTTTCCATACAACAACTCAAATGGGTTGAAGCCTGTTGTTGTTTTCCAGGTTGTCCTATAGGCCCAAACAACTTCTAGTAATCTATTTTCTTAATCCTTTCTATGAATAGCTACTATTTTAGCCATAATGGATTCAATTTCTCTATTGGTCACCTCAACTTGGCCATTAATTAGCCTGTGGGTGATAAGGAGTAGACTTCCTATTCCTTATGTTGTACTCGTTAACTAGTGTTGCAACATTAAGGGTTGATGTGAATTGTGCCCCTTGATCAGTCACTATTTCTCTTGGGACTCCATATCTTGTGAAAATATCCTCATAAATAAATTCTACAAATTTGTTATCTCTTGCATGCTTCATGGCCTTAACTTCTACCCATTTTGTCACATAATCAGTGAATACCAATATATAAGACTTACCATTTGATGGAGGGTCAATGGGTCCTACAAAATCCAATCCCCATTTGTCAAAGAGAGTGATTACTACATGAGGGCACAGTGGCATCTCATTAGATCTGGTTGATTTGCCCATTCTTTGACATCTATCACATTTTCTGGTATACCTTCCTACATCCTTGTGGAGTGTTGGCCAGTAATATCTTGTGTTCAAAACCTTCATTGTTGTCCTCTTGGCTACAAAGTTTCCTCCACACGATTTGTTGTGACATGCATGCAAAATGTCATATGTCTCATCTTCTCTCACACATCTCCTCATTATATGGTCTAGTCTAGTATAAAACAAACATCCAACAATCCAAGAGAAAGGAAAATATTTTTCAATGAGTGATATTTTCTCCTTTGGAGAGAAGTGAGAAGGAACTCTACCTGTTACCAAATAATTGGCTATGTCAGCATACCAGGGTGTTTGTACACTGAGGCAGAATAGATGTTCATTAGGGAAAGAGTCATCTATGGGTTGATTGTCTTCTAATGTAGTTAGCCTTGAAAGAAAATATGCAACGACATTGGCCTTCCCTAGCTTATCCACAATGGTTATATCAAACTTTTGCATCAACAATAACCATCTCGCCAATCTACCTGTGATCAAAGGTTTATTCATGAGATATCTAATGGCTACATGATTAGTGTGCACAAAGATTTGGTAGTCTGTTATGTAATGTCTGGATTTATTCAGTGCATAGATTACTGCCAACATTTATTTCTATCATTGTATAATTAAATTCAACTCCTTGTAAATTTTTGCTAAAAAAGTAAATGGTGTTTTCAATAGCTCCTTCTTTCTATCCTAAGACTACTCCTATGGCATAATCTGATGCATCAGTATGGATATGGAAAGGAAGTTCCTAATTAGGCCCTTTGAGTACAAGAGCATGAGTCAAAGTTGTCTTCAAGTTAGAAAATGCCTTGTCATAGGCTTCAGTCCGCTACCTTACTGAAACCCTTGATGAAACACCTATAATATCCTGCATGACCCAAGAAACTCCTAACATCCTTTTGTTTTGTAGGTGTGGGCAGATTTGTAATTACCTCAATCTTTGTAGGATCTACTTGAATTCCCTTATGGGAGATGTAGTGGCCAAGAACTACACCTTCTTGCATCATCATGAAGCACTTTTCGATGTTTAAGGACAAGTTTTGATCTTCACATCTTTGTAGGATTCTCCTAATATTTTTCAATGCTTGATTGAAATCAACACCATAAGTGGTAAAGTCATCCATATAAATTTCCATGCAATCATGAGAAATTTTTGAGAATATGCTAATGACTACCCTTTGAAAAGTTGCAAGTGCATTGCATAAGCCAAATGGGAGCACCGAATAGGCATAGGTCCCCCATAGACAGGTAAATGTGGTCTTCTCCTAATCCTTTAGTGCAATTTAGATCTGGTTGTAGCCGTTGAATCCATCTAGAAAAGAAAAGTATTGCTTTCCTACAAGTGTATCCAAAACTTGATCAATGAAGGATAAAGGAAAGTGGTCCTTCTTGGTGGCAGCATTAAGTTCCCTATAATCAACACAAACTCACCATTTCCCTTCTTTCTTGGGCACAATCACTAATAAAGACACCCATTGACTATCTAAAATGGGGTAGATAAATCCTGCATCTAGTAATTTCTACAGTTCTCCTTTCATAATCTCTCTTAGTGCAAAGTTAATTCTTCTTTGTGGCTATCTTACTGGGGTGCAATCATCTCTAATATAAATTCTATGTGTACAAAGTTTAGGATTCAATCCCTTCATATCATGATAATCCCATGCAAATACATGTTGATGGGCCCTTAATAGTTTTTCCATTAACAATTATTGTTCTTCATTCAATTTACTATTAACATTTAGATATTTTCTTTCTGAAACCTATACTTATGTAGTTAATTCTATCATGGCTACTTCATTAACACATGGTACCTTTATTTCATACGAAAATAATGTATGGGACATACTTGTTGCTACAGGAAGTTTGTTTGCAAGAACAACGGCTGTAGGAAGAGTGGTTGCAGGAAGAACGTGCAGAAGTGTCTTGACTGGAGTAGCAAAATAAGAAAATAATGCTTCCTGCACTTCACAATGGTTTTGAATGATGTTGGCCAATACTTCATCTTCATCTTGGAGTTGCATGAAAGAGCTTCCACCTAGCATCATAAGCTACGCCACAGAGTTAACTTCCTTGGCCTCTTCACCAACTTGTGGCCATACAGGATTATCTTCATCATGAGATGGTTGAGCAAGCAGATAAAGAACAAAATTTTTAGTGCTCCTACCATCTAAAATGGTCATGTGACTTGACCGACATTTAATTTTATGCATCTACAGTTGCTAACCAAGGTCTTCCAAGAATGATGGGATACCCACCTAGTGTAGCTTTAGGAGAAAGAATCATAAAGTTTGTTGGGTACTCTCAGGAGTCTAGAACTACCACAAGATCCTCCACTACACTATTAGGCTTAACAGTAGAGCTATCAGCAAGCTACAGGACAGTAGAAGTAGATCTCATGCTTGCGATATTTAGTTGTTGTAGGATGTCTTTGGTTATTACATTTATTATTGCCCCTAAATTAATCAGAGCATTCTTTACTTGGACCCCATTTATAAAAATTGTTACCACAAGACTACCTAGGTCATTATACTTGGGAATAGTCACTTTTCTCAGCATGATGTCAGCTAGTTGTCCCACCACATGAACTGTAGTTGGGTCCTTCTTTTTCCTACCTTGCTTCTTTAGACATGCTTCCTTGATTGTCTTGTCATAGATTAGAACATCCTTTATGGCTTGAAATAGAGGTATCTGGACACATATATGCTTTAGTTGATCCAAGATATCAAAATTTGTATCCTCCTTTTCTTCATTCTTCGTGGCAACTTCCAATCTCTGAGGAAATGGTGGTTCTTGTTCAGTTTTCTTAACTTGGACTGGTTCAGGATTCTTAGGTACACTTGGCTGAATGAGATTATTCAGAAGTTCATCTTCCTCTTCCACATGAAGCTCAGTGATAATGGGCTTGGAAGGGGTTGGTAGAGTAGTTCTTGAATGCAAGTGGATGTCACTTACACTCACAACATATGCAGGGAGTTGATTTGAATCAGCAGAGTATGCAAGCTATTATTGTGGTTTGTTATTCGGATTGGGTGTGGGTTGGGCTGGTAGCTAAGTAGGTTTAGGTGCATTTGAGCTTGGATTAGTAGGTGGAGGCATTATAGTAGGTTGTTGGGGCTGAGAAGGTGGCTGCATGTAACTGGTTGTCTAGGTAGGCCATTGTTGTCCTCCTCTCCATTAATTTTTTTGCAGCCAATTTCCTGGAGGTGGTTGCCAATGCCCTTGAAATTGCTGCCAATTCCCTTGAGGTTGTTGCCACTAGGGTGGAGAACTTTGGTGACTGTTCCAAGCATTTGGAGGGTTACTCCAAGGCTATGGTGGATATCCTCTATAACTGGATGGATACGAGGGTTACCATTGGTTACTAGATGAATAGGAATTAAAATATGGCCCAGCATAGGATAGTGGATATGGTGGCATACCTTGCCTTGGAGCCCAAGGCTTCTTTTGTGCAACATAGTAGACTTGGTCTTCTTCAATATGGATTGGCTTGAACTTAGGTGGAATCTATTTGCTTTCAAGATTAGCTACCATCTTGCATCTACAATTCTTCTTCTTTTGTTTGTAGTGGGGGCAATACTCTGTCAACATTGCCTCTGCCTCCTCTTGCTTCTTCTTGGCCTGAAGTGTATCTAGCCAATTAGCTAGATTATTTATAATATCTTGCTTGAAGTCTACTAGCAAATGAGTAATCTCCATTCTTGAAACTCCACTGGTAGTTGACTTACCCATGGAAGGTTGGTAAGCTATCCCCTTCTTTGAAGTTGTTCTAGAGTAGTTATGGAATATTTTCTTGATATCCTCCCAAGGAACTTGGGAGATATCTCCTCCTCCCATGAGGTCCAAGGAATCAGTGCAACTATCATTGATTCCTCTAAAAGGAAAAGCAACTTTTGTGAATCTTTATTAAGTGTATGGTGTGGAGATTTTTGCAGGCAAAACAAAAACCTTGCAATGTAATCTTTTAGGCTCTTATCTTTTTTTGTTGCATCTTGAAAATGTCACCTCCTCTCATGTCACTACCCTTGCAATATTCCTTGTATTTCTCAAGGAATTTTGTCTTTAGGTCTTCCCAAATTTCCACAGTATCTCTGCCTAGGCTCATGAACCATCTTAATGCAACCTCTTTCAAAGTGGTAGGAAATAGATTAAGCCTATGGACATCAATAGAATAATCATAACTCCTACAGAGTATGTCAAACTCAAATAAAAAGGTATCAAGATCTTCTGTGACAAGTTCGTAAAACTTTGGGAGTGCTGAGGTAGGAATGTTCTTGATGTTGTCAACTTCATTCTGATGGGCAATGGGGAAAGGAAAAGTCAGTGGGTTAGGTCTATTCCCATTTGCATCACCAGCCATGCCTACTTTATGTGGTTCCAAAGCAAAGGGATTCTCAGGCCGATTCTGATCTTTAGAGGAGACTTCAAAACTAGTCAGTTTGGGATATGCATCAACAAAGGGGCGTGGATCTTCTTCTTCTTCTTCTTCTAGTAGATTCTGATATTCAACTAGCTAGAATGGATTATGATTGTTAGGAAAGAATCTCTCATAAGCATCCCTTCTCCTTCCTCTATGCATGCGGTATCACTCACTATTAGCCAACCCACATAAAGAATTGGTAAAGAATAAGGGGGGGTAATTACTTCCTAAATGAGAATATACTAAGAACAACTTCCAGAAACACTACAGCAAGAAAAACTACCAATGACTCCAAACTACTCCCTAGTTTGACACCATCCTCGACAACGACGCCAAAAATGTTGGCCTCCTATAATGATTTTAATAACTAAGCCTTTACAGCCATGATTCAGAGATTGTACATTTAACCTGAATAGCTATTTCAATCATCATGAAGGTGCATTTAAATTTTCAACCTAGGGACGTGAACTTGAAATGGGTCAGCATAGTATGTGCACTAGGAACTCAAAGTAGCCATTGCATTGTATAGCTAAGGAACATATAATACTGAAAGTAAATTGCTTGAAAATGAATGAAACAAACGTTGAACATCAATCAACAACTATGCTAAGCTGAAATACATAATAGGAATAAAAATTTGAGCAACAAATAGGAAAATACTCTGTCTGCTTTGGCTGCAGGAATAGTCACATAATGGAATTCTAGTGACTGCAGGAACAATTGGTGCCAGAATTCTAACTAAGTACTAAACAAAAAGTAATACTAAACTAATGCTAAAATAAGAAGATAGATTACTCATTGAGTGGGACCCCTTGGATAAGTATCCTCTAAAACTAATGAGAACTTAGATGCTCGAACTCAAAACTTTATTTTATTCAATATAAATCATGAGTACAAAAGAGTATTGCATATGTATTATTGAAAGCTGGAGAGTGCAAGTATAATATCAAATCATGCAACCTTCTGAAGAAGGATCATCAGATCATTATTTATACTAATAGCTAAATAAGGCAGTTAACTCCATGACTGGGAGGACGCCATTTAGGGAAAACAGAGAAAATGGAGCAATGGCGGTTACGCGTGCATGGAATTTGGTCAAACATGCAGGTCTAGACATAGATTCAGTACAACAGTAACACTCATGCATGCTCGATCATTAAAGTCCACTACAAGGCGGTTATGTTTGGTCGCATGGAGAATCTTCTGTCATCGGCCTCTTTTGACTTGGAGCAATTCCTTTGTTGGACATTATGGTGCATGTCTAGCTGGCGGTGTCTTCCTCAACTTAGCATATTAAATCTACATGAAAAAGTCAGTACGCATAATAATTGCACATCTATAACCACCTTAAGGAACATTCATTATGATGCAGGAGCATCTAGTGGTGTAAGGGCAATCTTGCATCACCCAAAAATAGTTAAATTTCAAGTTTCTCAGTTTTTAGATTTTTGGATACCCTTTTTGTCATAATGAAATTCCCAATTTACGGTTTTTATTTTCTATTCCTAGGTTGAAAAATATTACAGTTTTAGTTTTCTAGATTTACACTTGAAAATCTTTTGAGTTAGATTTGAGGCACTTAGAGTTCCCGTAACAGCCCCAAAACTTGTTAAACTTGGCATAGCTAATTTCAAGCATATTATTGACTTCGATACCTTTCCAACAGTTCAAATGGTTCGCGAATCGGAGTCCCGGATCAAAAGTTATGGCCCCGGGAAGTTGGTGCACTTTCTAGAAGATACAATTGCAAATGTTCTTTCAAAATTTGAACTTCAAGTTGTAATTTTTTAGTGCCAAACCGCCTAAACTCAAATTTGAATTTTGTTTTGGCTCCAAACTAAAGAGAAGCTCTATTTATGGGCGGGTTTCTAATTTTTGGGTAACTTTTTGGGGACAAGCTCGCATATTGCGAAAGGGTGATTATGTAGCTTTTTGTAACTTGCATGTGTTGTAGAACTTGGAGATTTGAGATCCTCTACATGTAAGAAGCTCCATTTTTTGAATAATAAAAATTATTCTCTTATTTGTGGGTTATTTTCTAAGTCTCGGGCTGCGCCCTCATCAAGTGGTATCAGAGCGGGTTTTCCTGAGCGTGTGGACAGATTACCGATCGTGAGGCAATTCGCACCAGGATTGTCGTTGTGGGTCGAGGTCAAGAAAGATGCCTCCAAGAGTGATGCCTGGTAGGCATGGTGGTGTCAAAGGTGGTCGAGGCGGCATAAATGCTGGTGGAAGAGATGCACTGGCAGCCCTCCAAAGACAGATTGATGCATTACAAGAACAGTTGAGAAGAAGGTTAAACCTGAGGGAGGAAAGTGAGGATGAAGGAGAGGAAGAAGGTTCAAATGTAGAAGAGGAAGAAGAAGCAATTGATCAAGACCAAATGTAGCTAATAAGGGCCATTTCAAAGATCGGGAAAAGACCCAGAGCAGAAGTCCCCAGTTATTCTGAAAGTCTGAACCCAGAAGAGTTGATCGACTGGATCAACGAGCTAGAAGAATATTTTGAGTATGAGGAAATAGAGGACCCAAATCAGGTTAAGTTTGCAAAAATAAAGCTGAAGGACCATGCCATTATTTGGTGGAAAGAGGTCTAGTTGGAAAGAAATCAAAGAGGAAAATGAAATATCACCAGATGGGATCGCATGGTAGAGAAATTGAAGAAGCAGTTCATACCAGTAGACTACGAGTTAGATCTGTTGAAGAAATTGTAAGGGTTGAAGCAAGGAAGCAGATCTGTGAAAGAATATACTGAAGATTTTCACAAGATAATCATCATAATGAGCCACACATAGGCCAATAAGGAGAAGGTAACCCGATATCTTAATGGGTGACGACCAAGCATTCAGGAGGAGTTAAGCCTAGTCAGAATGACCACTATTGAGGATGTGTATCATTTTGCTCTGAAGGTGGAAGATAAGCTAAACAAATGATTTGATGGCAAGCAAAAAGCACGAGGAGGTCAAAGTGGAAGGGGTAGTGGAAGACCTTCAGGAAGCTGAAATGATGATAAAAAGAAAAGTGACGATGTGGGTACTAGCCAAAGGCAAAGGAATGACAACTTCTACTGCCCTCATGATCAAAACAGTGGTGATCAAAGAGGTAGAGGACGAGGGAGATATGGACAAGGATCTGGAAGAGGTGGTTTCAAAGGAATGTGTTTCCAGTGTGGTGAAGAAGGGCATCGAGCCTATGAATGTCCACAACACCAAGGAAGGGCAGCAAAAGGCTAGAAGGTCATGGAAGGGTTGTGCATGCAGATGAGGAGGCCCAATCTGAACATTCAGATGATGCTGAAAGGGGAGAAGCCCTAGTGATTAGGAGAGCCCTGGTGACTGAGGAAAATGAACCATAATAGAGGAAGAATCTATTTCGCACAAGGTGCAAGTGTGAAGGAAAATGTTGTGATGTCATTATTGATGGTGGGAGCACCGATAACTGGTGTCATAAGAGATGGTCACAAAGTTGAAGCTGAAGAGGGAAAGGCACCTGATCCGTATCGTTCGCTTGTAGAAAGACCACAAAGTTTTGGTCAATGAGCGGCTCAAGTAAAGTTCAAGATCGAGCTACCATGATGAGGTATTTCGTGGATATCCCCATGGATGCATGTCACATGTTTGGGGAGGCCGTGGTAGTTCGATAGGCTTAGCTATACATGATGGCCATGCAAACACTTATTCCTTGACAAAGGATGGGGTTCGTCACAAGTTGAAACCCCTGAAGGAGACCGAAGAAAAGGTATGCAGTAGTGCTAGAATTTGTTATGTAGATGGAAGAAAATTTTTAGAAGGTATGAAGCATGAGCATGTGTGTTATGCATTGATTCCTAGAGTGAGTAAGGAGGATAGTGAGAAGGTTCCAGAAGAAGTTTCTGGGATGTTGGATGAGTTTCAGGATATTGTTTCTGATAATGTACCTGAGGGTTTACCACCAATAAGGAAGATCAGTCATCAGATTGACTTGATTCCTGGAGCCAGTTTGCTAAATAAGGTAGCTCATAGAATGACACCAAAAAAATGAGGAGTTGAACAGACAAATTCAAGAGTTGTTGAGAAATGGTTTGATATGAGTTTGAAACGCGCAAGTGACTGGGCAGTGACTAGCACCAAAGAAGGATGGGGAGTGGAGGATGTGTGCTAGATTCTCGAGCCATAAATAAGATAACAATCAAGTACAGATTTCCCTACCAAGGATGGATGACTTGATGGACTATTTGAGGGAGCTCCGCCAAGATTTCACAAAGATTGATCTCAAGAGTGGATATCACCAAACATCCATATTCAAGAGGGAGATGAATGGAAGATTTCAAGACCAAAGAGGGTGCATGAACGAGTGGTTAGTCATGCCTTTTGGGCTAACCAATGCACCAAGCACATTCATGTGACTCATGAAGGAGGTACTAAAAGAATTTATGGGAAGTTTTGTTATTGTGTATTTAGATGATATTTTTATTTTTAGTAAGACGCTGGATGAGCATCTGATGCATATTCAGAGAGTCTTTGAGAAGTTAAGAGAAGAGAAACTGTTGATTAATCTGAAGAAGTGCAGTTTTGTGAAGAGGGAGTTAGTATACTTGGGGTTTGTTGTCTCAGCAGAAGGTCTCAAGATGGACCCAGAGAAGGTGAAGGCTATTCTAGAATGGCCTACCCCAAGAACTGCTACCGAGGTGAGATCTTTCCATGGTTTGGCTAGTTTTTATAGAAACTTCATTAGAAACTTCAGTAGTATTTGTGGACCCCTGACTGAAACAATGAGAGGGGATAGAAAAGAATTCAAGTGGAGCACTGGAGCAGCAAAAAGTTTTGAACTGTTGAAGCAGAAGGTGACAGAGCAACCTGTTCTAGCCCTCCCAGATTTCAACAAGGTGTTTCAGGTGGATTGTGATGCCAGTGGTTGTGCCATTGGAGCAGTGTTGAGCTAAGAAGGTAAGCCCATTGTCTATTTCAGTGAAAAGTTAAATGATGCCAAGAGAAATTATTTTGTATATGATCAGGAATTTTATGCAATAGTTCGCTTTACTAAAGAAATGGAGACATTATTTGTTGGCCGGAAGGAATTTGTTCTATATATCGACCATCGTGCCTTGCAAGACCTAAATATTCGTGAAAAATTAAATCAAAGGCATATGAAATGGGTAGAGTTTTTTGTAGAGTTATACCTTTGTTTTAAAACATAGGAGGGAAGACAGGGTTGCAAATGCCTTAAGTAGGAGGCATACATTGATGAAAAAAGATGCATTGGAAGTGGTTGGGTTCAATGAACTTAAGACACTATACTAAGATCCCGATTTCATAGAGAGGCTTGAAAGTTTGTATGAACCCGCTGATAGGACACTCTGGCTAGATTTCCTTCATAATCCGTGATGGCATGTTATTTAAGGGAAGTCAATTGTGTATCTCGAGGAGTTCCATGAGGGAGAATCTAGTAAAGGAGAAGCATAAAGGAGGAATGGTAGGACATTTTGGCTCTGATAAGACTACTGCCATCATCAATGAGCATTATTATTGGCCTTGCCACAGATGTGAAGAAGTTTGTGGCCAAAGCTGTGGTATGTCGATGGCTAAAGGAGGAGCCGTATAGGCTTATATCAGCCCCCACTGCACTGCAGAGGCCATGAGGATATAAGTATGGACTTTGTTCTATTTGCCAAGGACACAACGAGGGAATGCATTCACTTTTGTGGTGGTTGATAGGTTTTCAAAGATGGCACATTTCATTCCATGTCAGAAGACCCATGATGCAGTCCACATTGCTGACTTGTTCTTCAAAGAGGTGGTGAGGCTACATGGTCCGCCAAAGAGTATTGTTTCAGATCGTGACACCAAATTTGTGGGGTACTTTTGGAGGACCTTGTGGAAGAAGCTGAAGACAGAGTTGAAGTTTAGTTCTGCACACCATCCACAAACAGATGGCAAACAGAGGTTGTTAACAAGAGTCTGGGTAACCTACTGAGATGTGTTTGCAGGAGATAAACCCAAGGATGTGACTTGACCTTTACCCTTCTAGAAGAATTTTTCTACAACAATTCTATCAATAGAAGCATCGTAGATCACTGCCTGTGACAGTATGGAGGTAGCCCTGCATTAGCCTGCACTGAGGAAGATGGACCAAGAGAAGAAAAATAATTTCTAAAGCCAAAAAATTTTAAGTAACACATCAAGAATATACATGAGAAGGTAATTTAGAACACATTAATAAGATGAATATGCAATATAAGGCTAAGGTAGATCAGAAAAGGAGGAATAAGGAGTTTCAGACTGGCGATGAAGTAATGGTCCACTTGAGGAAAGAAAGGTTTCCCATGGTAACCTATAACAAATTGAAGATGAAGAAATTTAGTCCCTGTAAGATTTTGAAGAAGCATGATTCAGGGAATGCATATGAGGTAGAGTTGCCTGATGGAATCAACATTTCCCCTGTGTTCAACATTTCAGATTTGATAGAGTATCATGAAGGTGGAATAGAGGAAGCACCAGCAATACAATAGTATGGCATTCCAGCACCTACTTCAAAAAGGGAGGAGATTGAAACAATCTTGGATAGTCGTGTGGGAAGGAGTACCAAAAATAGGCAGTATAAAGAATATCTGGTGAAATGGAGAGGAAGGCCTATGGAAGATTCATTTTGGCTATCTAAGGCAATGGTTGACCGGTTGGGTTTTCCTCAATCATCTAAGACGTGATGGGTCACTTCTCAAATTACTCTAGGTATCTGATGTAGGAGCATCCAATGGTGTAAGGGCAATCTTGCATCACCCAAAAATAGTTAAATTTCAAGTTTCTCAGTTTTTAAATGTTTTTAGATTTTTGGATACTCTTTTCGTCATAATGAAATTCCCAATTTATGGTTTTTATTTTCTATTCCTGGGTTGAAAGATATTGCAATTTTAGTTTCCCAGATTTGCACCTAAAAATCTTCCGAGTTAGATTTGAGGCACTTAGAGTTCCTGGAACGGCCCCGAAACTTGCCAAAATCAGTGTAGTGAATTTTAAGCGCGTTATTGACTTTGAGACCTTTCCAACAGTTCAAGCGGTTTGCAAATCGGAGTCCAAGATCAAAAGTTATGGCCTCGAGAAGTTGGCGCACTTTCTAGAAGATACAATTGCAAATGTTTTTTTGAAATTTGAACTTCAAGTTGTAATTTTTCAGTACCAAACCGCCTAAACTCAAATTTGAATGTTGTTTTGGCTCCAAACTAAAGAGGAGCTCTATTTATGGGCGGGTTTCTAATTTTTGGGTAACTTTTTGGGGACAAGCTCGCATATTGCGAAAGGGTGATTCTGTAGCTTTATGTAACTTGCATATGTTGTAGAACTTGGGGATTTGAGATCCTCTGCATGTAAGAAGCTCCATTTTTTGAATAATAAAATTATTCTCTTGTTTGTGGGTTATTTTCTAAGTCTCGGGCTGCGCCCTCATCACATTAACCACATGCAAAATCAATATAGATAATCCACATAATATGCCAAATGTCCTTAAAGCTTGTAGATATAGGATTAAGTCCAATGTCAATGGTTTGAGGGAAACATTGTGAAAATACCCACATTTAACATTAAAGTCCATGACATCTACCAGCAAATAAATTATAGATTCTACCCAAAATTGGACCAAAAACTACGCTCATCACACATTATGGCATCTAGGGGCCAAAAAGTGGGGTGGCCACCTTTTTGTCCCCCACCTTTGTGCACTTTCCCCATTTATATATGGAGGTTGAGGGATAAAAGCCTTGTAGATCTCCTATTGGAGGAAGAAACCCCTTCAAGTGAAGAAAAAGTCTCATACAAAGGTCATGTTTGAGATTTATTGGTGGTGTATCTTCAACTATGTTAAGCTTGTTTGATTTTTAGGTTGCCTTTGGAGTAAGCATTGCATTTATAGGTTACTATTGTGATTGTGAAACTAATATTTCTATTATTAAGGCATGATATTGTATTTGAAGTTGTTTTCATTGTCATAGAAATATATGGTAATGGGTTTTAGTCCTATTTAATGTGAAAGAAGGGTTTTATAATTTTATCTTTATTTGCGAGATTGATTTGTAATATGGGTACCTCTATTAGTGTATAAATCATGAAGTTATATTTTTAGTTTCTACTATTATTACAACCTCACTTAATGTAACTCAGACTATATTAAATATAAGAATAAGATTTAAATGTTATCTTTTATTTATGAATTCATTTATAAATCTAGGTTTATGTAATGTTAGTTAAAACATGTGAAGTGTTAATGTGTAACTTTGAGGAATTTGGGTTTATTAAATTAGGACAAAAAATTAAGTCAATAGACTATTTTTTTTTGTGAACCCAACCTATAATCTTACATTTAATGTTATTGTGTAAATGTAATGTGAAGATTCTTTTGAGTTTACGAGAGTAGGGTAGAAATATATAAGCATGAGAGTATATCATTTAAAAGAATATTGGTATAAATAAGAGCTCAAGGAATTATAGTTAAAGGAATTTTAAAATATTTTGTTGGGGATATTACACTTGTTTTAGGATAAGGGATTTTGAAAGTAAGCAAACAAAACTTATCTATTTTGATCTAAGATTTTTTTTAACTACTCTAAGAAAATAACAACAATTACTAATCTAATCAAGAAACAACAAAAAAGTGCTACTTTTCTTAGGAAATTTTGAGTTTCTAATCATTAATCTAATCTAAATTTCTCAAAAATGAAATGAACTTGTGAAGCTTACAAAAATATTTTTGTGGTACCTATGTTTAAATTGTATCCTTAAGGATCCAAATTATTTTTTATCCTCCTTTGCATTAATTAGATGCTACTCCTTGATGATAGTGGGGATAGTGATGTACTAGCTCTAAGAAAATTGGAAATTATGTTGAAGTGGATGAAACTTTAAAACTTCTTTGCATAATTGAAAAGTCATAGGTAGTCTTACAAGAGAATAAGAATATTTTGGGTGGAGGCTGTAATGCAAAAATAACTTTTTCTCTATAGGTGATTCACTATTCTTATGTTGGGATCAAAGGAATAGGGAATGAGAGCTCATAGCAAGAATTTGGAAAACAATGAATGAACAAACTCTTTGATGTGATTAGCAATGGGAGTATTTATAGGCTTGAAGTTGTTCAATTTGAGGGAAGAGATTAGGGGAAGATTGAAGAGATGATGTATAAAAGACTGAAGAGTTGTTTGAGAGTTAAGAGGAGAGACCTGGATTAGTCAATGGGAGTGAAGATTCAATCATGACTAGTAATAACTCTAAATCATGAGAAAAATAGTGGAAAATGACTAGAATTAAAGAAATTACACATCCCATAAGATGATAGGGTTACCTCTTTTGCTAGGGTTGGTCACTTGAGTGATTCTCTAGTTGAAGGTCTACAGAGAGGTCTTTGAAGATGTGTGAAGGCTTGGATATTGAAACAAAAATTGAACATGGTAGATGAGAGGATAAGAAAGAAGGAAAACTATTATCAAGCTAGAAAGTGCTAAGAGGATGCATAATTCATGCCACGTGGGTTATGAGCTTCAGATCATCATTGGACTACCGTATTATATTGTGTAATTTTGGGCATTTATAGGTCTAGTCTAAGAGATTCGATCCTAAGTGTAATTATGAGTACAATATAGTATGAGAAGGAATTATTTTTGGAAGATGATCCAACTATAATGATTCAAAATGAAATATTTGTATGTTAGAGAGTTGGATTTAGGATTGGAGATAAAGTGTGCACCAAAAGAGTCAAATTATACACTAGACATACAACATGACCATGAACAAGTATACACTTTTCTCCTTTATAATTATCTATAGCCTCAACATTGTTTTTATCTATAACATAAATTATATATCTATCTAAACCAACATAAAAGAAAAATACAAATCGTTACATCATTGCAAAGCCTCACATCAAATTCAAATAATAAAACTTGCTTTATAGAAATATCATTTTTTCATTTATCTTTATATTATAACTTTTATTTGAGCTTTTCATGAAATCAAGTTAATCTAATTACAATTTTCAAAGGAAACTAAATGTTAAATGCAATCTTTAAGAGTTTTTGGTTTTTGGTGAGAGTGTTGGAACCTCTCGTTTTCAAGTTTTATGTTACACCCCAATTGTGTAATTACTGTTTACTATTACTATGTAGGGTAAATGTGAATGTAATGTGAATTCAGTGGATGAATAAATTGCGTGTATATTTTGTTATCACTACTTTATGAATGAATGTCATCTCATTTTAATATGAAGAAATGCATTTGTGTTTGGATAAATATTGTGTTATTCTAACTTTGGAGATGTAATGTGTATATTGCATACTTTGTGAGCAGCTGACTGCCATGTACATGTGTTAGTGTTTGCAGGTACATGTTCAATTCCTCCAAGCAGAGGGGAAGTATCACTCAAGAGAAGGTTTTGGTCAGGTAACTAGTAACGTAACCTATCTGAGCTTACACATACCACAATAGAATAATTGAGTTGGGTTATTAAGTGGGAAAATGGTAAGTCACCCCTAGTCATTATGTTTGCATTATTAAGGGTTTAGTTTAATAGTGTTTGCATGCATGAATGATGTTTATTTGTTTGAGCTTGAGAGTTTTTTCCTTGATTACCAGGCTTGTATTGATATGAGGGTCATACAAGATATATGTATGCGTACACACATGCATGATGATGATAGGCTATACGCATGAACACATACATAAGGGTACATAGGTATACGTACCTATGCACACTCATGCACAAGTTGCTTATGCGCATGGAACTATCTGATGGAACCAACGACATGTATATGTATACATATAGATATATCACTCGTAGTCTCTTATCAATACCATGGTAATTGTGTATAATTTTGGTTGTAAATCAAATGTATATACATACATCCATATGTATATGTGTATCCATACACGCATATGGTAGAAAATGGACATGCCCATATGGTTGTATCGACACATCTATACATACGCATACATGTACATAGAGGCAAATATAATTATAATATATACACACACACACAATCAATATACTAATATAACAATGTGATTGCTATATTGCTATATTCTTTTGTATATCGATTATATATTCATGCTTTGTTGACTTTGATAAATGTCAATATATATACCAACATATACATATATATACACATATATGTATATATATATATATATATATAAATGGATATGTCTGATTATATATATATGTATACGTTACACATATATGTTAAATGTTAATTGCTTTATGATTAAATATCTTTAGAAATGTGTTACAATTGATTTTAAATGCTATATGAATGATTTAAAGTCGATTACCATGAACGACTTGGAGGCCAACTTTTTAATAGCTATGATTATATTCTTTGGGCTGCTTTTAGTGCTCTTGTTGTCATCAATCAAAAGAGTTTTGTAAATCTGCAAAACACAAACATTTAAGTCAATGATCAAGTAGAAAAGGTTGACACCTATTTATGAGGAAACCTTGACTTAGTAAAAAAAATTAACTTGTTATTTGAAAACAATCAAACAGTTGTAAAAGCATTTCAATGACTATGTCAAGCCGATTAAATATAGGGATCAAATCATTCTTTGACTTGGTTGATACAAGCTTAGATGTCATTCACTTGCTTTTGACTAAATCTTTCCTGGGGGATTTTGTGCTATCTCTAAAATGATAGTTATAATATTGGTGCCACCTTTGAATCCTCTTAACTGTAGATGTCTTTTTGGAGGTGCAAATCGAATTCTAGCATATGCAGATCTGAATTGGTCTTTGTTTGCTATTGAAATTGAGAGTTGATCTATAGTTGCTTAAGCTGAGTAAGAGCTTGCTAATTCGCTACTTTTTGGAAAAGATAAATGTGTTGCTATACATGCATTTTGCTATCATGAAGCATTCCTAATCTATAGGCCATGAGAGCAATCAGTTGCTGTATAAATATAGGAACGAGTTCATCTATTTGGGACGCCTTCTTTATATAAGTTTACGCACTTTTATGTGCAATATTTCTAAGAAAGTTCTACATTTTAGTTATATTCAATTCCTGCAATATTTTTCCAAGTGTAGAGAGGAGAATCCTTAAGTATTAGAGTGAATTTATTATCTTGTGAGAAGTAGCATTTGTCAACTTGAGAGCGAAGGACTATGATACTTTGTTAAAGGATCAACAACAAGATAGTTGTTCTAGAAGTGTTGTGTTCATTGTTAGCCAATTAGAAAGCTTATCACAACCATGGGGATATTCTACTTATGTTTATTCTATGTTTAGAAGAGCTATGTCTTGTTTGTTTAAACTAGTCTTAAACTGTTACTTGCATATAGGGAAAATAGTTGTTTGCTTTGAAAGAAAAGTGGAAACTATTTACTTGTATGTGCATTATTTGTAATTACTCCATGATAGAAGAGATTGCTTGGCATAAGTATTAGTATTATGTTAATACTAGATATGTTTAAACATGGGTAGCTTAAGGTACACTCATACTTAGATATTTACTTCTACTAGAGGATTAGTAAGTTACTCCTAGAATTGTTATCTTGTGAAGGGAGGGAACTAGTACTTTGCTTATTGAGTTGTGTTACCTTAGGCTGTGTTAAAGTGATAGGTTATCCTGGGGAGTGGCTTTCCTATGGAGAGGGATTGCCTAGGCATAAATATAATGGCCTTAAGTCAAAACGAGCTTGCCATAGTGTAGGTGAATAGTAGACCATCGCTCGATTATACTAAATGAGAACAATTTGGCCAAAGTAGTGTGAAAGTTTGCAGACTCCACAGTAGATAGTGTGACGACAAGACTCCACTGTCAGTTCACCATGTCCATTTTAATGCATGAGGGCTACCTAGCGTAGGTTATAAAATCCTAGTCATGTAGGTTGATAGACAAAATTGGGGTAAAGAATAAGGAAGGATTTTAGCTCAGTCTAAGAGTGTTAACCCAGGGTTTGTAGCTTGCGATCTAAGTGTTGTGGTAGTATACCTAAGGGAGGAAAGTAGCGAATCAAGTGGGGATGGATGCAACTAGAACACACATAAATTTCCTAAATGAAGATCTGGTTCATTTTTCCTATTATGTATTTCTATCAAAAGTGTAATAGAAACTGTTAACAATCTGCGATGGGAGCAACAGTGATAGGAACTATCATAGACAACATAAAACTCTTTAATAAAGCAGAATATAACTCACACTTTATGCTTCAAATAAACACATCAACATCGACAAAATATCAGTAGTTGAAATGATTATCCAATGAAGATCAGTTTTAAAGTAGCTTGTAAATAAAACACAAGAAATTAAATCACACAGAAATAAAGTGCTGCAAAAAATTAAATCACACAAAATATAAATTCTAACTATTTCAAACATGCACCAACCTCATCAAGCATTCCAAGAGTGAGCCCTTCCTCTGGTTCACATGGTGAGTGGAAATAAAATGCCTTTTTACGTTGGACGGATCAGCAAAATAATGTTTTATTTCACAGAGATAATACATAAAATCACCATCTAACAGTTTGTCTACACTGCTTATATATATGCAGCTTCTAACTTACTAAGTACAGAAAAATATTAAGTTTGTTTTGGTCTGCAGCCAACAAGGTAAGAGAAACAAATAATATGGTTTGCTAACCTACAGATTGAAACTGTGTTTCTATAACAACATATGAGAATAGAAAACGTGCTTTTGTTTTACTCCACACATCTGGCAAGCACAACTATTATAATAGATTCTTCTCTTTATATGTAAAATAACAATGATGTGAAGGTTTGCAAATTTTTCACCAACTATCTAGCAACAAATCTCTAGCACAGGTTTCCTCCTTTATTTCACAAGAATAGCACATGTGGAGCCTTGACTGAGTGCATCTATTGTATGTTTTTGCAGACCATGATAAAAATGGAAGATTTTTGGTTTTCTCTATACAACTGGTAGTTGCATCTCCTCTTGGAAATAACCATGATTTCTTCTGCTTATTCAAATTTGTCACTAAACGAGTAACTAACGCCACCTTGGAGACTAACATCACCTTTGAAAAGATAACATAAATAAATTATTGATCACAAAGTAATACACAAAAGTTCTTGACCAAAAAATGATAGGAAGACATTTTGCATAAAAAGTGATAGGAAGTTCTAATCAGAATGTTGCAAGCTATATTTCTCAAGTCTGAAAATCACAATGCTTATTAGTAAAGTCAACCAATCATGAATTTCCATATTTTATCTAAAACTCTATTAAATACAACTTATACATATTTAATCATATGCAACATAAATTGGGGAAATAGTATGATATGGAACGAAAATGGAATGTGGAAGTGGGTGTGAAGGTATATGAAATAAGCTAAAACATGGCATAAAATGGGACATAATTGGCTCTCATCATTCCCCCCAACTTAACATATTGCACGTCCTCGTGCAATCATTATTTTTGAGAGGGTAACCTTTAGATTATGGAATCTTCCTTCATCACCCTTAACTATTATAGCTCATGCATAATTATAATATTCTTTCAAAAGTCTTGCAACTGTCATTTAATGTTCATACCTCCTTTAACTTTTTATTTTGCATGTTTTTTTTTTTCCAACTTTTGCTTTTTCTTTTTCTTTGTTTTTCTTGTAATTTCTCATAGCATCATTTTGAAATGCTATATATAGGAGGGTCATGGAAAATTTATCTTGGCAATTATGGGCTATCTAAATTGGATGAAATGATAGGTAGAATGATCAGTGAAATGAAGGATGAAATGATAAGTAATATAAAATGATTTTGCAAGGTCGAATAATGGATACTATAAAATAAGGATAATGGAAAGTCATAGGTGAAAAGATGGTAATGGTAGACCTCCCCCCAACTTAAAGGGTTGACCGTCCTCGGGAAACAGGGAGAGGATAGGCATGAATGTTGCATATATGATTAATATAATAAGAAATATTAATAAAGTTAAGAGATAAAATAATGAAAAATAAGATTGATCGTTTTACCAACTCGCATGTCCAATTATGCCAAGGGTTGGTGGCTAGAAGATCTCATCAACTGTGAATCTCCAACTAGGAAGGAGGAAAAAAATGTGAGAAGGATTGTAGCCACACCACACATGAAATATCTCCATTAGATTGAAGTATTGAGGAAGCATATTGATGGTAGCCTGAATTCTCTTTTCAGTCGTTTCTAACACCTCAATTGAAAATGTAACTATTGCAACAAGTGATCAAAGTGAAATGGACCACAACAAATAAGAGTACATTTACACAAGTGAGCAACAAGAGGTGCTAGGAGGTACACAAACAACCACTAAAGCAATAGAGTATACCTACAAATTGATTGGCCCATAGAAAGAACACAAATTATTGCAATTTTTTCTCTCTTTTTTTTCTTGTTTTTCTTTTTCTTTTTTTTCACCTTTTTTCATTTTTCAATTTTGATAACGAAAAGTGACCATTGGCAAGCTAGTTTTCAATCACTTATTGCTTAGTGGCACTATGAAAATAGTTTTCACCACTAAGAATTTATTCAACTACAATCCGTCAGAAATTGGTTTTCAAATTGTAGTTGTTTAACAATGCCCAAAGGTTTTCATTGTTATAATTTATTGCTTTTTTCAAATTTTCATTTTTTTCCTCATATTTTCAATTTTTTAAGATAACCTGCATATAATGACCAAAGAGAAGGAACTCCTTATAAGGATGATGAAAATGATACCATCCAAAGCATAGAGTTCCATAAGAATCCCTTCAAGGAATGTCACTCGAGAAATTGGTTACATGAGGAAAAGCTTGAAATGATGACCAATGACAAGAACTATACCTTATCAAGATTGACCATGCATAGTTTATAGCACCCTCGTTTCTCATGCCTCTATGCTTGAAATCTACCTGTAAAACTTCAAAATAAATACCCACTCACTTGGTTGAAAGAATTATTCACAATGGCCATAATATTTGGAAGACACATTGTTCTATGATGACCAATTTGAAACAAATCATATGAATTTCTCATGAAGCGATGTTATCCAGTCCTTCTGAGTATGAGAGATATCCATAACTATTTCCAAAGTTGTATGAAAATACCACTTCCTTACCATAGACAAGGGAGTGTAGTGAAATATTAGTTATAGTCTCTCAACTAGTCCAATGTATCCATACAACTTTAGGTAAGTGAATACTTATCTCTATGTGTTCAACGCGATCATAGCACCACTACTACAAATTATCTGGATCTTATTTAGCTCATGCCACCATAACTAAAACCGAACCATAGAATTTTGGGATACATGCCCAAACATTGAGTTAAAAGGATTACTTACAATAGAAGCAACCCTCCAAGGACAAGGCTTGTAGTGAAATACCAATGGAGTCTCTCAATGTATCCCTATAGCTTTAGATGAGATGAAGAATTAATTTGCATGATGAAGTGCAGTGATCAACATTAGATTATGTTCAAGCTCCTTATATGTCCTTTGCATGTCTTCAAGTTGTCTCTAGATGTGAGGCTTGTGAAGAATTAGACAAGAACATGGTACTGCAAGATTCATGGTTACACCAAGTTACACATCTTCCTCCATAAGGTCTAGCATCAAGGATGGTGAAAATGAGAATTTATGTCCTCATGAATTTGAACGCTTTGCTCAAGATCCTCTTGTGATCTGCAATAGTATAGCACAAAAGAAACTTGATCTTCACCACCTAGTTAGCAAGGTGAACAAAATGCATCTTTGAGAGCCCATGGAGAGAAGCACCATCAATGGCATAAATGTGTTGGGTAACCACCATAAGAAACCTGCAACCATATTTCTCAAGACCAAGCATATCAAGTATAGTAATACAATATCATCCACTTAATAATTGCACCATTTTAATCGATTTGTTGATTAGAAAATGAATGGTAAAGCTATATCTATGAATAGATAATAAAATGGATGAATGGAAATCAATTTTTGTGTAAACATAATATAAATGAAATGCTAATCAACACAAGAATGCATACCTTGATTTGGCCAAAACTCACGCATGCGGTTTTATGCAAAGCACCAATGAAACAATCAATGAAGACTTTACCAAGAAGCAACTAATAATTTCCAAAATTTAATGGGTTCCCCCCCAACTTAATTTTATACTACAAAAGCATGAGGGTATTAGGATAAGCTAAGGAATTAAGAAATGCAATGATATAACAACACCTTGAGCTTTTTCAATAAATGGTCATCTTAAGATAACCCAAAGAATCAAGAATGAAAAAGATGTATATATTAATATCTCGATCCTTGGTTAATGAATGTTCATCCTCTAGAGCATTTTTAGTATGGTCAGTAATGCATGCAATCCCATCTAGTTGTGCTTAATCATAAAATAAATTATTGGTCCTAGATCAATAAGTGTGTGAGGAATACATAGTTTTACCATAGGCCTCCCAAGATCGAGATGTTTGAGTATTTATAAATGATAGATCTTGTAGGATTTCATTATGTATCTCACACAAATCTTGAATTATCAAGGCCAATACTTCACCATTTCTTATTGTGTGATTAATTCCAACACACATATGTAGCATTTCAATGATAAAATTAGAACCAAATTGAATTAGTTCCTTATGTGTGTGAATTATTTCTAAAAGTTGTGATTCCTTAAGTAGATAAGAAGAACTAAGTGGATTATCTTGTAGTAGATCATTTCATTCTTCAAATACAATTAAACAAAAATCACATCCTTTAACTATGTGAATGGATTGCAATTGTGATTTACCAATTCCATACATATTAATGAAATGTAAAGGGATCAATAAAACCTCATTATTATATGCAAATTGAACCACCTTATTAGATAATAGTAATTTATTAAGAATTGTAATTTCCCTTGGTGGATATGTTGGGGTGGATGGTGGGTGGGATAATGACAATGGTAAAAGTTGTGTGGTATATAGAGTAGATGGTGAAGGTGGTAATATATAAGACGTATATGGTGGATATGGTACTATGTGGGATGGGTATGGTTGTTGTGAGCATTTATTATGCCATTCTTGGTAGTATGGTAATTGTTTCCATTCACCATACATACTAGACAAGGAAACATTTTGTGAAGAAACATATTGCCTTTCAAATCCAATAGAATTATAAGACATTTCAAAATCATTAACCATATCTTGATCTTTCCTACTTAACGTATGAAGTTGTTCTTGAGTTACAAAGAAGACTTGTGCATTGTTTTGTTGAGGCTCGCTTACAATGTCTCCCTCCTTCATTGTGTCGACTTGGCATGTGCACTTATCTTCTTCCTTGCAACAAAGAGAACAAAAAGTGGTCATATCTTCATTAAATGATTCATTTTCAAAAATCCATTGTCCTAAAAATTCATCAGTGATATGTTCATGTTCATCTATAGGAATAAGATTTACAGATGCATGTGACAATGGTGGTGAAAGATCAATATATTCTAAGTTGCATTCTTTATGCAGAGGGGGTATAAAAATACCACTTTTTGTCGGCACGATTCCCCCACCAAGTTCTTGTTTTGTTTTTAAATTTGAAAGTGGGGGTCTGGAGGTGGTAGCCCCCAGTGGGGTCAAGGGGCAATGCCCTGGGCCACATTTTTCTTCTTGCATGGCCTTCAGATTCTTCATGTTTGAAGCATTTTTCCTTGAAAAGTGATGTGTTTGAACTGCTTTGAAAATGCAACATTTTTATGTTGTTTCTTCAAAATTTCTTCTTTCTATCATTTACTCATAACAACTGGTGTTGATACATAAATGGTTTTAATTTCTAAAATCTACCAACAAATTCTAACAATTCATCTATATGATTTAAACAACACAAATTAGGACTAATCACCAAGCAAGGCTAGCAGTTGCATGAGCTTTCATCCTAACACATTGGTCCTAAATTAACTCACTGAATTTTTTGGCCTTTAACACCTCTCCTTGACAATGACACCAAAATGATAGACAAAACTGGGGTAAAGAATAAGGAAGTATTTTAGCTCGGTCTAAGAGTGTCAACTCAAGGTTCATAGCTTGTGAGAAGTGTTGTGGTAGTATACCTAAGGGAGGAAAGCAGCAAATCAAGTGGGGATGGATGCAACTAGAACACACGTAAATTTCCTAAATGAAGATCTAGTTCATTTTTCCTATTCTGTCTTTCTATCAAAAGTGTGACATAAATTGTTAACAATTTGCGATGGGAGCAGTAGTGACAAGAACTATCACAGATAGCAAAAAACTCTTTAATAAAGCAAAATATAAATCACACTTTATGCTTCAGATAAACACACCAACATCAACAAAATATCAGTAGATGAAATGATTATCCAATGAAGATAAGTTTTAAACCAACTTGTAAATAAAACACAAGAAATTAAATCACACATAAATAAATTGCTGTAGAAAATTAAATCACATGAAATATAAATTCTAACTATTTCAAACATGCAACAACCTTGCTGAGCATTCCAAGAGTGGGCCCTTCCTCTGGTTCATACGGTGAGTGGAAATAAAATGCCTTTTTACATTGGACAGATCAGCAGAATAATATTTTATTTCACAGAGATAATACAAAAAATCACTATCTAACAGTTTGTCTATGTTGCTTATATATACACAGCGTCTAACTTACTAAGTACAGAAAAATATTAAGTTTGCTTTGGCATGTAGCCAACAAGGTAAAAGAAACAAATAATATGGTTCACTAACCTATAGATTGAAACCATGTTTCTATAAAAACATATGAGAATATAAAACATGCTTTTGTTTTACTTCTCCACACAACTGGCAAGCACAACTATTATAATAGATTCTTCTCTTTATATGAAAAATAGCAATGATGTGAAGGTTTGCAAATTTTTCTCCAGCTATCTAGCAAAAAATCTCTAGCACAGGTTTCCTCCTTTATTCCGCAAGAATAACACATGTGGAGCCTTGATTGAGTGCATATGTTGTATGTTTTTACTGACCATGATAAAAATGGAAGATTTTTTGTTTTCTCTATACAATTGGTAGTTGCATCTCCTCTTGGAAATAACCATGATTTCTTGTGCTTATTCAAATTTGGCACTAAACGGGTAACTAACGCCACCTTGGAGACTAACATCGCCTTTGAAAAGGTAACATAAATAAATTGTTGATCACAAAGTAATACACAAAAGTTCTTGACCAGAAAATGATAGGAAGACATTCTGTATAAAAAGTGATAGGAAGTTCTTCTAATCAACATGTTGCAAGCTGATTTCTCAAGTCTAAAAATCACAATGCTTATTAGTAAAGTCAACCAATCATTAATTTCCATATTTTATCCAAAAATCTATTAAATACAGCTTATAAATATTTAATCATATACAACATAAAATGGGGAAATAGTATGATATGGAACCAAAATGGAATGTGGAAATGGGTGTGAAGGTATATGAAATAAGCTAAAATATGACATAAAATGGGGCATAATTGGCTCTCATCATAGGTTACAACACTAAGCTCATAATGGTATGTCATACAAGGTTACCCAACCAATACCTTCTTCAAAGGGAAGGGTCGTCTATCTTTGATAGATGTGCGAGGGACCTCATATGAGTCTGTAGTTGGCGAAAAAGTGCTTGAGTGATGCTTCTCCTCCTCAGTAGGTGACATAAGACCAAGATTTTGAAAGGCGGATTCCTGGACCATCTATATCTTATGTTATGAAGCTCAAAGGAGCTATGTATGTAGTTTATACTTTCTTGGAATAATGTACTTTGTAAAGTATTGTAATGGAATGGAAATCCTTTTCTACACTATTATAACATCTTTGTTCATATATATTTTCAATAAAAAGAGGAATTTTTTTATTGCAATCGCTTGTACATAGTTTATTTTTTACTTGCATAGTAAAACTTAGGAAATTTACTTCACAGTACATTTGGTGTGTTACATGTGGTATTAAAGCTACCAGGTTTAGCTCTGGAACCTATGAACTCGTCAATATTTTTGTCCAACATTATCTAATGTTGTGAATTCTTGTGCCAGGATGGTGTGTCTCAGATTAACAACTCAAAAGTCAGTAATTGGAAATGAGCGCTACCTCAAGGCCAAGAAGGAAAAAGAAGCCATCGTTAGAACCATAGAGGGAACCAACTATGACAATGCCATCTAGTTGAGTGACACTGGGACATTTAGTCACACACTTGATCAGATTAGTGATGTGAAGAGGAAGATGAAGATGAAGGCTATGTACAACAACTTACCTTCCATTTTGCCAGAAAAGTCTGAGTCATTATCACTCTCCAAGGATATGCCCTTAGAAGGAAGTGTCAGCCCGACATTCATCTTTAGGGACCCTAGATTTCTTCCATTGTCTAAAGTAATATTAATTTCCTCAATAATGAGTCTGAGGGATATGTACCTCAAGATCAACTAGATGAGAAATGGTCTCATGAACAAATGTATGTGAAAAGGGTAGACTACATTGTTGATGAACACCATATTGGCACTGAATCTCGTAACTATGTATTAGATAATAAATTCAAAGGTTACTATCCATTTTGGGATATATATGAACAATTAAGAGATGAACAAAAAGATAGAGTTGAGCAACAATCTCAGTCTTTAGGATATACTCCATTAAGTTATGTGTTAGAGAGTGAATATGAGGGATACTCTCCACTCGACTATCTAAATAGTTGCTCCATGTAATCAAAGGATATTGAAATCCTTATGAAATGAATAAAATTACTTGTTTATCAAAAAACATGTGTTAAATCTTATGTGGAATTCTTTATGTGCATATGAATGCCATTCCTATTATATTCCATAAGATAGTTGATAATGAAATTTAGTCTAACATGGATAAAACATTCAGGTAAAACTTGATCTTGTGACTTGATGGTGAGGGCACAAACCAATCTTGGTGGTAGCCAAGAAGTTGGCTAAGGACCAATAGGAATTGAAGCTACACTTGACTAAATTCTGGCAAGGTTAGATACCCTTGAGCAAGAAAAGGTACAAGCTAGGGTTGATAAAGAGGTACCCATTAATGAGAATGAAGGTGAAAACTCTTCTTATGGACATAATGGAACCTGTGATCATGAAAAAGAAAGATCAACAACACCATATGAGAAAAGAAATAAGAAGTGTATGGCTTTTGAACTTTCCAAGGATATGAAGAATATTGTTCCACCCAAGTTTGAGGGAAGCGTCAGTGGGGATGAAGCTAAGGTGTGGCTTGCTCAAATGGAAAAGTATTTCAAAATTCAAAATTACACCGAGACCACTAAAGCTGCTTGGGGTGAGTACCAATTAGTTGGAGAAGCTTCAACTTGTTGGATGAATAAGAAGTTGGAACTTAATATCAACTCATGGAAACTGACATGGGGGGAGTTTGTTGAGATTTTCTACAAGTGGTGGTTGCCCCAACTATACTATGACCAAAAACTCATGGATTTTCAGAGTTTGAAACAAGGAAATATGTGAGTCAACGAGTATTGGGAGAAGTTTACCCAACTCTTGCATTATGTTCCTATATATCATAAGGATGAGTGCTTATGCATTATAAAATTTATAATGGGACTTAACAATCAAATTGGAGGAGAAGTGGATATGCATGGTCCAACAACTATGGATCTTGTATATGAGAAAGCAATTAAGCAAGAGCAGAAGCTTAGGGCTATCTCTAATCGATAGGAAAGTAGGGATCGTAAGAACGTTACGAAAATTCCTGATGGGCCAACTCCTAAGAAGGTGGAGGTTGCACACAATGTACCTAAGCAAGGGGAGAAAGGTAACCGTAATACTGGAAAAGAGTCGAAAGGGAGCGGAGAAGGAATTGATCCAATCATTGAAATACCAATAATACACATACATAGAGTTCAATAAAAAGAGGAATTTTTTGTTGTTGCAATGGCTTGTACATAGTTTGTTTTTACTTGCATAGTAAAACTTAGGATATTTACTTTAGAGTACATTTAGTGTGTTACATTTTAGATTTACAAGTTAACAAATGTCTTAAATATTTCATGTTTGGATCAAGTTTACTTCCTTTGAATGTCTTGCATTGGGATTAAGGATTTTTGAAAGAAAGCAAGAAAAGTTAATCTACTTTAATCTAAGAAATAATAAATTTACTATACAACAATTACTAATCTAACAAAAAAATGACAACAGAGAGTTACTTTTCTTAGGCAAATTTGAGTTTCTAAATCCTAATCTAATCTAAATTTCTCAGAAATGAAATGAACTTGTGAAGCTTTAGATTTTTTTTTTTGGTGACTATGTTGGCTTCTGTCCTTAGGGATTCAACCTTTTGTATTCTCCTTTGTACTAATTAGATGCTTCTCCTCAATGATAGTGGGGATAAGGATGTATTGGCTTTATGGAAATTGGAAATAATGTTGAAGTAGAGGAAGCTTTAAAATTTCTTTGTGTAATTGAAAAGTCATAGGTAGTCTCATAAGAGCATAAGAATGTTGTGGGTGGAGTTTGCAATGCAAAAATGACTTGTTCTCTAGAGGTGATTTACTATTCTTGTGTTGGAATCAAGGGAATAGGGAATGAGACCTCCTAGCAATAATTTGGTAAAATTGTAATGAACGATTAACTTCTCTGATACAATTTGAAATGAGAGTATTTATAGGCTAGAAGTTGCTCAATATTGAGGAAGCGATTAGGGGAAGACTAGAGAGCTAATGGATAGATGATTAAAGAGTTGACCAAGAGTCAAGAGGAGAGGTGGATCGGTTAGTGGGGGTAAAGGCTTAATCAAGATTATAAATAAATCTTAATCACAAGAAAAAAATGTGGAAAAATGATTAGAATTAAAGTAATCACACATCCCCAAAAGATGATACAGTCACCTCTTTTGCTAGGGATGGTCGCTCGAGTGACCCTGCAACTTAAATCAAGTCACCCAAGTGCCCCTCTTGTTGAAGGTTTACAAAAATATCTTTGAAGATGTGTGAAGGCTTGGAGACTGAAACAAAGGTTGCACATGGTAGATGAGAGGCCAAGAAATAAGGGCAAACTATCATAAAAGCTAGAAAATACTAAGAGGATGTGTAATTCATGTCATGTGGGTCATGAATTGGAACACCAAATCCATTGGACTACCACGTTGGCTTGTGCAATTTGGGCATTTATAGATCTAGTCTTGGAGACCATATCTTAGGTATAATTGTTAGTGCAATCTAGTTCAAGAAGGACGACATTTTGGAAGATGATTCAGTAATAATATGAAATGAAAGATTTTGTATGTTAGAGAGTTGAATTTAGGATTGGAGATAACATGTGTACCAAAAGAATCAAATTATATATTAGATGCAAAACATAACGATGAACAATTAAATTTTATGCTTTTCTCTTTATAATTATCTATAACCTCAACATTATTTCTATCTAAACTAAAAAATTATCTATAACCTTAACAATATATCTATCTAAACCAACATAGAAAAAAAATACAAATAAAGAAATTATAATAGAACATCACACCAAATTTAAATAAATAATAAAACTTGCTTTGTACAAATATTATTTTCATTATTGACTTTTATAACCAGATTTCAACCTTTATCCTGCAACCAATACTAATCCACTTAAAACACATTAATACATTTCGAATTACTACTAGATAACCTCGAGTTCATGAATCCACCACAAAATTTGTAACCTTATCACAGCTAGGAGAAAGGAATATAAAAATACACCGGCTACGTCCCCTTAGATTATCCATGTTTTAATCGTATAATACCTAAACATTAGAAATGAGCGTCCATGTTGGCCACAGAATCTAGATCCTTTTGGCCTCTTTTTACGGTCATCATCTGATTTTCTTCCATATTTCTCAGGAGGAAGCGCTTGATCCACCACTGTCCTTCACAGGTAATCCATTCCATTTCTAATATTCGGGTTTGTTCTCGTGGCAAGATTTTTAATCGTTTTTTCACATTTGTTCTATGATAGAATTAGAATTGTATAAACATTTTATTTGCTGAAACTTGTATGGACGTCTTTCAATCATCTTTGTATCTCTAATCCGGGATTGAATGGAATTTCAACCCTGATTTGGCATGTGGGCGTTGATTATCTTAATTGGATGGAGCTTTTTGCAGGTTTTTGATTCATAATGCATTTATCACATCAGATTTAGGCTTTCCTACAATCCAAAAACCATTTTTTTTCTTTAGTGATCAGTATTGTTAATTTTGAGAAGGATGGTATACTGTCTATGTTTCTGGTTATAAGAAAACTATTCTTCTATATATTAGTTGGTGTTTCGTTTTTATTTGTCGAAGGGACATTGGTCATGGTACCTGCCATTGTAAAGCCATGTCAAAAGACCAGCTGGTGTCTTTGTTGATGCACCCACTTTCATTTGACTTTATTTTGTATGCATTAACCTCTTCTAAGTGGAGGGTTAACACTTGTATTGACAGAGAACACGCCACTCCCAAAAGGAAATTTAACATAGAGAATTGAACTACTAGTAAATTTACATGTAGCAGCCTGTAGTTCATTTGGTAAAGATTCTAATTCATGCCTTCCACTATCAATTGTAGTGGAGGAAGGGAAATTTGAATTAGAAGTCAAATCTGGTACGAGTGAAACTGTTATTGTTATAGCCCATATTAAAATAGCCTGTAAATTTTTTAATTTCTGTCGCGTTTTCCTATAGTAGATTAAACTTATCTCAGGCTGTTTTGCATATCCAGCTAAAGTAAATTAGAATATCCTCAGGGCCACTTTTATGATATTCTGTTAAGGGAATCTGTTAGGGTAAAATTTGAAGAGGTGTGATTAAGAATTAGAGTCATTGATCTGTTGTTAAAGTATCTCTTGCTTTTGTATCATAATTTAGTTATTTATTTTTTTCTCATAAGCATTCCAGAAAA
This sequence comes from Sequoia sempervirens, assembly GCA_007258455.2. Taxonomy (NCBI): domain Eukaryota; kingdom Viridiplantae; phylum Streptophyta; class Pinopsida; order Cupressales; family Cupressaceae; genus Sequoia; species Sequoia sempervirens. The sequence goes on from VDFB02000003.1 coordinate 96,241,752, forward strand.
CCTGTTTTGGTTCAGTTTTCTTTAGTCTATCGAGCAGTTGGTAGTCATTTTTGGGGATCTAGTCTTTGTTATTTGATCACTCTCTATGGACTGGTGCTACTCTGGAAAATAGTAACTGGCAAGTGATACTGATCTAGTTGTGCGACTTGGAGGCTAAGCTTGCCTGGTTCTTTTGTCTTAATTGGGATTATTTACGAGCCAACTAGTTAGTAAGGACACCATAGAAAGTGTAAAATTAAATTTCAGAAGTTTGTAATCATTGTCAGTTTCCGGCCTTGCTTGTAGGTAGAGTTTCTGTTTTTGCTTAACCATTATATTAGTGTTTAAGCATGATTTTTTTCAAAATTTTATGGGAAAGGGAGGTTTTGGCAGCCTCAGGAATCCTGGAAGCACATATTACAACTGTTCTTTTTCATTACCCTGAATTTACCAACTGGCATGTGCACAAGAGCATTTCTTGTGAAGTTCAAAGGATGATAATGGAAAGAAAAACATTATTTTAATTTTTATCCGTTGTAGTGTCTGAGTCTCCAGAAGTTATGCATCAATTGGCTGGTGTGCTTAAGGTTTGGTAATTTGAAAGCTTGTGTCAGACTGTTAAGTTTGCTATATATATTCAGCTGTTCCACTTGTGAATAATAAGTTAAGAAAAATAAATATATCTCCAAATAAGGGGTTCGGAATATTTTACCACTATAAACTGTAGAGATCTTCTGATATAGCATGCAATGTTTGACTGTAGGCCTAGTTGATTGGTATCTTTATATGAGCATACTAATTATAGAATAATTAGCATTCCAGGGGGATGCCTCCCACTGTCTAGGCAACATTCCTGATGTTCTGGGGACATGGAGGGGATGCCTCCTCTTTTTCAAGACTGGGTAGCCTGCTCCATTTGGTGCATACAACTAAAAAAACAGGTATATTTTAAGAGAAAACATTGCTAAAAACCTTAAAAGTGAAAAGGGGGAGGATTTTTATTGCAATTCAGCACATAGTGTTTACTTTATAAGATTCAAGCTGCTTTTAATCTGTTTAAGTCTAATTTAATAACCACCCCTTTGCCGACCTCAAAATTCAGGATTTTTTTTGTTGTCTCTGAAACTGCATCCCCATTTTCATTTCTCCTGGAAACTCAGAGAAACATCGAGAATAATAGTGTTTATACTTAATCATAACCATAAACCGTTGTGCCACCATGAACTTTTCTGTCTTGAGTTAGTAATGAATTTTTCCATTTCCTTGAGTTTGCATGGTGCCAAAGGCCCAAATAAAATGTTGTTGTGTACCTATCAGATCTATATATGTTTCTGCAAAGAGTTGGATTAATATTTGCTTCACATAGATTATTTAAATTGGGTACATGGTAAAGTGCTTAAGTATCATTAGTAAGTCAGTGATTTCTTAGCTTCCCAAGCTATGGTAATATGAATACTAGACAGTAGACACTTTGTAAATGAGGTCTAATAGAATTTTTTTGGTTAGATTTAAGTTGGGTCTTTGACTTCTAAGTTTTCCCTCCTGTGTGGAACATTGAATAAAAATTCAGGCTCACAGTTGCAGTGCATAATATAATGGATATATATTAGTATGGCTGTGACAAATGGAGCAAACAAAGAAAAAAATGAGCTTGTGCTTTTTGTGGATGAGATGGCAGATATCTAATCAGTTACCTCCTGCAATATTACAGTAATCATCCATGACAGTCTGCTTTTACAGAAGTTCTCATATGTGGGCAGCACAAGTATGCAAATGAAAATGGGTAAAAAGTCGAGACTTTTGATGCTTAGCAATCATTTTAGTCATTTGGGTGATGGTGGTGTTCTGAGAAAGGAGGGACGTGAATGGCAGGATATTCAATGTAATCAAAATACCTAGGGTTTTCTCACTCTTCTGCTGCATTTCTCCATTCTATGTGGATTTTTGGAGTATCTGCATCTAGTTTCAACTTTCAAGTTTCTTTTTGGTGCAAACCATGTGTATTTATTACCCACTCTACCAAATGCCTAGAAAATCAGTTTTATGTACAATTCAATGGTGAAGCTGCCTGACACTGATTTTTTTCTTTTTTTAGTTAAATGCTTGGCAGGTTCTGGATTTGATTTGTTTTTGATTCATTTACTTAGTGGATGGTATTCTTTTCCCATTAGTACATCAGTCACCCACACAAGTGTAATGTCCTCAACAAAATTTATAAACAAAATGCTCTGATAGCACTGTAATATCCTCAACAAGATTTGTATAAAAATATGCTTTCATACCACTATAATGTCCTCAACAAATTTTTAATGTAAAATATGCTCTAATTTCCATTGTCATGACCCACAAATTTTTTATATAAGTTATTTACCACTTTCTGATCACCAAGATCCTGTGTGGGCAAGGTGAGAGCTTATGGCAAGTAAATAATATTATTCAGTATTTTCTAATCACCTAGATTCTATGAGGGCAAGGTGAGAGAGTATGGTGGATGAATGATAATTTTTATTCAAATAAACAACAATGCCCACAAAGCTGTTACCATTGAGTGCAAAAATAAAATAGATATGCTGAACTTCAAAGGATAACAAACAAATCTAAAATAAACTTCCTTCACGATAAAATGTTGCTTCGGTGATTACAAATATATGCTTTCCAATATGCTGAATCTTCATAATTACCAAATGCAACAACAATCCCAACAGGTGCAGCAATAGAGTTCATGAATAATACTGATATGCTGGAGCCGAATAACATATTTTTGAATATGCTAGAAGTTCATCAAATAAACAACATATGAATATCACTCAAATCTGCTATTACAATATGCTGCTTCACCAAATACAAATGCTTGCTGGAAAATAAAACAAAAGCTATCAATACAAATACAACCTCTGAATAAGATTGCCCGAAGGAACAAAAGGGGTTTCTAAAAGAAAACCCAACCATTACTATACACTTATTTTGTTCAGCTAAATTTAGAGATTGAGTAGTGCAAGTACATGTAAGGATTGGATACTTATATAACACAATATTTGACAAGTTGAAAGAAAAACAATGTGCACAAAGCTATGAGGATTGCAATTCTCTAAACCTTGCAATACAAAGCCTGCAACGCTCATAAAAACAATTCAATTAACCTCATCCATACAAACAAACACGATATTACAAATTAACATGGAATTGAATACAAAAGCTCATGACCAAACTTGATAATTGATGAGATACAAATCACTCAATAATTATTACGTGATGCTTGACATATAAAATCACATAAAACATGGAATACTTAAACAATTTCAATAAGTAGACATGAAAATTATTATCAGAAAACTAATTGCAAATGACACTTATATATAAGGTTTATGAAGCATTGCATGAAAATAAGTGAAAGAAACTAACTGAACTTAAACTCTAGCTACTAACTTGATTGCATGCAATGCAATCTTTCTTAATAGATTCTATTCACTACTAAATCTAAAACTGTGCAACTACTAGTTAAATTGATGATAGGAATTATTACAAATTAATGCTTAAAATTCACATCTCTCACATGCAAAGAGATTTAAAGACGGATGATTTAACAATAGCTGACTCCTTAAAAAGCTCATTGCACTAAAATTAGAGACCACTAAATATAGCATGGGCTATTAATAGCTTTGGGTAAAAATAACAAATCTCAAAATATGCTCTTCCTTGAAAAAAGTGACTGTTAAAAATAGGATTTTGGATAGGTAGCTCTGGATGATTTTGATGAAACTTTTCTTCTGATTATGGTGGAATCCTCCGAAACTCTGATCTCTGACAATCCACTTGATGATTCTTAACATTCTTGTCTTTGATTAATCCCACCTCATCAAACCCTAGCTTGGAACCCACAATTTCTGAAACCCTAGCATCTCTCTCCCACCACTTGAATGTTTTGTTTGTAAAAATGCTTCTTCAAAGGTTCAAAATTTCTCTTTGAACTGCCTCCTTTGACTGATCTCAATCTGATCTGCAGAACAAAAGAAGAATTTGAACAAAATAAAAGGTTGTTATATCTGGTATGATTGAAATTATGACTGGGTTGCTGATTTGAGTGTCGTGCTTGATTACCAATTGTGCTGATTTTGAAAATGGTGTTTTACTACTGCTGAAGACTGTTAAGACCCTGCCCTGCTGTTGATGAAAGTCTGATTTTGGTGTTTTGCTATGTTGATTTCTGCTGCAGCCTGTTCAAACTTGAATTTCTGTTGTGTTTTTGGCGGCAAATGAAGCTTTTATTTAAAGAGTATTCTATCTTAAAATAGGCACGACTCCTAATTTATAGAAGACTTACTTTGAAAGGAGACATGCCTTGCTCTTATTATGCTTTATTTAAAGAGTATTGTATCTTAAACTAGGCACCACTCCTAATTTATAGAAGACTTACTTTGAAAGGAGACATGCCTTGCTCTTATTAATAGCTGTACCTCCTTATTAAAGTAACTGGTTGGCTGCTTGCATTTAGGTGTCGATCAATAAGAATTTTTTTAATCTTTGGCTACTCCTTTTGATAGGTGTGCCCCCTTATATTAGAGATCCACTTTTTTGAGATTGTCTTTGAACTGACATACAAAGGTGTGACTTCAGCTCCGAACATGCACTTGTGAATTGGAGTCTAAACTATGATCTGAACTAAATTTTCCTTTGGTGAGGTATGCGCTTGCATCCTAGATGCACACCTATGAATTGGATTTGGAAGTTGAGTTTGAAATTAGATTTTCTGCATTCTTGAGCGTGCCTCTTTACATTGGAATTTCTCTATCTTCAAAAACAATTTACCCTTTGTCAAGTGTGTCCCAATGCATTGGGTGTGCGCCTTAGAACGAACCATCAACTTTGAATTTTGAAAATAAATCCCCCTCTTTCAAGTGTGCACTTTAGGCTTGGACATGAATCTATAAATGCTTTTAGAAACTTGGTCTTTGCCATTCTCAAGTGATGCACACCTCACAAGGTAACTTCAAACATTGATTCTTGTTGACCTTAACTTTTGTATCAGGGGCACACCTAATGCTCCCACGCACACCTATGCATTAATCTCTATGCTTTGACTTTAACATTAAATTGCTCTTTCTCAAGGAGCACACTTTTGCTTTAGGTGCATACCCTTCTCATATAGGCATACTTTTGGCTTGAATTTTAGAGTTTGCAAATTTCTCCCTCATAGGTGTGTGCACCCCATGGTCCCATGCACATGTGGCAGAAAACTGGAACATTGTATTATACCTTTTTAGGTGTGCCCCTCAACAACATACTTTGTCATTTTTTTGATTTGAGTACCTCCTTAAGGATACATGCTTGGACATGAAAAATTTACCTCGAACTTGACCTTATTAGGTGCATGCACTAGCTAATTTTTTAATTTGAATGCCTCCTACTCAAAGGTGTGCCCCCAAAAATGAAATTTTGATCCTAAACTTGCCTTATAAGGTGCATGCACCTCTTAATTTTATTCTTTGCCTTTCCTTTATGTAGGTGCACACTTGTCCTTATGCCTTATGAAATTTCTTTGAAAAAATCACTTTTCTCCATTGTAACAAATGTCTTTGGAAGCCTCATTCCATATCTGATCTTGTGAATATAAAAGAAAAACAACAAAGATAAAAACAACATACCTATCCTTGCGAAAATGATGGATTTTAGCTTTAAACTTGACACAATACAAAATTGGCTTTGTTAGTGGACCATGGCATATACTTACTGTTGGTGTGAATAAAGTGTTCTACCTAACTACACCTAGTAGGTCCTATTCACATGTTAAGTTTACTTAGGTCCTTGGAATTTTTCTAGAAGTCAATTGTCATGAGATCTTATCTTATCTTATGTCATTTACTTTTTGTGTCCTAGGTCATTTAATGTTTGTTGTCTCATGTCATAGGATTAAGACACTTGTCATGATCTTGTCTAATACTGTCTCTCACCTTGCCTATATAGGCAAGGTTTTTTGTACACCATGTAAATCATAGGTGATGTACTATCATTGATCCATTATTGATCATTGTCAACTGTTGCATCGATATCAAGCAAGCTATTCTCTTGCTGTACTCTCTTGTGGAAGGGTATCTTTTGTTTTGCAGGTGATCTTGGGCTGTGGGAGCTCATTATCAGCTCCTTGGAGTTCACTATCAACTCCTACATGGTATCAGAGCTCTAGATGTGCTAACTCCTTCTTGAAGCTAAAGGTGATTTGGGCATGTGCTTTTGCTGGGTGCACTTTGGGACAAAACAAGCCTCACCATTGAGTCCAGAAAGCCCAAAAACCTCTATTTTGATATAAAATACTTCAATTTTGGACATTGAAAATTTTTGAGGCATTTTTGGCTAGGCTTGTAGATTTTCTAGATCATCTTGGGCTGTGGGAGCTCACTATCAGCTCCTTGGAGTTCACTATCAACTCCTATGCTTACGACATAGGAGAATTATAGAATCTTTGGTTTTATAGGAATATTAGTGCATTATCAATTGGGCAAGAGAGTTAGACTATTCCTAAACCACCTAAACTAGGAAGATGGTCACTCTAAATCACCTCAAGGACAACAAAACTCACCATTACATCACAAAAGGGGAAATACAAAACTACATATCATGGAAAACAAAAGTGCTCTTTAATAAGTGGGAAGAAAAGGAAACAAGAATGGGTTACACGAAACCATTTATAGGCTAGGAAAAACAACAAGCTCTCCTTGTGAGCTAAGAATCTAGTTATGATAACATGTAGCCTTGCAAATGATGTAAAAGATTTGTTGTAGAGAAAGGCTTAAGAGAACTTTCAACAAATGTTGAATTTTTAATGAGGTGGAATACTATCCTAAATTGGAAAATATTGATGAAAGCCCACCAAAGTACACTTTACATGATGCTTACTCCACCATAAACTTGGATGAGACATTATTTCATGAAAAGGGCTAGAATTGGTGAAGAGAAACCTCCATTACTTGCATTTGACCCTCTAGGTGTAGAAAAAGTATTGGCTGTAAACCTTGCACGAAGGTCTAAAGCTGATACATCATGAAGTTATGAATTTTCAAACCCTAGATTATTTTCAAAGTACACATGTTGAATAATATCACTTTGGCAACAAATTTTGCTATCTTTCATACTTTGACAGACAAGTAGGAGCAGGAACATGATTTTCTAATGTGCGTTTTTCCTTTTCCTTGATATCTTGAAGAAAAATATACATATCTAACATCAGATTTCCTCTCTTTTAAACATGTCTTCTAGAACTCCTTATCATTAATGCTCTTAGAATATTTAAAACTTGAAGCTACATCCTTCTTAGGCTTTGTTTCCTTATTGTTTTCTTGCTTCATCTTTTGACATAGTTTCATTGATAATTGTTGAATGCTAAACGTCAACTTCTTCATTATCATGTATGGGATCAATTTGAAGATGAGGATGAAGATGACTCAAACTTCAAAAGGAAATTCTCTGTTCCTCCACTAAATACCCGCTTTCTAATTTGTTGCCAAAAACTGTCAAGGTCTAGTAATGATCCTTCATGTGTATTTCTAGCTTGATGAGTGCCTCTAGAGCTGAATTGTTATCACAAAAATGTTTTTCATCTATCTGTAATCTTTCATTGACACTGTGAAAAATATTTACCTCCTGGGACTACAATTTCTTATTAAAGCTCCTCACAAAATTCACAAAACTTGAAGGGGCAACCTCTTGAGATAAAGAAACATGTTTAAGATAAAATTTCTTATCAAAGTTGTTCTCAGAATTCACAAAACCTATAATGTCCCATGCGTGAAGGGCTAAACCCCAACAGATGTAACCCGTTGTGTTGGTAGGTGTGTACCTGATAACCATATGGTGGGACTCCTCGACCATGTGTCTATTGTGCTCGTGGATTCTATGCCTGCACCTCTGAGGCTGGTGGGACACAAACCTCACCCTTAACACTCTGGGTAGCCATCCTCACTACTAGGCCAGTCTTTTGGTGTAGTGGTTGGGCCTTTGTGGTATTAGAGCCAAGGTCTCGAGGTTGAGCCCTGTGAAGTGTGGTGGGCTGTAATGTCCCGTGCTTGAAGGGCTAAACCCCGACGGATGTAATCCGTTGTGCTGGCAAGCATGTACCTGATAACTAGATGGTGGGGCTCCACGACCACATGTCTACTATGCTCATGGATTCTATGCCTTCACCTTTGAGGCTGGTGGGACGCAAACCTCACCCTTAACACCCTGGGTAGCCACCCTCACTACTAGGCCGGTCTTTTGGTGTATTAGTGCATTATCAATTGGGAAAATCCTTGGGATCTTGTGATCACTCCATCCATCCAACAAATCCCTGAATCCCAAATTAATTTGGGACCCATGTTGAAAGCGGGGAGATAGATGTATCTCACCATAGGATCATCATTAACTCTCTGATGTCTTGAAAACTCGATACTCATCAGTGTAGGACAGCCACCCATCAATAATGAATGCACAAGAAACCCAAGCTCATTGCACCTTGGTTCACACAATTGAAGCTCAACACTCTCATGTGTATACCAATCATGTTCAAATGCCTCCAAGACATTTGTCTCAAGTCCTAACATTGGGATAGCTGTCTCCAATAAGTAATCATCTTTATAATGTGGTTGTGTTGAATCATAAGTACACTTGTAAAGTTCCTCAAAATTAGTTTGATCAACAGTCCAATCTGATTCATAAGTGGCCTCATCTAACCATGTATCCATAACACTATTCACTGATTGAAAACATGTAGGCATATGCCTATCTGGTTCCAACATGATTGATGTATTCATTAAGCCCTGCAAATGACATGTCCCATCAACCCAACAACCATCATGTGAATAATATGAATTTTCTGATTCATACAAATTTGATTTTTCTTCATGCTTGGCTGTCATAAGAGGCTTGTCCATGGCATGCTCAACCTCTATACATTCTTCCCTTGGAAGAAAAAATGATCGGAGATAGGCTTCTCTTCATTGTCTTGCCAGATCCAAGTGTTTGACTTGTTATAGGTGCTGTCTTGCATGGGCAGCCACAAACTTAGCCTTCTTGGCTCTTTGTATCCACTCTTCGTTCATTCTTTTGGACTGCCTTACTTCTTCCTTCCCTATATTATCTTTGGAGTCCTAAGACACTTCTTCACTGCTAGGTCCTTCCCATATAATAAGAGGTGGTAATGTTTGAAAGAAATCTTCATCTTGATTGCCATGATATTCAAAATCAAGTTGCTCGCAATTTAGACCTGTCATCTCATATGTAGAGGGAGACAGAAAGCTGCTGCCCACACACTGAAAATCAGATCCTTTGTTAAGTATCTTTGAAGTGCTACCAAATTCCTCCACCCATGAGGAGTGCTCTTCATCAACTGCTGGTTCAAAGGTCTGAATTGCGCATGTCTTTCTATCGTCTACAGCTGTCCCAAGGCTGCAAGGTATTTCTTTGTCCCTTTCATCAACTGTTGGTTCAAGTTCCATACCTCCTGCACTGTCTTTTTGCTCTTGAGAGGTGGCTGCAATACATAACTGATTTTCTACTGCAACACATAACTAATTTTCTGCTTTGTGCATTGAGTAATGGGCTCCACTCAATTGAAGGCAAAGATCAACAATCTCCCTATCTTTGTCTCCCACCAATTTGACAGCCATGTCCCTATCCCTAAGCAATTACAAATAGTCATCTTTCATTCTCAATTGAAGGCAAAGATCAACAATCTCCCTATCTTTGTCTCCCACCAATTTGACAGCCATGTCCCTATCCCTAAGCAATTGCAAATAGTCATCTTTCATTAATTCCAACGCTTCTTTGATAGAGTGCAAATGTGTATGAGAAATACCAATTACTGTTCCTTTTTACCTCTCCTCAATTTGGGCTGTCCAAATGAGGTCTTCAATGTGTTTATGAGTATTATCCATCCTTGATAACACTTTCACTATCTTTTCTTCCTTTACCATAAATTGATCCTCCAATTCTTCCAATACGAAAGGATTTTGTTCCCAATCATCGAAGTGACCTTGGCTGCCATGAACTATCTTTTCTGATTTGTCTTTATCAGAGTTATCAATTTCAATGTTCATCTCCAAGCTAGCGCACTTTATGTCAAGGGGGCTCATGTTCACCTCTTTTGTAGACGCCTCATGTAATTCTTCTTGTATGAATGATGATGGCACATTAGAATCATTACCAAACCTTTTCCTTGTGTCCTCATATACCATATCGACATGTTTCTCAAACTCCTCATGAAGATTTTTGTAAATCTCCCTATACTCTCCTTGTACAAATAGATCATGAGCTTCTTTACTTGTAGGTGTGGATGAGTCACTAGAGTGTTGAGATCTCCTTGAAAGCGAATTCACAAGATGCTGCAAATTATGATTTAGCCTTTGTTGTGATTGTTGCAAAAGAAGATTTAGCTTGTGTTGAGATTGAGCAAGGTCTTTTAATATTTTCTCCATGTTAGGCTTCTTTGCTTGTGTTGGCGAGGAAGGTAGGAAGGTAGGTAACAATCTTCCATTCACAATTTTGGCCATTGATGTAAACTGTAACTAAAACAATTGATTTATACCCAAGACTGGCAGTATAATGGCTTTGATACCACTGTAATAACCCTAACCCCTGATATCACCTTAAGGTAGCACCCATGTCATCTTCCAAATAATCTTCGATATCACCAAGCTCTCTTTCCTTAAGGTAGTGCCCATGTGATCTTCCAAATAACCTTCGATATCACCAAGCTCTCTTAGATGCTGTTATCACAAATCTGGGTCCCATGATATGCTCCAACTTCTTCAAAGTTTGCCTTTATCTTGTGACAGCAGATTACATACGCATGCACAGAGCCATTCGGCCGGTCGTGGCATCATCAACACCTGTCGTTTCAAAAGTATGTGAAAGTCCGATATCAAACGTTTGAATGTTCTCCCGTGAAAGATAATGACATGACCAACAAAATATATGTGATCCCGAACATGTATGGATCTCATGGCATCAACAGATGTCAACCTATCCTATGATGAAATACACCACCGGCGCTGATGATATCTTCGAATAAATGATTCCAAGGCCATATATCATCGACTTTGCATATAAATGGTTTGTCTTCAACGTTAAACTCCTTCCAACATTGAGTCGAGGCTGACAATAATAAGTCCATGCAACAAAACCAAAGGAAATATCACGTATATATGTGAATCGGCCAGCAATGATGCCCGCCAGATAGTAGTGGAGTCAGCATCATAGAATTGACTTCAAAACAAATAAATAGCAGCAAATAGATGTAACTCACGTATGCCCGATATTGGGTGTCTCATGGATGATCCTCGACCCTCTATATCCATTACCTCTAGTGAATAACTTTGGCTTGATATAATATTTGATTTAGCCAAGGGATGCCAATAATATTTGATTCAGAACAAAGATAATGTTCCAAACAGCGGGATATATATGATCCCAATTCTCCTCCAATCGATCAGATATGCACCTCATGACACAAGTGAATAATGATCACTTCATCCCCAATCGGGGTATACAAAGGAATTTATATTAACAGCGAGAATATTCATGAACTACACAAGTCTGTCCATTTCACCAATACTGACAGGAATCCGCACATAACTTTGATAATCGACTGTGAACATATACCAAAAATGGCCACATCGGGTTTTTGTCCGAGCGTGACCTTCAGATTCTGAGAGATTTCATTCTCAGATTCTCCACTACTAGAAATTCCAAAAACCATGCAATTTCCCGTGATGATATTCAATTCGCCCAATGATCAATATATTCGCCAACTTTCAGTTTACTAAACTGAATTATTTCAATTAGGAACTTTATTAGTGACTTTATCAAGTCACAATATAATTAATTAAATAATTAATAAGTCTTAAAAGCTAAATAAAGACCATTAAATATTTAATTAATTAATTTTAATTGCGTTTAGTTTCATTCAAAAGTGGGGACATTACAAAACCATGCATTTGCAACAACAAGATTAAATTTTTTAAGATCTACAAATACTAGAAATTCAAAATTTAATAGCAGAGAAGGAAAATCATTAAATTTCAAATCTCAATGAACAATTTTTTTATCTGGGGTACTACTTGTTCTTACTAACTTGCATATGTCTCAAGGGAAGAGATTTCCTAGGGTTTGTTTGTAGATCTCAATCTTGGACATGAACTTCACTCTCATTTACTCCTCCCATAACCTCCTCATCAGCCTTGAAGCCATCAAGAAATTGGAAGGTTGGGTTGAGGAAGTATGCACAAGCATGAAGTGGCCTATGAAGTTGTCTTGTCGAGTGTTTATCAATTATATCCTAGATAGGCACATGGTTGGTCTCAACACTGCCATAGGCCCATAAGTATTGTCTGATATGCTCCTTTACTTGATCGATTCCCTCATAGATGTACCTTATTCTTGGCCTTTCTCCATCAACAATATGGAGAGAAACCTACAGTTCACTTACTTATAAAAAGTCAAAGTTCAAATAGTTAAAAAAAAAGTAACTATCATGTTGCAAATGGGGAAAATATAAATTTATAGACATAATAAAAAAGAGAACAAAAAGAAACTTATGTCTTTAGTTCCTTTTGTAGGAATAAAAAAATGGGTTTCATCAAATACACAATCCACTACATTGATCCTACTAGTTGTCTTTACATAGGAAGGCTTGCTCCACTTCTCACTAACCTACATTCACTTCAAAGAAGCTTCTGCTTGTAGTAGCAAAGACTGCAAGCTGATGAATGAGGTTGCAAATCAAGTGACACCAAGTTGGACCAAATCCTTGTTTTCTATGAACTTTCTCATTAAAGAGAGTACCCAATCATGGTTATAAATCTTAACTAAATCTTATTTGCCAGTGTCCTTCAACATCAGATCAATGCATTGTGCTGAGCAAGGAATTTAAAAAATGGAGTGTCTATTCATTAGAAGTCTATTTGCAGCAACATAACTTGTTACATTATTAGTTTCTACTTGGCACTACATTTTCCACCCCCACTTTTGTCAAAATTTCTTCCAAAACACCACACAAATAAATTATATTCTTTATCTTCCTTGAAACAATGGAATAACTTAAAGAAAATCGTGCCACTGGAAGAAGAAACTAGAAAATTGTGCAATGTTCAATTTTTTCTGTAAGTCCATCCATTTGACATGATGGTGCAATCCTTATTCACCTACATATCTTGCTGCTCCTCAATGATAGACTGTACATCAGCCACCTTCTTTGTCAAAATTGGGTCTTGAAGATCATAAATAGAAGGGTCTTTGAATCCCCAACTAGCTATGACAATTGCATCAATCATTGCTTGCCAACTAGGGGACCTAAAACACCAAAAAATAAATTAGAAGTTAAAAAACAAATTGAAAAACGTAAACCCTCGACAAAATTGTGAAAGTGGTAAAAAATATTAAATAATGGAAATGAGACATAATTTTTTTAAAATGTTACCTTGCTGCATTAAGGGGAATGTTGCAAAAATAACAAAAATTGATTATTGCTTATTGCTTTCCTTGCTGCTGTGGTGGGCTTTGTTCCAACTCATGCTTTCCACTGATGGTTGGGAACTATGAATATTATGTGGAACAACCTAACTCCCTAAATCGCGAACTCTAGGCCCAATGCTAGAAGAATCCGATCCAGTTCCGCTTAAAGACATCAGAGTAGTGGAAGTTACACTTGCACCTATTTGTTGGGTCTGTCTTAATCTTTGTTCCCTATTTTCTAAGGTCTTCAACTATGTTGTCACCTTTCTTAGAACCTCAGGCGGAACATTTGGGCATGGGTGTCACTTCTAGGTTTGTTGTCATTGGAAAACACTCACCTTTTTATGTATTCAGCATACTATGCTTCCAAGTAGGGTCTTTCCTTGTGGTTTAGACATATTAAGAATTGAAAACCCTACACCATGGAGAAAAAAGTAGAAAGGATAAATTAAAAAATGCAAGCAACAAAGCTAAAAATCTACACTAAGAAAACAAATAAGAAAGATTAAAACAATAATGCAAGGAAAAAATAAAAACAGCGCAGCTTTAAGGTTTTAACTTATAATTTTTTCTTTTATTTTTTTAGGTTTTAAATTTTAGAATGTACAAAACTGAATTCTCAAAAATCTTAGCTCTAAAACATAAAGAAGAAAGAATGAGACAAAAATTGATGATTTTTAACTTACCTTGACTTGATGTTTGAAGTTGAAAATGTGTAGCTCAAATCCAAGGCCTTATTAGCTCCTCCTTGGCACAAATCTACCATTAGTTGAACTCTGTCAGTTCCTTGCACAAAAATATTCAACTTCTTTGAAGATAAAATGATATCCGAGTAGAACGTAAATACTTTGAAAGTAAATGGGCAAGTAAAAATGTTCAAAAGAACAAATGAAATGTGTTTTGATGTCTTTAGGGACCTTTTAGGTTTACCTTTGTTATTTTATTTTTAATTGAAGTGAGTTTTTCTTTTACTTTATTTATTTATTTATGTTTTGAATACTAGGCATGGGCCTTGCAGACTTGTTAAGTCTCATGCTAGAACTTGCAGTTCTTTGTAAACTTGTGTTTGCAATTGAGATTGACAACCTTGTTGGGTTTGTCGTAAACTTGGACTGGTGAGACTAGGTGAGGACTTGACAAGTCTCATTACTATGGTTTGTAGTTAGTTGATTCCATTGATCTTTGACATTCATTCATGGCTCGAAGGTTGCCCACACTCAAAGGGCTCAATTTCATCCTTATATTTACAATTGGTATGGGTGCTATTTGATTTTCAATAAATCCTCTAGCCTCCATGAGTAGTAGCCAATCCCTTAAATTGAACTTGCCTTTATAGAAATCCACCTTGTCATCAATTGGGAAATCAATGCTGCCATCCTTTCAATTGGATCTTGCGAGCACCATTAAAGCTTCATTGACCTGTTCAGTTAGTCTTTGAAAAGCTTCTTTGACCAATTCACACCCAACTACTTTCTATCAATATATTGGCTAACTAGATTGAATAAAATGCCAACCAACAGTTAAAATCAGTCTTAATTTAGATCAATGGTTGTAGGCAATTGGGAAACTACAAAAGCGTGAGCCTTATGATATACTAATGCACTACCATCACTTAGAAGTCCAGTGTTCCATGGGGACGCGTTCGTCCCAAAAATCCCATGTTTCCTAGACATCCCTGTCTCAGAGACTTGGGGACTTTGGGGGGGGGGGGGGGGGCATACCCCCACTAGCGCCACCATCTTGCCGTCGGCGCCACCGTCTCCAAAACGCCACTAAGACTTCGAGGATGCCGGGGTGTCCTCAAGATGTTTAGGGGACTCCTAGTTGTCTTTGGACCGTCTCGAAGACGCCCAAGCATCTCTTGCGACCAAATGACCAAAAAACAAATCTTTTTAAAAAAATCAAAATTATATGTGCCCAAGGCCAAACCCTAATGGCCTACGGGCCCCACCCAAATGCCACAAACTATATAAAACTGCCTCCTATCCTCATTTCAATTCACAAAAACAAATCAACAAGAAGCTAATAGTGTGAGTGTGAGAGTGAAAGCTGCAAGTTTAAGGTGAAAGAGTGAGAATGAAGAGCAAGAGGGTTGAGGAGGAGCAAGATGAAGAGCAAGAAGAGGAGTGATGCCAAGTTAATGTTCACTTCAAAATTCAAATGCTTAAAACTAGTTTGCCAAAGTTTCATTTGTAAGTTTTATACTTATGCATCTTTTTATAACTATTTTTTCAAGTACTATATGTATTTCAGTGCTGCCGCCCTGCCACCACCTCGCCACCATCCCCCCACCGTCCCCAAACTTAGGCCCTTGGTCCCCTCGTCCCCGAAACCCGTTCCCATGTCCCCGTGTCCCCTCGTCAAGAAACTCCATGGAACTATGCTTAGAACATGCCATGCATCCTTTTCATTTATCCAAGCATACCACTTGCACTTGTTTGGCTATTAAAAGGACACATGAATCAATGGATGAGAACCTTTGCCCTCCAGATCTATGGCTGTAGATGATTGGTGGATTGCTAGAATGAACACCATATTAATCAATCGATGGACTGCTTTGCACCAGATTTTGCCATTTAGCCTTTTCAAACTTCTTTGACCAAGTCTTTAGTCCATGAAAGACTAGCCAATCCAATGGCCTAGATGCAATTTCCTTCAAGGTTAGTGGCATAAGATTCTTTAAACCCCAACAGAGAAACAACTGGCTCTTGAAGAAATAATCCAAATACCTTGACTATAGGGATATAGTAATTATTTAAATTCATTAAGTGCTGTTCACCATCGTTCAGAAAATTCATACCTCAAGATTAATGGCATCAGCATATTGGTGAATGCCTAATAGGCATATTATATTAATCAGATGATATTATACTATTGATAAGATTGAACCACCCGGCATTAAATCAACAACCTGATCGAACATTGCTAAGCTTGCAAAGGAACTTCACACAATATGCTAGACTACTATACATTTGCCAATTGAGACCACATGGTGCGTGCTACTCCATTCTCTTGATCCCACTGCTCCATTCCTTCAAACTTTACATTAAGCCCTAATGCTTTACTGAGCCAAAATTCATCTGCCCCACAAATTAACGGCAATGATTCATCGGTAGGGTGCCAAAGTGCTTTCTAGCTACTTGATTAATGATCTATGACCAATAGGAATGTGCCATGGTGCCTCCAAACAATCATTTGAATACTTCACAAGTGCTAGACCTAAATTGATGGCCTGCATCAAATTATCTCTTAGATCACTGGCTGATCATCAAAGATGTAGATGATTCATTTCACCGATAATCTGTTGCTGTTGATTTAGCCATGTAACACTCAAATCAATGGTTCTCAAGGTCTTGGAGATCAATCAAACTAGACACGGCATACTTTGATTTAGACCAATAGTGTGGCCTGCCATTGACACCTTTGCTGCTGAGATATATGTTAGTTTTATGATCAGATTTAATGCACAGAAATTTAATTTAAAATCACACACAATAACACAGCAGATACCCTGGGAAAAACCCTCCTCTTGAGGGAGAAAAACTCAGCAACAAATATATCTCTTATATATTTAGGTAATGGCAACAAGTCTCTTTACAATGAGGCCACACACAAGGCCAATAATCAGCACCAGCAATGGCTGTAAAATAAACTAATAGTCTGCCCTTCAATCTGCACTTGAATGGACTCACAATCTGCCTTAGAAGAAATTCGCACTAGAGAGAAGAAATTGCACTTGATATAATTCGCTCTTGAGAAGAAGGAGATTGAACTTGCTTGATGCCTCAATATGAGAAAATGACCTTCTATATATATATTGTTACAAGAGAGGTCACACCTCTTCAAGGTCGGCCACCAAAAGAAAATATAATCCCAAATAATAACTAGGTCGGCCACCAAAAACATAATTACAAATAATGAATATTGATTACAAGGAAGGTCGACCAACTTTAGAAATTCGTGACTCTTCAATAAATCGTTTTCTTTATAAATTAAATAGCCCCTTGGCTATATTTAATTTATCACAAGTAAAAGGAAGATTGCTGGAAGAAGACCACGATGCTGCCATAAACATCAACACTCCCTCTCAGCTAGGGAGGATTCTTCTAGCTGCACAAGACATATAACCTCATCGTGATGTCTACCACAATGGCTACAACCACGTGGAAAAGAAAGATATCACCTCATCGTGATATCAACCATAATGGCTACAACCATGTATGGTATGCACAAGTGTTCATCACTTACGTGATGTTGTCACCTCAACGTGACGTTCACCATGGCTCTCCCAGAGGGTGAAACACAAGTACAAGAAAATCATCACAGACTCTCTCACATGATGCTGTCATGGAGTCACACGCATGACATCCACCATGGCTCTCCCAGAGGGTGGAAACAAGGGCTTTCACCTCAAACTTCTCTTGCAGAGAAGAATGCATTAACAAGGGATTTGACCTCGAACTTCTCTCACAGAGAACTCATTAAAGAGGATCACTGATACTGACACTCCTTCCTAGCTAGGGCTATATTCTCCACCATATCAAGCTTATCTCGAAAGTACACAAACTTTATCCTGGAGCGAGGCTTGGTGAGAATGTCTGTCGTTTGCTCATCAATGCTGATATACCTCAACTGTATAGCTTTCCTCAATACCATATCTCTGATATTTGATCTCAACATGCTTGGTTCTGTCATGAAACACAGGATTGATAGAAAGCTTCACACAACTCTGGTTATCACAATGAATGATAGTAGGCTCCATTGATTGTCCAAACAATCTTGCAAGGAGCTTACGAAGCCACACTACTTCCCGAGTTGCCACACAAGCTGCAATGTACTCTGCCTTTGCTGTACTCAACGCTACGGATGACTGCTTCCTGTTGCACCAGGATATCATAGCAGACCCCAAACTGAAGCAACATCCAGAGGTGCTCTTCCGATCAGTGACACACCTTGCCCAATCAAAATCAGTATAACCATGCAACTTCAAATCCACATTTGAAGAATATCTCAACCCATATCCAACTGTGCCACGCAAGTATCTCAGGATATGTTTTGCTGCAACAAGATGTATTTGCCTTGGTTCACACATGAACTTGACAAAATGCACTTACTGCAATCTGCTCTAGTATAGATACATCAACGATCCAATCAACTGACTTTACATAGTAGGATCCACCAAATCTGAACTAGCTGCAGCCTCTTTCAACTTGTGCAAGTTGGTCTCCATAGGCGTAGACATGGATGTGCAATCCATTATAACAAATATCAATAGTATACTTCCATCTTCTTTAGGTTCAGTAGGCTCCCTCTGAATGTTTAAGTACTTGCATCAACCTTCTGACCTCATTGACCAAGATTGCCTGCAACGCTTGCCTTAGATAAATGTTTTCCAGTGCACACCTCTGGTACTATAGAGAGTTCAAGGTGGACCTCCTTGACCTCATTGCAGATCACTCTATTTTGAATAGGTTTGCGGAGCTACCAATATCAAATCCAGATGACTGTCTTGTGCAATTCTGATCTCAATAGTTGAAGAGGTCTTTTAAGGATTTAACGCTTGGCCTTGCAACATTGTAACCTTCACTTCTTCTTAGTGAGTCACAAAACTCCTTCTTGATCCCTGTTTCAGAGATTGCAAAAAGTCTTCTGGAAGTGAACTCCCTCTAGTTGCCACCTTAGTCCCATGGCTGCAAGTTGTGACTTCACGCTTGATCATTTCTTCGGTCGACATGACTTCCTCATAAGATGCCTCAAGCTTTTCATCACTAAGCAATCTCTCATAACCTTCTTGCCCCTGGATCTGTCTTGGAAGCATTTTAGAGGGAGATTACTAACAGTTTATAATTATCCAAAGAAATATCAAGACTAGACTCATACAAAGTTTACTATCTCAGGTTATAGCATGAATACATAAGAATTCATGAACAATATTAAAACATGAATAAGTAAATCAACCTATAAAAGAAATATATCAAAAAATCAGAATGAAGGAATAAAGAAACTTATCTTTATTGAATTTTGATATAACTCTTTCTTCCATCTTTTACTCCTCTCGAGAGTGCTAAACTCAGCACAACAAAAGACAATCTAAACAACTACAAATTTCTTAAATGCATTATGCAGTTAGCATGAAGAACCAACTCTCTCCAAGAGTTCAAGGCTCTATCACAGTTCATGCATTAGAGAATGATATTGATGTGACCAACTAATCACCCTCGAAATTGCAATTTTTATTTCAAAGTCACACTCAGAAATCTTCACAACCAGCATGAAATAACTTTCAATAAATGAAATTTTCAAAGGATCTTATGCTAGTGAACACAATTCAAGAGAAACCACTATCTCTCTTTACTAATTACAAGATCCAACTAAATGTTATAACTCAGCAAACAAAGAATACTTATCTCTTTAAATATTCTGATGGATGCAAATACTGGACATAGTAAGATACGTTGCTCTTGTGTATAGATCAGCGCACAACCTTCATGGCTTGAACATAGGCCCATGGCTTAGAATAGAAATTCCCTAGAATCCTTCTGAGGAGAGATCTCATCCACATCCGCAAATGAAGCATGCTGATTAGGCCTGGTGGGGCAATCCTTTGCATAGTGACCAAACATGTCACAACGAAAACATTGGACTTTGGAGAGGTCCCATTTCTTCTTGAATGTGGGAGCACCATCAGCTCCTTTATCTCTATTCCTCTTGAAATATTCTTTCTTTCCACCTTTCTCTTTCTTCTTCGAGGATTGAGCGGAAAGAACATGAATGTCTTCATTTGTAGAGCTTCGACTAATACCTCTTGCAGCCAACCTAGACTCTTCTTGAATACAGTCTGCCCTCAAACAATCAAACTTGGGAAGTTTTGATCTTGCACTGATTCCTTGAATGTAAGACTCCCAAGATGAAGGAAGACCACTAAGGGCAAGCATGGTCAAATCCTTGACATCAACAAAATGACCAATAAAAGAGAGCTGATCTCTCAATTCAGAAATCTTCATGAAGCGATGACAGATTCTCCTTCCGCCATCTTCACATGATGAAGTTGTTGCTTCAATGCAAGTGCCCGGCTGGTGTTGTTGATTTCGTACATCTCCTCCAAGGTTTTGAACATCTCTCTTGCCGTCTTCCACTTGGAGACAATTGAAACGATATGATCCTTTACGGAATCAACTAACATCTTCTTTGCCTTGATGTCTTTCTTTCTCTACTGCACTTTCTCTTATTCCTCCGTTGGTTCGGGAACTTTGGTTTCCACAAACTCAGCCAAGTCATTCTCTTCCAAGGTGAGCATGATTTTGAACCTCCATGATGTATAGTTAGATGCTCCTTCAAGTCTATCTTCAATCTTAAGACCGTTCACTATCTTGACTAAAATAGAGATAGACAAAAGATGATAAAGAGAATAAAGAGTATCGCTGCAATAACAAATCTGATCACGATCTTCTTCACACCCGCTTTGATACCATGTTAGTTTTATGATCAGATTTAATGCACATAAATTTAATTTAAAATCACACACAATAACACAGCAGATACCCTGGGGAAAGCCCTCCTCTTGAGGGAGAAAAACCCAGCAACAAATATATCTCTTATATATTTAAGTAATGGCAACAAGTCTCTTTACAATGAGGCCACACACAAGGCCAATAATCAGCACCAGCAATGGCTGTAAAATAAACTAATATTCTGCCCTTCAATCTGCACTTGAATGGACTCACAATCTGCCTTAGAAGAAATTCGCACTAGATAGAAGGAATTGCACTTGATATAATTCGCTCTTGAGAAGGAGATTGAACTTGCTTGATGCCTCAATATGAGAAAATGACCTTCTATATATATATTGTTACAAGAGAGGTCACACCTCTTTAAGAAGGAGGTTGGCCACCAAAAGAAAATATAATCCCAAATAATAACTAGGTCGGCCACCAAAAACATAATTACAAATAATGAATATTGATTACAAGGAAGGTCGGCCAACTTTAGAAATTCGTGACTCTTCAATAAATCGTTTTCTTTATAAATTAAATAGCCCCTTGGCTATATTTAATTTATCACAAGTAAAAGGAAGATTGCTGGAAGAAGACCACGACGCTGCCATAAACATCAACAATGTAGAGATAGTGGGAGTCATTAATCTTGACAAATCAATGGTGCAGGAGACCAGATGATGTCATGGCCCCTTGAGCTTGCCATATTTTGAACATGATCGATGGCACAAATTAATTGCTTTCTTAGATCAACAGCCACATGTGATTGGGAGGCTATTAAAATGATCGCTTTATAATCAGCTGATGTACTGTTACCAACCCAAAGGTGCCACACTTTTTCGATTTTCTCATCTCCTTGCTTTAATCTACAGCATATGCACTTTGTTGATTGTGTTTCAATCAACAGCTGCTACTTCTTGAAGAAATCATCAACAAATCATAACAAAAAGCATTGGCCAAGGCAAAGCTTAGGCTTTTGTCTAGAACTTTTGAACCAGACTGCCATGGATGAAAACAGAGAGCTTAATTAAAGCAGAAGATTCATACAAGGGAAAGATGGTTTTGTTGCTAGTTTTCCTTCTCATGAACACACTAGATCTTATTGAATCACTTTTGGCAAAATTACTCTGACCAAGGCAACAAACGTGAAGTGAAGCGATAAGGCAGGGACACTTTGCATGAGCAAATGACATTAAGCTTGACAGAAGCACAAAGAAGTGGACTTACTTATAAGGATCAAGATCGAAACAATTTAGTATCGTGGGGGACCTTCAAAAGAGGATCCTTGATTTTCTTAGGAAAATTAGGGCTGGTTGTGTAAGCGACAACAGTGCTGTCACCATGCATGCTACAAACATGCTCCTTCATAGTTCATATATGTGTAACTCTAATTCCTGTAGTTGCTATTGTTAGTACTGATTATCTCTTGATGGAATTGCACCATCTTCATTTATGTTTATCATCCTCATATACCTTGTGGAATATTATCTATCCTTTTTATATGTAGTGTTTTCAGTCCTCTTGGCCGTGGATTGTTTTCAATTTGTTGGAACTAGATAGCAAAATGAATTTTGATAGTTTGAGTGACATGTCATTTAAAAATTGGTTTTGTGAAGTCGAGGTTTCATGAGAGAAATTGCATTGTATTGCTTCAATTTATGGTGAAGAAAGCCAAATCTTATAGGCAGTTTTTGAGCAGAATTACTTATAAATAGAAAGTCATTCTTACTTTTGTATTGATAAATTGAGGTAAGGACTGATGGATATCAGGCATCTACAGTAATTACTTTGACTGTAGACATTTTACCATGGAAAAATTCTTAAGTTAGTTCATTAATTGAAATAAATCTTACTACCAGTTAGTTGAATGTTTGTGAGGATTTTGAGGACATCCATAAGTATTGGTATTTAATGATATGCTTATGTTGCTAAATCTTGTCCTTACCTAAAATTTCTGTGTCCTTGATTTTTATTTTTAATTGCCGCAACTCTCAGAAACTATTTTTGAAAATTCACTGAATAGGAAAGAAAACTACACATCGTACAACTTACAAGTATGTGAGAATAATTGCTTAAAATGGATATCATAGCTATGCATATATGGTTATTGCAGAAAGGAGAAAGCAAATAGTGAAGAAACAAGGATGAAGGTTGCTATGAAGCCAAAGCAATTTTTTTTTTGTGAAGATCTGAAAAACTGGACTTGAAAGGATTTTAGTGAGTGATAGATGAAAGTCGCTAGAACAAAGTTGATATTCATGCATTATAATCACCTGAGAGAAACATCTTTAGGAAAGCTAATGATGATAATGCTTATTGCTTTTCATTGATTGACGTAAATCTTACATCAACTGATATCTCTGAAATTGATGTGTTGATGGACCTGTGTTATGCATGTGTGTGACCACCGGAAATCTAGGTACATCAAATTCTTATGCACTGGGTATGTCAATAGGTGGCAGTGCCACATGATTCATTTTCCAGATGCACTCCAGGCCAACATTGCAAGCACACTGCTTAAAGGAAAATATGTAAGAATAAAAATAAATTGAACAAAAGTACAAGGAAATATCAATTATCTATTAGAAAGAGGGGGAGATGGAGAGAAGGAGAGAGAGGAAGAGGAAAGGCCACAAAAAAGACAATGTACTAATAACTTGTATTCATGTGCTGCTCCTGCTCATAGTAACTACTTTTGGCAGGTCGCCAACTGTGTATGGATATTATTCTGAGTATCGAAAGTTTAATTTTGATATATTAATATTCAGTATCTTGTTCTTGGATGTATTCTAGCCTAGGCAAAAGTTTGAATTTTAAGTTATATCATTTTCATTTCATAGATGCATCCATATCCAGGTACTCAAGCTTCGGGGTTCCACCTCATCTTCTCTGTAACCCATATCCTGCTTACACTTAGGCTTTAAACCCACACACCCAATTAATATGACACATGCTGATAAATGTGATGTGGCAGTTTATGTCATTCTGAGAAAATACTGCCTTTGTATATTTATAGAGTAGATAATAATGTTCAAAACCATTTAAGGTGAAAGTAAATCTTTGTTATACATCAAAAATTGTGTGGCATAATTTCTAATGCTTACATAGTTTTTGCAGGTTTTCTCCACCTGACCTTGCTTTTCAGTGGACTTAAAATCTGAGTAAAGATGGCAGGGACACTGGCACAATGTGCACTTCTTCCTTCTGGAATAATCAGTGCAAGTCATGGTCAAATTCAGAGCTCTAAAAGAGTAACACAAGTCCCAAAGATGATGGGGAATACATCATCACATTCCTTTAGAATTAAAAGTTACATTGGTTTGTGCCAAGTAACAGGCCAAGGCAAGGTTGCAAATCCCATAACAAACTTTTATGTGGGAGCACCAGTCTCTTCTCCAGCAAGGAAAGCCAGGAAATCCAGGAAAAGGGTAGTTACTTGTATGTTTGAGCGATTTACAGAAAAGGCCATCAAGGTAATTATGCTTTCTCAAGAGGAAGCACGGCGCCTTGGGCACAACTTTGTAGGTACAGAGCAGATTCTGTTGGGTCTCATTGGTGAAGGGACTGGTATTGCAGCAAAAGTCCTGAAATCCATGGGAGTCAATTTAAAGGAGGCTCGTATAGAGGTTGAGAAAATCATTGGCAGAGGTGGGGGGTTTGTTGCTGTGGAGATTCCATTCACTCCAAGAGCAAAGCGTGTGTTAGAACTTGCACTTGAAGAAGCTCGACAACTTGGTTTGTTATTATGACCTTTTAAGAGTCTCAGTTTTTCATTGACATCGATTGTGATGATGGATTCATCATTTACTAGTTCTAACTTTGCCTGGTTTAGCTTTTTATACTATAATGCCAAAATATCTCAAAATGCCATTGTTTTCTCGATACTGCAGGACATAATTACATAGGATCTGAACACTTGCTCTTAGGTTTGCTGCGTGAGGGTGAAGGTGTTGCAGCTCGCGTGCTTGAGAAACTTGGAGCAGACCCCAGCAATATTCGTACTCAAGTATGTAGAATAGTTTGTTGACTGAGTTATGTGGTGAACTGTGAAATACCTTTGGTGACTCTGTAGTGAGATTTTTAACTCCTGGGGGTGGTTGAGGCGTTGGTGTTTGGTTATTTAATCTTTATCTAGACACTGTCCTCACTCATGTAGTGATTTACCAACAGGTCATTCGGATGGTTGGTGAAAGTACAGAAGCTGTTGGTGCTGGAGTAGGAGGTGGTAGCAGCAGCAACAAGATGCCAACTCTTGAGGAATATGGAACCAATTTGACAAAACAAGCAGAGGAAGTATGCTTTAGGATAGCTCTTTATTATACTATTATAGTATTGTACAATTTTTTCTAAGGCTTTGATAACTATAAACATACCACATGGACTTCAGGGCAAGCTTGATCCAGTAGTTGGGAGGCAGCCCCAAATTGAAAGAGTTACACAAATATTGGGACGCCGTACAAAGAACAATCCTTGCCTTATCGGTGAGCCTGGAGTAGGAAAGACAGCTATTGCTGAGGGACTTGCTCAACGAATAGCTTCTGGAGATGTTCCAGAAACAATTGAGGGTAAAAAGGTGTGGTGCTTGCCTTTGCTGTGTAAAGCTTCAGTGTTTCTGGAATACTGAATGTTAATTCAGAATTTCATGACTGTCTGGGTGCATTATAATAGATATTGAGTAGGAATTTGTTTCTCAAATGAAGTCCGTGTCTAGCTTTAGAGGATGCTGATAGAAAGCAATTCCTTGATGCAGGTTATTACTTTAGACATGGGGCTACTTGTTGCAGGTACCAAGTATCGTGGAGAGTTTGAAGAAAGATTGAAAAAACTTATGGATGAAATCAAACAGAGTGATGAGATCATACTCTTCATAGATGAAGTTCATACTTTAATTGGAGCAGGTGCAGCAGAAGGGGCAATTGATGCGGCCAATATCCTAAAACCAGCCCTCGCACGAGGTGAACTACAGGTGTTTTAGCTGGCCTCAACTTTGAAATATTGAATACTTAACAATCTTGTTTTAAACTTCTTAACATGAGTACATATTAATATTTTAATGTGGTTATCCTTCAAAGAAGTAATATTTTGTCTGCTATAGTGCATTGGGGCAACCACCTTGGATGAATACAGGAAGCACATTGAAAAAGATCCTGCACTAGAGAGAAGATTCCAACCTGTACAAGTGCCAGAGCCAACTGTGGAAGAGACAATACAAATATTGGCAGGACTACGTGAACGATATGAACTTCATCATAAGCTTCGTTATTCTGATGAGGCTTTAGAGTGTGCTGCCAAGTTATCACATCAATACATCAGGTATATTCTGTTCATGTGATCCTAGTAGTTATTAATTGCATATGTATTTTGAGAGCTTTGGATAATTGGAAGTTAGGTGATTACCTTTAAGCTCCATCATGTTGATGGAATTTGATCACCTTTGCCTTTTTTCTTGTCAATCTGTAGGAAATTTTATGCATTTTCTTTGATTTTTTTGTTTGCATACATTAGAAAATGCACAAGTTACATTTTAATGACATCCATTCTCTGCAGTGATCGTTTCCTCCCTGACAAAGCAATTGATCTAGTTGATGAGGCTGGTTCTCGTGTGCACCTTCGCCATTCACAGGTTCATTGTCATTTGTATCTGTTGACTGCTAACCAACTGATGGTCTACTTTCAAATAAAACTCATTGACCATGTTGAACTTTATTCTTTCTAATGAACCCTTTTTTCTGAACCAGCTTCCTGAAGAAGCAAAAGAACTTGACAAAGAACTGAGGCAGATTACAAAAGAGAAGAATGAAGCTGTTCGAGGTCAAGATTTTGAAAAGGTATCAGATATTGTTTTAGTTTGATTAGTTCACTCGTAAAATATATCTTTTTTAAAAATCTGTATAACTGCGCATTTTCAAAATCTAATCTATGGTGATTTCTAAGACTATTATTTTCCTGTTGCAATATCTTCTGGTGAAAGGCTGGAGAGCTACGGGATCGTGAGATGGAATTGAGGGCACAAATCACAGCTGTAACACAGAAGGGGAAAGAGAAATCTAAGGCAGAGAGTGAAACAGGGGATGGATGCCCAGTTGTAACTGAGGCAGATATTCAGCAAATTGTGTCTGCATGGACAGGCATCCCAGTTGAAAAAGTGTCGTCCGATGAGTCGGACAAACTCTTGAAGATGGAGGATACACTTCATCAACGTGTCATTGGGCAAGATGAAGCTGTCAAAGCTATCAGTCGAGCCATTCGCCGTGCAAGAGTTGGCTTGAAGAACCCAAACAGGCCAATTGCAAGCTTTATTTTCTCAGGTCCTACAGGTGTTGGTAAATCTGAGCTTGCCAAGGCATTGGCAGCATACTATTTTGGTTCTGAGGAGGCAATGATAAGGCTGGATATGAGTGAATATATGGAAAGACATACAGTTTCCAAGCTGATTGGATCACCACCAGGATATGTAGGATACACTGAAGGAGGCCAACTGACTGAAGCTGTTAGGCGACGCCCTTATAGTGTTGTCCTCTTTGACGAAATTGAGAAGGCTCATCCTGATGTCTTTAATATGATGCTTCAAATCCTTGAAGATGGAAGACTTACAGATAGCAAAGGTAGGACTGTGGACTTTAAGAACACCCTTTTGATCATGACTTCTAATGTTGGTAGTAGCGTAATTGAGAAGGGAGGTCGTAGATCTGGATTCCTTTTTCAATTTGATGAAGATGAAGAAGATAACAGCTACACAAGAATCAAAAGCCTTGTCTTAGAAGAGCTGAAGGCATATTTTCGCCCTGAGTTCTTGAATCGACTAGATGAAACAATTGTTTTTAGACAGCTCACCAAATTAGAGGTAAGAGATATTGCAGATATCATGTTGAAAGAAGTCTTTGAACGGCTTAAACTTAAAGAAATTGATCTTCAAGTAACAGATCGCTTCAGAGACAGAGTTGTAGATGAAGGCTATAGTCCCACTTATGGTGCAAGATCACTACGCAGAGCAATTATGAGGTTGTTAGAGGATAGTATGGCTGAAAAGATGCTCTCTGGTGAGATCAAAGAGGGTGATTCAGCTATAGTTGATGTAAATGAGGAAGGGAATGTGACTGTGTTAAACGGAAATAGAAGCAGTGGCACTGTAGTTCCATCATCCCCAGCTCCATCGACCCCAGCTCCATCGTCCCCAGCAGCAGCTGTCTTGGAATAGATATCATACATTTGGGAGGCCAAGGATTGCTGAAAGTTGAATTTTATATAAATGACAAATGTAATTAGTTATTCCATGTTAGAATTTCTTTTTTGTTTTACTGGAATTTCGTTGGCTACTTGTTGGACATATGACTAACAGGCTGAAAAACTTGGAAGGATCTGTTTGGTCCAATTCTGAAGGTTAATATTAATTACACTTTTATGTATTGTATTACTTCCCCCACTTTTATGTATTGTATTACTTCCCCTGGGTTAGACCTGTCCTTGCCCCAGTTATATTTATGATGGATATTTTAGTTTGGTACAAGGGCATTGACCAAAATAGATGGTATTTCTTCAATCTTTACTAATTTTCTTGAAGGAGAATGGTGGTTGTAGCCACTCTTACATTTTTTTCTTATGAAAAAAGATCAAAAACTATTTTTAACCTCATCATATCAAATATTTTATCTTACTGCTTAGGTGAAATGATGTCAAGGAGAGGCTTAAAAAACTATAGGTTTTGTTCTTATTTCTAGATGTATTTATGTGTACCTGCATGCACAAGAAATGGTCATAATTGTTGTTCATCACGTTTTACTTAAAATGTTATATATTTTATTATCTTTTTATAATGCAAGCTACTGTTCTATACCCCGTCTGAATAGTTTGCATTGACCTGTTTTAAAAGCTCAAGAATGATGAATCATGTAATCAGGAAAAAGGGAAAACTGGAGTGGGCTTCATTCAATTTAACTAAATGATGTCTGGTTCATTTTTCCCTGATAATAATCCTCTTGAATTGTTTTGGTTTAGTAGCTATGCATGATTGACTGTTTGAAGCCTAATTGAGATGATGAAAACTGGTGTGCTAGGAAATAAATTTTTTTCATCAGAAACAGTTTCTCATGTCATAAATATAAATATACATCAGAGCTAGAGACATGTTGCCTTATTTTGTTTTGTAAACAGTATTACAAATCTTGCTTTTAAAATTTATTTTCGTGACAAGTAGAATCTTGTCCAGATATGATTGGGCATGTCAGCTCATTGACGAATATCTGTGTTGTACTAGAATTCAGGTTGGAATATATATCTCTTTATTGGGAATATCTAGGTGAGCCGAGGTTTTGATATTTCCACCAGCTGATTTTTGGCTTCCTCACTTTCAAAGGTTTTGGGTTCTTCCGTTTTACCTCAATTGGTTTGGGGTCTATAAATTATGGTTCAGTCTTATCGTTGAACAGTATATTGCTGGAGTTGGTTTGACGGATTATCATATTTGCTACCACTAGAGCAAATGTTCTTCCATTATTCCAATATGTTTCAGTTATGAGTATTGATTCTATTTGAGACTAATTGTCTGATGCTTGCACTCCTCGTGGCCATGCTTGGCATCTATCTGCTTGGACATCTTTTTTTTAATGTCATTTCTAGTCCTTTTAGGGTGCTGTTCGATTGTCATGTAAACCTTTAGGTTTGGTGAAGATATACACCAGTTGCAGTGTATTTAGGATATACTGGACATCAATCTCGCCATGCTGCACTTACTCATGAATCCAATGCATGTCCATCTCAATGTGTTTTGACCATAGATGCAACTGTAAATTTTTGGTTATATGGTAGCTCTCTGATTATGTATTCAAATCTTGTAGGGTCCATCCTCTCTCAAGCTAAGCATTCGACGTGACCATTGCATTTATTGCCCTGCCTGTGCTGTGCTCTGGTCTCTCCAGAAGACCTAGAAACAACATTATGCTTCTCACTCATTCATGCAATTGAACCACAACTGAAGTTGAAAATGTAACCAGAAGTGGATCTCTAATTATCCTCATCACCGTATAATTGGATCTGAAAAACCATTCAAACATAAGCTCTCTCATTGCTACTTCTGATTTGAGTTTACCATGTGCTTGCTTTCAGGCAGAAGGATCTTCCTTTCCCTTTACCTTAGCCATGAGTGTGAAGTTCACCTTGCCCTTTTGTCCACAGGTATTTCCTGTTGCATCAACTAACTCTAATGATTCTTTAGGAACATTCCAAAGTCTTCTCAGCCTAGACCAAAAGTCCTCAAACAGGTGCATGAGATAAGTCAGAAGTAATTATAGAAAACAAAATTGTGATCATGTATTTGTAAATATAATTGCCATGGCCATCACAGGGATCTACCATATTTGTCTATTGTGAGAAGATGTATGACCATTGAAATGACAAAATCTCTTTTGTTGAATTGGAGCACCAACGAAAATTTGGAGGAATGAATGTGGTTTCAGACTAGCAAAACTGGAAGAGAAGAAGATCCATCGAAGAGAAGGAAACCTCTCAGTGAATTTCATATTGCTACGCTCTACAATCTTTGTAGTACTAGGGTCAAAAAGCCTATATATTTTGGAAGTCTCACACTACCCATGCAGATATACTTCTTGCATTTGGCTTCAAGCTTGGTTCTTCTCTCATTTGGGATGTGAATCCAAACATCATTTGGTTCTTCTCTTATGCAGGATTTTAGAGATGTCACAAAAAAAGCCCTAGTAGGTGAACAATTGATGAGATAACAAGCATGATTAATTGCTTCTCTCCACAATCTCAAGCGAAGATTAATGCCATACAACACACTACTTGTCACTAATGCACCTTATACTTCCTTTTTGCTACTTCATTTTGAAATGTATTTAGAGGTCATACAGTTAGTGAAATGAGCAAAACAATGGCAGAGGTTGATGGTCGAATGGTTATGGCTTTTACTATTAAATAACAAATGATAGCATTATAGGGCTTTCTTTACAAATGACAAGCAACCTTTTGATTCTCTAGATTGCTTGACCGCAATAGAAGATCATACAATTGCTTATAGACTCTAAAATCCAATGTCTTATATTGAGGTGTATCCAACGTTATATAGAGTTCCATGTGAACTCAAGCCTTAAACTATAAATCAAACTTTAAAATTTGACCGTATGAAAGTGACACCTATTCTTCTTTATCAGAAGTAATGGAGGAATATTGAGCCAAATGGTCAATAGTGTTAGTCCTTCAATTTTATTATAAGACGAACAACTTTATTTAAAGTGGCAAACAAAAGAGGGTCCAACATGGCGTCACAAATATATACAAAGATATGCACAAAGATTCCACCACGTGGCTATGCATATGCTATCCATGGTTCCATTCTAGTATCACCCTTTGCCTATGTAGTTTTCGGGAAGTAAATAAATAAATAAATAAGTTGTTTTGTAATTAGTCCCTCACTGTTGGTTGTTAGTTGGTAGCTACCGACGGTTGGTGTTCTCAACCAACATCGGCTTGCTATATTTTTCCTCATTGTATTCATAGTTGGAGACCGCATGCATATGTATCTTATAACTATTGCATATCTGATGAATGCATGAATAAATGAAATAATACACGACATATCTTCTAAGCATTGTTATGAGTAATTGATATATTCTGTTATTGTTTTTA
This sequence comes from Sequoia sempervirens, assembly GCA_007258455.2. NCBI lineage: Eukaryota > Viridiplantae > Streptophyta > Pinopsida > Cupressales > Cupressaceae > Sequoia > Sequoia sempervirens. Next base: position 96,273,347 of record VDFB02000003.1, read on the forward strand.
TGTGTTTCTGTTTACTCTTTGTTAACGTTCAAATAGCATTACCAAGTAAACAAATGTTTGGTATGAGGTGGATGCTAGTTATGTCCAAAGGGTTGTCAAAATTGAGCATGTATTTGTATTGGTAATAGTGCTCGATCTTCTTCGCAACTGGTTGTCCTGTAGAAGGGTGATACTATTCTCCAAGAATTTTGGTATCCCTATGCTTAATGTACCATTCAAGCTAGTTGTTTGAGAAATTAACACTCAAGCTTAGGATGTGTAGGAGAGTGTTGTTTGTTGTATCAACCTTGAAGGGTGAAATCTATGTCAATAAGGTTTTATAAGAAGGCTGGAAGATATAAGACTATCCAATCTATGGAAGCCTATGGGGAAGCTTCTTGTTATAGCTTTGCAACTTAGAATTATATGGGCTTGCTTATTCTGTTGAATAAGATGCTTTGTGTGCCTTCCCCTTTTGGAATGCATATCTATAATGTTTACAAAACATGCAACCATCACATACACCACTAGGAGGCAAAAGAGATGAAGACAATCTTTCTAAAAATCTTTCTTGCACATGAAGCAAAGTGATCCATGGTTCAATTGCCCCATATGAAAATGCCACAACTTGTTGCTATCATTGAACTTAGCAAGGTCTTCATTCCTTTTGTGGTTCATCTCTATGTTGTCAATTTTGTAGAGTTTGGGCCCATAATCCACAATCTCTATAGCAACAAATTTGTAGTTATCCTTCAATTTTTCTTCCAAGTCCAACTTTTTGAAGCATGAGTCTTCTACATGCTTAGCTTTCTCACAATAGCCACACTTAAATTGAGGTACTTTCTTCTTGTCTTCATCTTCCTTCTCCTTGCCTTTGCTCTTATGCTTTCCTTGGAGATAAGAACCTCGCTTTGACCAATTGTGTTTGTTTGCCTCATCTTGAAGAAGCTTTTTAAGTCTCTCAAGGATTGGAAGTTCTTTTATGGATCCAATCTTCAAACTAGTTTACAAATTGGATACCAAATTCCCTTAATTAAAAGGGCAAATTGTCAAAGATTCTCTCAACATCTCCATTTTCTAGATTGTCAATTTCATTTGTAACATCAATTGTATATTGCAAGTGAAATATGCAATTGAAGAGTCCATTCACAAATCCAAAATATTGCAATCTCATCGAAGTTAACTCCTTGTGAATCCTCCCAATCTTGAGAATGAATGTTTCTGAATCTAATTGTGCAAGAATTTTTATCAACATTTTGGATCACACCTTGCGATTAGATTCTTGCTCTTTTCATCCCAATAATGAACCACAAATAAAAATATGAAACGTTGATGATAAAAACTCTTACATAGTTAAATCCATAAACATTCATTCTCAACATTATGGACTATGAAAATATGATGTCTTCCCAATCTTGTTAGCTAAAGTCTTTCTATACAACCCTTCCAATTTGACCCACAAGTCTTTTGGTTTAGATATACACTCTTCTACCATTGATATTTGGACTTAAGTTCAAGCAATGTAGGTCTAAGAATTAGTGACAACCTCATCTTTCTTCCACTTCAAGAAATTATCCCCACTCAAAGTTTTTCTTTTTTTAAGGGGTAAACGCTTTTGACCCAAAGCTATGAACTGGTGAAGTCGGATCTCATCCTAAATTAAACACTCAACAATAACACCTTAGTGGGTTTTGGACCTTGATGGTAGGAACAACAATACAACAACTTAACCATCACACTATGCCACTATTGGCCCATTCAAGGGTTTTGTTAATGTTTAGAGAGAATTTGTGATTTTTGGGGAACTTCACCTCCACTAATTTCCACCTTTGACCAAATTTTGATTGGTTAATTTCTCTTTTTATGCCTTATATCAAAACGATAAAGAAGATACCTAACCTTATTTTGTGAGATTCTTGAAAATGAAAAAAATAATATTTTTTTAGAAATTATGACTAGGGTAGAAAAATTATGGAAAAACCTTACATCACAATAATTGTAAAGAAAATATAACAAAATAATAAAATTTGGATTGTGGATTCCTAACATGGATATCCAAATTCCTATAAAAAGTCAAAAAAATTCTTTGCAAGATATGCAAAATTATTTAAAATTAAGGATTCTATAAAAAAAATCAAAAAATGCTAAATCCTCACAATAGATGAATGATAATTTCATTCATGCTTTGATACCATGTAGGATTGTGCAATCCTTGGAAAATATGGACCACCAAATGAATTACCACAAGAATACAAGGAAAGAAGATATGAACATTAAATTACGAACTGTCATAGCACACACTTCAAATATAATAATCAAAGAACTTAATTGCATAGAAATTTTTAGGTAGGATACACACATAAGGGAAAAATCATGATTTCTAATAATAAACATCAAAATAATAAATGCACTAAATAGTCAATAAATATGAGAGAATTAAATGATCAATCTTATATTATTAATAAACATAATGCGAGGTTCATCCAATAGTGCGATGGTTAAGGTGCAGCCTTGTTGTTGTGGTCACCAGGGTTCAAATCTCCATTGAACAATTGTGATCGTAGGAATTGCGCTTTCATTGATCTAATGTGCTCGCAGACTTGTATCGTAGGGTTGAGGCTGCTAATGGCATTCATGCTTGTGTTGATGTGCTCTAATCCCTTGCTAGGCTAGTCTGCTCGCAAGCCTTGCGCCCTTGTTGGGATATTGTACTTGTGGGCTTAGATTGTTCACTTGCGTTCATGCTGAGGAGGCCTCTATTTGTGGCCTTCCTTGATTCTAGTCAAGCAAAAATTCCCAATTCCTAGCTCGAACCAAGCTAAAATTTCTCACCTAGCTTGGGCCAGACTAAAAATTCTAGAAGTATTGATAAAAATAAATAAAATGAACACAAAGCATAAATTAATCTTAGCACTTGCTGAGATGCTCATTTTACATGTTTTACATTTAATTGCAACATTTTTATTGTGTACTGGTTGGCTCAAAGCTTATCTAAAAGATGTAATCAAATAAAAGCTAGGAGTCCTACACATCATTATATAGTGTTAGTTTCTTCAAATTATCAAGACCAAATATTGAACTATTTGAAGATTCTAAGAGCGAAAGCTATAAACCATAACCAAATTGAATCCCCAAGTGCATTGTGAAACATTTTATTATACAATCATTGGGACCAAATGTGCATAGGAAATGCAATTTAATTCAAGACTAGGAATCCCTCTTTGAATTCCCACACATTCTTATATATTATGTTAGTTTCTTGAAATTCATAACTGAGACCAAAGATTGAACCATTCTAAGATTCCATGGACAAAAGATATAAAACTTATCCAAATTGGATTAGAAAAGAGAATTTTAAAGTGGGTGAAGCTTACTATCCAATATTTTATCAAAAGCCTACAATCATGACTCTCCTTCAAAAATTAGGTTCCCATAATCTAATTTAAAAATATCACAAGTTGACTCGACCATGCCTTTAAGGTTCTTGTTACATGGTTTTCATCTTTTTAGGGTGAGTTTGTACTTTGGATGCATGGCCAATATTGTAGAATTCATAACAAAGTGCTTACATAAAATAGAAAAATTAAGTGATAATTTTTTAAACTAGAAGCATTCTCTATCATTTTTAAGGATTATGGAAATATCATGTTTATTAAGGTGGATAGAAGTTATGTAGTATCTTTTACATTCGCATGACATAAAAAGAAGCAAGTATGAGGAACAACCACATCTATAAGAAATATCCTTGTACTATCTTTAGACACAAAACATTCTTAAATCATTCTATACTAAAAGTTTCATCATCATTATAGTTAATTATTATAATTCATCACCAACTAATTAAATAAACATTATTTAATTAGTCCATAACCCAATGCCACATCTAATTATATAATTTTATTATTTAATTAAATATAACTCCACCTCATATCTAATTAAATAATAATATTATTTAATTAAATTGAATATTAATATTATTATTATTCAATTAAATTAAATTTACACATCACATTAATAATTAAATTGAATAATAATTTTATTATTTAATTTACCTAAAAACCCTCCACCATTTTTAGAAATAGATGCATTTCCCTCGACCTTTTATGGTTGCAACAAATTAGTATTTTTAGTAAATACAATTTTAGCCATTCATTTAAAAATAAATAAATCTAGACCCTCCATTTTATTCTAGATCCTAGGGAGGCATTCTCATTGAATCCCCATTGTAGATCTCATCCTCAAATTATGGCTGCCATCCTCCTTGCCATTTTTTTTTATAAATTGACACATTATTCTAAAGAAATCAATCATTTTCCTTCCATAGGTACATAGATATTTTGAGCAAACAAATCCTCTTGAGCACATCTATCTTATCAATGGAGTTCATTTGGTAACTTTGTTTTATTTTATTTTTTGAACTTTTATTATGAATTCAAATTTTGCTTGATCATGAGGTTTGTATGTGTTTTAGAATAGAAATTTGATATATTGAGTTCGTTCTTAATTCTAAAATTTGTGCTATACAGTTTGGCAACCAGCATGGGATATGAACCCTTATATTCATTACATATTATTTATGTTGGGTTTTTTGGTGACAAGTATAGAATCAGGGTTAATTTCAGTGTTTGTTTGCCTTTTATGAGTATTAATTCTCTTGGTAGCCATATTTTTTTGTTATTTTTGGTGATGGTGTTGATGCAGGTGTGTTGCTTATTATGAGGATTGATTCTCTTGGTCATCAAGGTGCTCCTTGTGTTACATATATTACTTTGGGGTTGGGTTGTTAGTCCTATGGAATTATTGTTGGTATGGGTATTCCTGCACACCCTTTGTGGGATAAATTAATGCTTCTTCCCTATGCACAATCTTCCTTGATGGTTATTTGTGGGTCTAGGACGTGCTTGAAAATAAATATTTTTATCTATGCATGGGCTTGGTTTGTAAATTTAACAATTTTTGGCCTTCCCAACCTAATTTACATAAATGGGTCTTGGATTCATGGAAGCATCTCATTGAGGGCAAGATTGAGCTCTTCCTTTCTACCAGGGGCTTCTTCATTGTGTCCTTTGCCTCTTCAAAGGATATGGATTTGGTTCTTGATGATACACTATGGATATGGGGAGAACACTCTCTCTTGGTCAAGCCTTGGACCATCTCATTCAATCCCCTTTTTGAACCTCTCAATATATGTGTTGATGGTGGTTTTAGGACACCCCCCCTCTAAGTAATGATAGATCAATACTCCTCTTGTAAGTAGAGGTTTCTACTCCAAGGTTCCTTTATAGCCAGGTCTTGATCACGATGGGTAGTCTAGTGGTTTATGTGATCAGTACAACAAGGGGTTTTTTGCTGGTAAGCTATACTTCTAGAATATGTAATCTCAAATACATGAAAAATCATATAAAATACAAATAAATCCTTAACAAATTGTTCATGGATTTTCAGTTTTAGATTCGTTGCATTAAATTTAACAAATCTAAAAATTCACTCGCTCTTGAAGATTTAAAACTATCTAAAATATTAGATTAAAATAAATAACAAATTATTAGGGTAAGAGATTGATAAATAAATCAATATAAATGGACAATGACAAGTTTCATTCAATTTATCAATTCTAAAAGGTAAGGAAAAATCAATAAATCAACACCACAATGATCAATATTCACACAACCATACATAACATCCATGTGATAACCAAAGGAAAAATATAATATTTAGATTTTTTAAGCTATATGATATCAAATTGCCATATTGCATGCGTTGATTTGAGACAAGACTGTATGTAACACACTAATAAATCAATGATTTCACCATCTTATTTAATTCAAAGAGATACGCATGAACATACCATCACCAATGATCAAGAATTCATATTCTAACAGTAGGCACTACCCTTTGATAAATATTAAGTTGAAAATGCATCTTTTTTGCATTCAAAATGATTTTTGAAACTTCAAATGTTTCACAAAGAAAAAATATATAGGAACCATATATTTTGTAACTTATATATATCTGAAAATAGTCTTCTATAGTTCAACTTGGGTGATCAACTCTAACTGAAAATAAACATAAACTTGATTTGAGACTAACTAAAAGCTAATTGAAACAACTACAAATCTATTGAAAACTCAACACCACATTGACACTTTTCCAATTTGGGTGTTGATTTATTACAACTTATTTGAAAGAATAAATGTTTGGCAGTTACTTAAAAATAAGGAATATTTTTGAAAAAGCATTAAAAAACTTCATTTAGATCATTCATATTCGATCCATAATGAAATTGCAATTTTATCCTTTGTGAAAAGGTGGAACTCTCAAACTTTTCTTGTAACCCGTGCAAAGTTTCCAACTCATCCTAAAAGCTCCAAATATCCGCCTTACTCTTCATCATTTGATCAATGCACTCTTCAAACACCAAACCCAGTAGAGAATTTGCAAACATACCAATCATCTTTATCGGCGAGACCACCATTGACAAGGCTTCCCAAAATGTGCAACCAATATTTTCAATAAATTGCTTTAATCTTCAGCATAGCCTGATCGGCTAAACCTTTATTCCTACTCAAATTTTCCTTACACTTTTTCAAAACTTTAACTCTTAATTGACCGACCTTCAACCATTCCTTTGGTTTGTCTTGGTCAACTTATTCAATCACTGCTACCTTTATGAGCTCTTCTTAGATGTAGCTTTTTATTTTTTGCAAAATTGGGATATAATAATCCTACATGAGTTAGTCCTCATTTATTTTTGACTCAATTTCATGAGCTAGGTTAGCTTCATCACTAATACAATGATAGGTCTTTAGTGCCTTCTTTATTACCCTAGTTTCCAAAGCTTGCAGATCTTCTCTCGATTCTTTTACAACTAAAAGGAAACATTTAGGGTCTTGACACTGAACATCTTTATTTAATGTGGCTTATAGGATTCATGCAGGTAAAATTGAATCAATATGACTAATTAAGTAATTGAAATAAGTTGTCAATTGTGAAACTTGAGATTTAAGCTCTTCCTGAACATTCTCATCCTTCTCCATTTTGTTTATGATGATTGGCACAACCATTTGCAAAGATTACTTTTCTTCTTCCATGGTCTGGGCTCCCAAGTTTATTTACTTCATTTGGCAATCCCCAGGAAACATGTCTGACTTTAGTTTGTTGACCATGATGGGGATAACAACTTGTGTTATTCTATTACCTCGCTCATCAATATTTGTTGTGGAAATCCTTCTTTCCCTTTTATTTCTCCTAGTGGGTGCTTGGAATGCATCAACAAGAATGGAAAAATCCTCCTCTTCTTGAACATATGTCCTTTCCTTTTTTGAATCGCATGGTTTAACCATAATCTAGGAGGGTATATGTCACTTCTTGTGGAGGAGAGGTAATTACCTCAATGTCTATTGAAGCTTGAGAATCTTCATGGTCATCCTCAACTTCTCCCTTATCAAGCTCAGTATCCTCCTTCCCAACATTTTCTTCTTGTTCACCCCCAGTCAATTTTTTCTTCTCTGCACTTGGTTGTTCTTGTTTTGGATGTGGAGGAATGTAAGTATCATGTGAAGGTGAAGGATGAGGAGTAGTGATGTGAGTATCAAGTGGTGGTGAAGGAGGAGTAGTAGGAATATGAGGAGGATAACTTGGAGGTGAAGGAGGAGGAGTAGGGATGGTTGTTTGTGATGGAGGAAATGGTGGTAGAGATGTAAGAGAATAATCATGTGGAGGAAATGGAGGAGTAGGTGATTAAAATTCATGAAGATGGGGCATGGAGGGAGATAGAGGCTAAGAAGGAGCTTGGTATGTTTGTGTTCTTTTCCTTCTTTGAAGAGGAACCTCTTCAATTTATTCTTCACTAGTTTTTATGAATATACTCTCCTTTCTCTCTTTTGTCTTTGATCCCACTGTAGTAGATGTTTGATTTTATTTTACTGTTGTGGTAGTGGATGATTCTCCGACATTTTTAGGCTATTGCTCATGGGGATTTGGTTGTGTCAACTCCATCATGGGGAAAGGTGAAGCCAACCATCATTTTGAGCATACTATCACACATGATGCTTTGATCTCCATGGTTGCACCTTATGTTGAGAAATCCACATTATGGATAGGTTAGTTGAAAATCCCTTGACCATTATAAATGAGATCCAACACTTTCCAATTATCTTTTAAATATTTAGACACTTTGGCCATATTATAACTTCTCACCAGATCCATGGTCAGTCTACAATAGTCCTTCATCCCAACCTCATATTCATCTTCACAATTTGATCAATGGTCCTCCAAGGCAAGTTCATGTTTGTAAAATGAACCAATGACCTTGATGATCTTCCAAATTAGGTCAAACTTAGTCTTGGGATCATTGTATA